>CM057817.1:42508070-43108070 GCA_030067965.1 Latrodectus elegans | reverse complement strand
AAATAATATATACATAAAAATTTTCCATAAACAGATATTGTAAATGGAGAATTATGTAAGAAAACTCTAATTCTCTTAATGGTCCCTTAACTTGGATAAGTCTAGGAGCTCTTGTGCTATACCATTAACCTATACCAATTTATCAGTTATCTGAAAGTAATAACTTTTTATTAGAAATGGAATTTTATCATTAAATATTTTAGAAATCCCATAAATCATGTGAAAGATAAATTTGATTCATATTTAGTTGAATACATGCAGCAGAGATATCAACTAAATATACAAATTTTTTAACAAAACTTCTAAGTATAAAAATGTATATTCTATTTTTACAAAAGATGTTTAAAAAAACTACACTAATAAAACAAGCACTTTCACTTATAATTTTTTTATTTAACAATTAGCTTAACTTGTAATATAAATTCACTTTATTTTTGTACAATGCACTTTTAATTAAATGAAAGAAATTTATTGCATTTCCATTCAAAGTGTGATTTCCATATATTTTTTTCATTTGTATTGGGCATACTTTGAATTTAAATTTGAAAAACATGATTGACATTTGAAATTGGAATTATTTAAATTCAGTATTTATCTGGAAATTCAAATTAATTCTACATTTGAAAACTTGTATTTCTTAGTATTTGTATATTACTAATAATAAGAAAATATTGTATTAAGAGTTCTAATTTGGAGCATGAAGGAACTCATTAATACTTTGATACATTTTACGTGAGTGCACTCATTTTTATATATATTATAATATATATTTAAGAGATACAAGCTGGCCAAAATGTGTCTTTTTATGTACAAAATATCTTACTAGTTAAGTTAGAGTCTGCACAAAAATTTTGAAGCATTTTTTTTTGTGCTGACTAATTGTTAACATAATATAAATAATGTGTTTTATACAATTAAGTTGGTACTGCTACCAGGTTGTTGCTCTACACCATAGGTTCCCAAAGTGGTCCAGGTGGACCCCCAGGGGTCCATAGGAGACCACAGGGGGTTTCCACCTAGATGTGAAAGGAAAACAGGGGTTTACAAGTTGTAAGTTGGGGTCTACGAAACATTTTCTGATTTTCATAATAAAGAACAAAAAATTTTGACTTGGATTCACCTATCAATGTAGGCAGGTAGCATCATTCACTAGGTAGGCACTCAAAAATATTCGAGATTCAGTTCAAACACAGAACTGAATAGTTCAAGTGTGCATCACATGTCGAGACTTGCAAAGTGCCGCCCATGTGCCTTCTCATTAAAAGTATGACTATCTTTTATTGTTGATTTACATTTCAGAGTTCATTGTTGATTTTTTGTCAATAGTGGATTGCTTGTAATAATGTTTATAATTTTGTATAATTTCAAGTATTATTTTAATAAATAGGACACAAGTAAATGAGCTACTTTTTTATCTTAACACCCCCAATTTAGGGTGATTTTTTTAGGAGCTTCTGGAATACAGTAGAAATGCAGCAGCAAGGGGTCTACCAAAAATAGTAAAACTTTGAAAGTGGTCCACGAGAAAGAAAAAGCTTGTGAACCCATGCTCTATACAGATACATCATATAGGAAGGTTATTTAAAGGCGTGAACCACTGTTCAGTAAAATAAAATTCAAGTGTTCTAAAAGCTGATGTTATTCACATCATTGATTTAGCTTTATTACTCAGTTGTCAACCCCTGTCTGTACAAGATACTATTAAAAGTCTGTGATATTACTCAAAAAATTATTTTTGAACAATAATATGTACACAGCATTGTCCTTTTATGCTTTATTATACTTTCTAATACATATTCATAAGAATTATGAAAAATTAACTGTATAATATTTTGTCAAAAAGTCTTGTTGTAACAGATACATATAAAGAAATATTCAAAATTATGAGAAATTGCATTAATTCAGTTGCTAAGAAAATGTTTGCTAATAATATTTTTGTCGCAAGTGAACTGAAATACAATTTCAACATTCATTTTTACATAAACATAATTATGTGTTTCAGATGATTATAATTCTTTATATTTATTTATATTTTTAAATATGAAAAAATTTATGTGGATATTTTTATTCAATTTTTAAGAAATTTTGATTGCTAATTGAAATTTATATTTACATTTGCTTATTATTTTCAAAGGATCATTTCATTTTTTATTTTATTTATAAATCTCAAAACTTAAAATTTTATTTATATTTCTCAATACTGAATATTCATGTTTTTGTCATCCATCAGATGCAAATGTCAAACCAAGCCTCTAGATTATTGCACAAAAATAGATTCTTTTGTATGATGAATTTTGACTACAAAATTAATCATTTGGGCTATTCAGAATTTTGAATTCTGGGTTAAAATTTAAGGATAGAAATTTGATTTAGATTTTAAATGTTGTGCTGAAACTGCACCACAAGTTAATAAAATGTTATGTCAAAAAATTTCATAAACGAAGACATTGGTTTTAATAATTTGCAACATGTGATGCAAATTTAAATCATGGATAAGTCTTTAAAAATTAAAGGATTTCATTTTTCTGTACATGTAAAGTGTAATTTTAAATAATTATTAAAATACACAGGTCTTAAAAAACGCTTAATTTAAAAGAATAAATATTAATTTAATCTAGCAGTAAAACTCCAATAAACATCACAGTAGTTATCAGTAATTAACTCTTCACTCATTACAGGATATATTTATGCAAATGATATATTTAAGAGATTCAAAGCATTTTATCTTAAATATCGGAAGACGGCAAAAATCAAAGCAAAGAATAAGTGAATACAAAGAAAATACGTAGACATTTTTTCGGGAAAAGTATATTTAGGAGTATACCATTCACAATTTCTTACATCGTAGAAAGCAGCTAAAGTTGATCTTTGAGCAGGATCGTCAAAACATGTATAATATTGCTGTACAAATGTTCTACCAATAGTATCATATTGAGGATTCCAAGACATTTTCAAGCAATTGTGCGATTATAGCAAAATTAACACTGAAGAGAACGGCATAAAATATCACGATTTCAGACAAATTCCGAAACTTATAATCATAATATCAAAATAAAACAGAAAAGCACATGCATGTTGCCAGCTTATATCAAATTTCAGAAAATAACATAAAGTGAGCATTTAAAATATAAAAAAGTTTTAATTTTATTAAAAATGTTTTAAACTATTTATTAAATCAGCGATCACAATTTATATAGTATTATAAATTATTGGAGATCATTCAGGTGAAAATTCTTGACATATTTGCTTAAAAGTTGAATAAATTATAATCTAAAATCCTATTCCATTGAATGCCTTCTATAGCAGAAATTTACAACCTCTCTCAACAGAAAGCAAATCATTTTAAAATATAAGCAAGGCTGCAGGATTTTCAATAATAAAGCCTCATCGGTCCATATTCAGCATGGAGGAAGGAATATAAAAGGAGTAATTCTAACAGCGAAATATCATGAGCACCAGTGAAGTAGCTAGCAGACAATACCACGCCCACTCTGTCTCTCAAAAGAAACAGTACTTTATTATTGAGGACACAGTATAGGCAAGCCTTATTTTCATTTAAATTTCACACACCGAAATGAAAGTGATCTAAATTATTTGCTATTTTTAAAAAATTGTTTTTATTTATAACTAAGCACTTATTTTATATTTTTGCTAGTTATAAATATTATGTATTTGAATAAAGAAATTTTAGGCGTGTTGTCACCTTATTGACTTAACTTATTGAGATAAACATTTGAATATTATGAATTAAATTAAATATCATATTATTATATTTATAATCATGAAAAATGTCGATTTTTCTTTTCTTTATTGATATTTAGTGGCAAAGCTTAATACCCATGTTATTCATTGAAATTTTATCCATGCATGCAGTATTCTGCTATTTGGTTATACTTTTTCCCTTTATAAGAAAGAATTATGCTTCTGTATAAAAATTTATTTTTATCTATATAGTAAAAGTATTTTACCTTTGGTGTATTTTTAGTCCAATATTAGAAGAAAAAAAAGTTTTTACTATCAATAATTTGTAAATAAATTTCGTTGATTAAAGTAAAAAAAAAAATTAACATAAAGTCAACTGTAAGAAACATAGAAACTAAATAAAATATTTTTTTCTTATCTAAAATTGAATTTCAATAAATCTTGATTTATTATATATTTAATAAGATTTATATAAGATAAAAATACCCCTTAGCAAGTAGAATTATATTTTAATATTAATGTAATGTTAAAAACTCAGTACTTTGTTATAAAAAATTGGAATTTATTCACTAGCAAAATAGTTAAATGTGTTCCTAAACATATAAAATTAATCTCCTTTAAATTAAACACAGATGGAATTTTTCTTTTATAATGATTATTCAATAAACATTCATTAAAATAATTTCTTTTTAAACAATGAAGTTAAAATAAGTATATTTTCTTTCAAATATTTCAATTCGAGAAGAGGCTTGCTTAATAGTAAATAACAGGTTTTAGTGTAATGTTTTGGAAGACAGGGGTATAGCTCATACGTCAAGCCCTGACCAATAGGGCAGCTCCACTTATGTTCCTTCCTCCATGATATTCAGGTATTATATGAATTCCTAAGTAAATTTCCAATAACTTTTAAAGAAAGTTGAAAAAAGTATGCATGAACCAAGACTGAAACTTATAAATACCAAGATTAAAATTTCATGCGAGCTTAAAATTTGTAGACTATACTGATTATGTTTATACCTAGTTGCAATTTGTCAGTGACAAACAATCGCTATTTTATATATGAAATATAAACTGTTTTTTACGCTTAATCTAAGAGTCACTATCTAGTCTATTTAAATTTATACGTAAACCAAATTCTACACAGATTTATTTGATATGTTGAGCCATCTCTAACTAGAAACTTTAAAAATTGATTTTTATAAATTAAACATGTAGAATAATCCTTTTTTTTTAATTTAATTATATTTTTTTAGCAAAAATTAGTCTGTTAAATACTTGAAGTTTTAGTCTCAGCTTATCTAAACAAAAATTGGTAACTGTAAGAAGCCTGACAGCAGTTGAATGAAACGCAGTTCCCTATAAAAATTATTCTGATTTAGCCTAAAATCTGACGGCATCAGTGTGCATATCCGGATATTAAAACTTATTTTTCTTATGTTTCTATGCTATTTTACCACGCAAAACTGTTATTGTTCTTTTTTCCAAAAAATGGACTTTTCCAGCAAGATCCTTTTTTATTTTCGTAATTCATTATGCATATTTCTTACGTAAATTTTTATGTTGCAATAATTATTACATACTTGTATTGTGATCATGTCATACAAATTTGGTGTTTCTATATTCATTCACTTCCAAATACATGAGAAAACCGTTGTTATCGAACTTTCGGAGGCCAGTTTTTTTTTTTTTTTTCAACAATTCTCAAGCTGTTACAGAAGATCGGATTGGTAATCCTCGCAGTCTGATTTTGATCTGCGAGGAAGGATTTTGGATCCGTAGTTTGGAGATCTCAGGTCTAAAGCACAGTACAAGAATAATAATTTGCGGAAGCAAGAAGCTCTAATTTTAAAGTAATATTTTATTTAGAGTCACATTTGCTGTATGCAAAGCCAAATGTCGTGGAAGATCAAATCTTTCTACTGTTTATCAACACTGGGTAGTGTCGTAAAGGAGGAAAAATTCCGGGTTTGTTTCCGGAAAAACCCTGATTTATTCCCTTGGAAATTTTAAAAATTCCAGGGAATTGTCGAAGATATTAAAATTTTCAACTGATTTAGAAATTTTTGAAGTTATTTTGCAATTAGAAATTTTTTGAAATAAATAAAAGTCCCCTTATTTTATTATTTCTACTACTAATTGCAGTAATAGGAAGTTTTTCAGGAAAAACAAATAATTTTGTGTTAATGACCAATTTATAATAACTTCAAAAATTAATGTTGAGAAAATAACTTTTTTATCCTGTTCTCTGTATGAATTTAAGAATTTATAACGACAGAAGCATGGAAATGTCAACATTTATTTTGACAGTCCTGACAAATATATCTTGATATATTTGTCAGGACTGTCAAAATAAATGTATTATGTACTAGAATGGAATTGGGATGTAACATTTGAGTTACATTTCTTTATAGTATTATCTCTGGCATATATTCTAAAAATATATCTAAAGCATATTTTTAACCAGTCTTATCAAAATAAGTTCTTAAGAAAATTTTCCTATGCAGTGATTTCTACTAAACTGGTGACAAATATTTGTTTTAAATTAATATTGCTTTAAGACTGATGGAAATTGAAATTTAAACGTAATGCATTAACATGGATCTTAATTCAAAATTTTTTATACCTTTTCATTTATCTTTCATACTTTCTTTTTCTTGTATTTTTTCTGATCATACTTTTTATCTCTTTTAAATTTCAAATTAAAAATTAAGATTTTCCGAATAAAATTAGAAAAATAAAAATTAATATATCCTTCCCCCCATGAAATAGTTCGAGATTTATTTTCCCTCTACAAAATATGAATGAAAAAAATTTCACTAAGAGAGTTTTAATGAATTTTTATTACTATAGTTATTATTTATTAATATAATGCTAATGAATGGTATTTTTTTACAAATTCAGAAACGAAATTCTTAAAATAAAGAAATGAAACATATGAAAACTTGATTATTATTATAGATTAGTAATAAACATGTAAACATTGTGCGTAACGAATGGGTTGGGTATTAATATTTTAAAAAAAATAATTAAAAACTAAATCGGATCAATTTCTAAAGTACAAAAGCTGTTTTAAGCTAGGAAAGTTAAAGATTATTTTGCCTGATTTTTCACGTATAAAATGAAAGCAGCAATGATTTTTAATTATGAATTTTATTTTGTATGTGTTTCTTATATAATGCGTACTAAATAATTTTCAGTTAGTATTTTGTCTATGAAAGAAAGTTTTGTTAAAAAAGGATTAGTTTTCATATTTAACTCTTACTTTTTATTTTACAAAAATTCGATTTTAAAAACTATTTTACGATTGTTTATAAAATGTTTTTCTTGAAAACATTTCAAAATTTGTTATGTAAATTTTAAAACTTCTCTTTCCGTAAAACTTTTTAAAATATGCAATAAGTTATTTCTTTATTAATTTTAATTGCATTAACATTTTAAAGCCGTGCTAAATAAAGAACAATTGTAAAAAGATAATTTTCAAAAATATTTGTGTCGTATTGAAAATTATAAATATGTAATTAAGAATCAATTATAACCTATATAGTTGCAAAATTATTTGATTGAGTTAAAAAATATAGAGTAATTTTAAGGATACAATTTCTGGAGCTGTATATTTTCATTAACAAATAGCAAAGTAATTAGTAAGATGTCGGCCAACTTTTCTAGTGGTCAGCGTGCCTGACTACAGATAGGGAGGTCCTGGGTTCGAATCCTGGTTCAGGCATGGATGTACTTTCTCTTTCTATCCTGTCTTTGTCCTTTCCTTGTGTGTGAATTAGGTGTGAATGGTTGCTTACCCTATAAACGGGTCCCTATGGCATGTGTATGTACTGAAGAAGTTAGACTCCACACCAAATACGGTTCAGTTGGAAAAGTGGAGCAGCGCACCCCAATTTGCCAACCTAGCAAATTGGGGTGCGCTACTACCACGAGAACAACAACAACAACTGAGTAAGATTGCTTGAGACTTTCCACTAAGTACGGAAATAATAACTTACCTAATAAGTTTTGGGGCTGGAAGTGAAGATATATTGAGGAATAACATTAATTTAATATTTTCAAAGAATTTTTTAGAATTTAAAATTGTATTATAAATTAACTTTATACGTTCTAATTATTTCATCAGTTAAAATATTAAAATTACATTTTATTAATCATATTACTAATAAAATGAAAAAATTCTTGCTGAAATTTTCTACTAAAATATTTAACTGTTTTTACAGTTTGGATTAGAAAGGTTTAAATTCTGGGGGGAAAAACTCGGAGATTCGAATCAGGAACTCTTGTAAGATTCAAATCATGATTTCTAGAAAGATTTTTCAAAATATATGGAATAAATTGTCCAACCACTAATGGTCAGGAATAACTTATTCTGCCGAAATTTTATCAACCTTGTGATTTTTCTTTCTTTTAAGAAGAGGGACTTTAATATTGTTGGTGCAAAGAACTTGTATAAACTTTTACCAAATTTTCAACATAAGAAATGAGGGATGCCCAGGATACTTTTTTAACATTTATCTATTCTTGAATTATAAGCAGCTATTTCGGAAACATTCGAGAATAAACACTTTTCTGGTCATCAAAAATGCAACATCTTTAATGAAACACATTCAAAAAGTATGAAATTTGTAACACTTATACACATTGACAGAGAGAAAATTAGAGAATTTAAGGAGAAATGAATATCATGAATTTATATTATGTCATTGACAAACACAAGTCCTATATAAAAAAAATTCCACTTTATGCTAGCACATATTTTTCGCGAAAAATTTTTCTCCATGCCTTGAAAATGAATATGAGGATCAGTCGCTCTTGTTCTTGAATTTCAGGCAGGAAGAATTATGACTTATTGAAATTACAGATTAATCATTGGAGAGATAAGTTTATGTCGCATGTAATCAAATCACAATGATGCTGATAGCGACACTAATTTAAAAATAATTGAAGTCGGTCAAAGATCTGCCCAGATGAAAGCTGAATGGTCAGTCAGCGCTCTGGTCTTCAGTTCTATAATTTGTAAATTTGATTCCCTTTCTCCAACCCTGATGTTTCTGTGACATGTGATCACATTTTAAATCGTGCGCCTCAATTAAACTAGTCCTCGTTATTCAAATGTGGCAATATAGCGACAAATCAAACAGGGCAAAATAATTGAAAAATTGGGGTGTTATCTGTTTTTGTGACACTTTTGGAGTAAAGTAAAAAATATTTATTCATAAACTATGAATTGCTACAAACTCAAAAATAATTCAGATATTGATTATAAACTAACTATAAAATGCCAGTTTCCATTAAATAACTAAAAATATAACATAGAATAAAAATATAAATTACAATTTAAAAAACTTAATGAAGTCAGGCATGATTGTGTGTCTGTAGTGATTCGGAATCCATTTTTAACCATATATGCCGGTCGCATCAGCCTTAATGAGTAAAATGTTACAATAGAGAGACCCTAACCCAAACATAAGTTATCGTCCATTACAGTCCTTTCGTCGATGACCACAAAACCACTGAACTGATATATGTTAACCAGTAATATGCTAAGGTATCATTAGAAATATGAGAGCACACAAAAAGGATTGGTGTTACAAGAAGCATCCAGAATTATTTTATTTAAAACCGAGATGTAAAACAACACAAAAAATATTGTTTTCATTAAACTGTCAATTTTCAGAAGGCTGTATTTTCAATACTTTTATCATTGTACTTTCTATTCTATATAAATTCGGATTTAATAACTTTTATTCTTCTTGGTGTCAGATTTTTAACAGCCAGCAATTTAGTTTTCAATGCTGTTCGAGTTGAAAAAAGATGTATGTGAATTTCATTTTCAACTTCAACTACTGGTACTATTTTTGAAAATATTGCAAGTAATAGCATGAAACATGGTTTCCTTATGAAATAGAATATTAATATAAGAGACATCCTCTTTAGAACAGAGTTTTAGTGAGCTGTTAAACTTATATTTCTATTCTAAGTTCTATACCCAAAAAAATTCCATTCCGCAAAATAATTTATTGAAAACTGAACACTGCCTGTATATGATGATCAAGATTATAACTTATCCGAATATATATTTCAAAATGGAGATAAAGCGATAAAACGAAATATATATAATACCTTTTTCTATATTTCAATTCGAAAATCCTTAAGCCACTGTCTGTAATATATTTATCAAGATCTTAATGTATTTAGAGCAAGTATGTTGTATATGAGACAATTTAGGAATGAAATTAAAAAACGAATAAAAAATTTGAATGAAGAAAACCCTCTTTACCCCGTTTTATATCGGAAACCACATTTACTTGAAAAATTGTTACAAAAATGAACACACAATAGTTTTTTTTAAGTCACAAAAAATTGAGGCATTATTTCATCGAGTCTCATCTGAGAAAAATTGAAATTTTATCAAGTTTAAGAATGATAAATGGGATTCTCAGAAGAGTTGATATGAAATGTTAAAATGACAGAAATTAAAGCCATGGTTTTCAGCAGAAAAATTATATTGTATTCGTAAAGTTGCATTTTAGAAAAAAATTATTTTATAATTAATTCAGTTTTCAGGAGTGGTTTATTGTAAATATATGTTTCTTAATATAATGACTTAAACGCTGCGAAGCATTTATACTAAAATCCCCGAGCTTTTTCTTTTCTAAATTAATTTAATTAATGCAATGAAATTGAAATGAAAGATAGAAGCAGAACTAAAAATATGCAATTTTTACAGAGAAGCGAATAAGGAGAGTAAAACGGCTTAAAAATATACTGGGTCTTAATTAAGATATAAATTTATGAATGTCAGTAAATACACACACACATATTAATGTACTTAAAACGTCATTGAAGCAACATTGTATAAAATATATTCGGTAATAGAATAATATAGTAAAATATCTAGAATTGTGTGAAAAAATCTTAAACATTTTTAATATGATATAAGCACATAAATTAGTTTTAAGACACGAAGTTTTTATGAATGCTTCAAAGTAAAGGAAGGCTATGTTAGTACCCACTATATAAAAGGTATAAGCACAGGTTCTAAGCAATTTTGAAAATTACCGCAGAAAGAACCTCAGATTGCACACTTTTTCCTTCTTCAAATATATATTAAATTTTAAATTAAAATTAGCAGAAACTTATATAATATTTCAAAATTTGGTATTCATATGAAAAAAAATTAATCCTTATTTTTTATTTTATACTAAGAACTCTGTAAATTGTCCAAATGAAAACGTAAAAATAAAATTAAAACTTGGAAATTTCTTGTGAACAATTATCAGTCATAGTAACATTTCTTCAGATAATGTTTCATGAATTCCAAACTTATCTTAGCGATTATAATCAACAAAATAAGAATTTCGCCAATTTCATCGCTGTTTTCTAGGGTGTTTTGCTCAAAGCAAACCCAGGGGTGGAACAAATCGAGGTCATTGTAATGACCTTAGCACCTGCTCTGACTGAAGCTTTTGACGTCATAGCCTGGATCATAATCGTATATGTCGTTAGCCAGCTACAACATATATTTCCTTTTTTCCAAGTAAATATTAGACTGCCTTTATTTAAGTTTGAACCTAGACTTCGTTCTACATTAACAAACAAATGATTAGTTTAACACTGTTATAATTGAGTAAATAGATAGATTTAAAAATAGTTTTATTGCAAATATAAGCACTTTTAACGACAAACATTGTTTTTGTGAATAACGACTTTTCAATAATAAATTATATAATTCAATTATAAATTTCAATAATTTCATTAAATGAGATTTCAATAAATTAATTATATAAAAAACATTCCACAAATTCTTTCTAAGGTAACCACGATAAAGGAGAAATAAAATAGTAATCGTTACAGTGGCGGTTTCTTAATGGAAGTTTGAAAAGCTGTGAAAGTAAAATTTAAAGCTTGTACTCGTATAAAAGGAGAATAATTAACTGAAAAAATTTGGAGAAAGATTTATTACTGATAATACTTAATTGAAATATAATTAATAAAGCTCTTATCGCAAACCTTTGTGGAAACAGACTTTTTAATAATTAAAAAAATTTAAATTATTAAAACTATTAATTTATTTTATAAAATTATTAAGAAGAGTCATGATATAGCAAATAATTAAAAATAGAATGCAATATACACAGAAAATTTTTTACTTAAATAATACTGAATTAAGAATTTATTGTATACAAAATTTGTATGGAAATAAAAATCATCAGATGTTCATCATCAGAGGGAAAAAAATCACCTTAAAAGGTACATAAAAATCATCAATCGTTTTAGGAACATCAGATGGAGAGGATTGAAAATCATCATACTCACACTAATCTTATTTTTAATGATGTGAGTCAACCATGTGTATTCCATGTTATTCAAAACTATGGAAATGTCTATAAAAATTTATTTTGACAAAATAAATAAAGTGGAAAATGAAGCAACGCTTACTAAGAGATTTTAAAAAAATGGAAATTGTAGACAGAATACCAAAGATGAGAAAGAAAAAGAGAAAAATTAAAAGTTGAAAAAATTAATTAGGTTAAAGATGAATGAAAAAAAAAAAGAGTAAAATCAAGTAAAATTAACTCCGAATGAAAGTAATTGAATAAAAACTTGTTTCTTTTCAATTATCATTTTCCCTCTCCCTTTTTTCTCTCTTTGAAGGCATAGCATCATGGTAATTATTTCTTCTCCTAATCAAAATACATCATCTAGTAATTCTAATGCTCTTTATTTCCTATTTACCACCAATTTCATACACGTATGCACTGAGAAAATACAACAGTAAAATAAATGAGATTCTTTAAAATGTGATTTGATTAAGAAAAAAATGTATACGAGATTTTACCATGGCTTAGTGGTAAGACCAAACATTCGAAGTGAATAGTCCCGGATTCGATTCCGAGCTAGCAGCCGAATGGTTAGCGCTCTTGCCTTCAATTCAACAATTGGTGGGTTCGAATCCCTCCTTGGGTATGTATGTTTGTAGTGGTTCGGAGCCCACTTTAAACCGTAGGTCCCGGTCTAATTGGTCGTCGTGTGCAAAAAATGACCGTTGAGCGACAAACAAACCAACAAACCTGGTTTCGATCTCAGCAAATGTTAAACAACGAAATTTTGTTCGTATGTTGAAATGGGTACTTGGGATTTTTCCGTGTTTCCTCCCTTGCATTTCATGAATACGTCGTATGAAAAGCCTTTCAGTAAGATTAAGAAATAGAGGATTCTCAGATACTTTACAAAACAAATTCCGGCTGTTAATTATGCAGTATTAAAGAGTCTAATTAGACCGGTATTCATAATTTAAATTAAATTTCTAACCCCTCTACAAATGTCCAATTCCGAGAAAGGAAACAAACGCAATATATATTTTGGATCAAAACGCCATGAAAAAAACAATTGTGTTTAGTTGTATTTTTCATAATAAAAATAAAAAGAGATCAGAAATTAAATCTTAACGTACTAATAAAAAGCAAAATTTTTGCAGTAGTATTGGTTTTAGATACGCAATACTTTAAAAAATTTATTATTTTTGTATCTTTTTTTCATATTCTAAAGAAAATGCTTCTTTATTTTTAACTTTTTATTTTTCTTTATTTTTTATTGAGTTTAGTCATGAATGTATCGAGTAATATTCCGCGCGCGTTCACTTAATATATACCATCAAACGACATATCTAACATCTATTTAAAACAATTATTTATAAGAAAAATAGTTTTTGCACCTCTTTATATCCTCGCATAAAAATGATATAGGAAATGAAAATCCTAATTTTAGTTTATGCATTTAAAATTTATGTTGAATCATAAAATTATTAAGATTTACTCAAATCCTCAAACATCAAGATTATTTTCTTCTATTACATTTATTTTAAGAATGATTTTTCAAATAACCTGACTATTCTCTGTTTTTCGTTTCATTTTATGCAAGCGGAAATAATGAGTAAGTATACAAAGCTAAAGAAATTAGGGTTGCACATGATTTTAACAAAATTAAGCGAATATTTACACCGACAACTGATGGTCAAATAAATGATCCATAATTCAAAGCTCAGCAGAGAGGGAGAAAGAACATTTCTTATGAAAATGTATCATCATGATTTCTAAAAGTAGACAATAGATGTGAGTACAGAAGTCATGATTTATCTGAAGCTTCCTTTTTCACTGCCTTAATTGGGGAATTCAAGTATTTGACTTTTTTTTTTGTTTTGAAAAGAGGTGACTTGTAAAAATGCCATAACAGCGTAATGCACTGGAACACATGGCTTGGTTTATTTTCGGAAGATTTAAATCAGGGCAAATACAAAGTAGCGGAAATGTTGAAATAGCACAGAGTATCATTTCAAGTCAATGAAATGGATTCCAAAAAACAAGAAATGTTGATCGTCAATCTGAACAGTATTATACATGTGCTACCACGATGACTAATGTATCCTGCTAGTTGCTGATTGAGACAGAATAGGCAATTCTATTAAGCTGCAATAATCATTTATTTCAGTAAGGGAACAAAAGAAGCCTAGCAATCTAAAACAAACTTCTTGATGGTAACTTATAAGCATTTAATACATTTTCTATTGTGTGTATTCCACTGATCTCAAGGTATTATGTGGGATTAGGAAGTTGAGTTTCTACCCATCGAATTTGGATGCGAAGGGACTAAAGTAAAGTACTGTTCCTTGACGAATCACAATTCAGTTTTTAGTGTGAAATGAAACATATTTTAGTACTGAAATAGAACTCAAAACAAGCTTTTTGGAAAATATTACATTTCTGACGGAGTTAATTAAAGTTATTGTTTGAAATAGACTAGGTGGAGGTATAAGCATACATATAATTCTCTCAGAAACCAAAGGAATGTGAATCAAGTAAAATTATTTAATTGTGCTTTTAAAATATTTGAATATATAATTTGCAGTATGTTTCGGCAAGAATTTTTATTGAGACGGAACCGAATTCATTGATTTCAAGGGAGGAAGCTGAAAAACTTTATAACAATTACCACAACAGAAAGTCACGTAGAAAATAAAAAAATCATTTATCGCTCGTTGTTTCACAATAACTAGAGGAGAATTTGGGACCCTTAGCTACAAAAAAGCATGTTCTTTACAACTAAGAGACTTAGGGAGTTTACAGCTTAGTAAAATTCAATTTGTTCATTATCAGGTACTAATTAAAAACCTCTAGGTGTAAGCACTTACCTCGTAAGTATGAACCGTAGTCAAGTGACAAGACATATAATTAATTTTTGTGTTTTCATTTCTAAATTTCTACATTAAACTATGTTTCATCAGAAGAGATGACACTCTTACAGATTTTGAAATTTATCAGATCTTAAGAATTTTAAAACGCATTTGTTTATTTTGTGCAGCGGATTTCAGTAATATGTTTCATAAAAAGGAAAATTTTGCGAAGGCAATCAATAAAGCTTTTGTATTTTACTAAAATACCAATTGTTAATTAAAAAAGCGTAAAAGGGAGTGGTGCAATATGGTTGACACATAATATTGATAAAAATTTAATTAATCTTACTTTTTTCGAATTTGTTTTCATTTGTCTCATATTTTGTTTTGTGGATCAAATTTCTATTTTCGTTTAGACTTGTTTTAAAATCAGAGTTCACGTAACATTTACTAAAGAGTAATTTCTCAAAAAGATTAATCAAAAGAAAAGTCTTTATAAAAGATCAATCGAGATAGGCATTTTTTCCTTTTAGTTTGCAATATATTCTCAGGCTACGAGATTAACTATTTTTAATTTTTATCATGGAACAATTTATTTCAGGAATATTGATTTGAGAGCCTGAAGCCGACTCCCAAATGCCTAGCTACAAGGATTTCCACCTTTCATCACTACAAGTGGTGGAAGTGATAGCACATATTTAGTGAAACACTCACTGGGTGAGCCATCGTAGTCCCGAAAATGGATCTTCATGATATGCAATCAGGAATCAAGTTAAAGACTCCCATACATAGCCTACTACACTCAGAAGTATCATTTTACATGGAGGACATTGCGATAACGACATATTTAATGTGCCCCTGTCACCATTAGAGAACACGAAGAATTGGGTCGAGACTAGAAATCACTACCTTTCGATAATGTGAAAGGATGCCCTTACAAACTAGACCACCGTGGCCTCCAGAATATGTAATAACGATATTTTCATTCTCAGTAATGAGACAAATACAAATAAATAATGAATAAATAAGAAACAAGATGTGACCGGAGCCATTGGCTCAAAAGTACGCCATTGTAGAGCAGTATCAAAGTCGTTATTAAATAAGGCACGGCGGTTGCGGTGAGCTCTATTCATTGGATTCGCAGAATCGCAGACAAAGCAGCCATAATTAACAAAAGTATCTTGAAATCCTCGCAGGAAAAAAAAAATGTGGCAATGAGATATTTTATGATAATGGTTACAAATTTTTTAAGGGTTGTAAAATAATTCATTGAGTGAGAAAACTGAATCTCTTATTCACAGAAGCACAAATTTGAGCAATTTTATCATTACGTGATGATTATTTATATCATAATTTTCTGAAAAAAATTAAACTTGCATACATTCGCATGTTTAATTATTTGAAATTTTTACAATATTTATTTTGCATATTTAAAGAGCATTGCAGCATGGTGATCTTGAAAGGAGTCTCTCATATGGATAAGAATATCTTGATCCAGATGATAACTATCTTACTAATAGAACTTGTGCAACAAAATAAATCAAAACTAATATCTCGCCTTTGATTTCTGTCGATGTTTGGAGCAGAGGGGGCAATATCATATGTTGACTACGAGATGGTTGTACGTATTTAGCGTCTTCAGCAGAAATAGGCAACAGTCACACATTATGAAAATGAACAAATATGAGTAGAAATTTTAAATTTCCTGAAAATGTTTGTCAATTTTTTTCTGTGCAAATAAATCTATGCATTAAGAATTATATTAAAAATTGAATTTTAAACTCCTTTTATTGTTTTATAATAGATATGATTTATTTTGATGCCTAATTTTATGTACATCATGAAATAAATTATGTTGAAGACACGTATTGATCAGATGGACAAGTGATGCCAAGAAATTTAGTTAATAATCAACAGAGCAATATTTGAAAGCTCTCCGATTTCTTTCGATATATGAATATGTATGATTAAGGTGGGGGTAGAGAAAAAAAAAAGCCCTCACAGGAAACAAACTCACGGTATCTATTTTTATTACAAATTCGGGAGCTTGCCAGAAAATGTTTTTAGGACAGCAGCGCCAAATGATATCTTATTCATACGCGAAATGACAAAGGATCTACAACAAATATATGTACACAAAGTGAAAAACGAATGCATTTCTTTCTCAAAGCTTTGTATTCTAGGTAAGATTTTCGATAAATTAGCAATACTCTTTTAACTTATATTTTTGATATGTCCCCTGAGAAATAAGTATCTTGTACTATCAAATTAACAAAAATATCTCGGTTAAATATAGGTCTCAAATTTTAATTTCTTACAATTGTTTTCTTCTAACCTGAATTGAGTTCAGAACTTCAATTATTCGAAAGAAATTTAACAAATGTATACTTTTTTTTTAAATTTAAGCAATTCATTATAAAAAATTAATTTTTTAAAGCATTTTTAGACACTGAAGTGTTATTTACTATTTACACATAAAAGTGTGCTACAAACTTTTAATTTAAATCATGAAAAATGATTTGATTGGAATTCTTTAAATATGTATTTCATTTAATAATTAATTCTTTTTTAAAAGTTTATGATATATTACTGGAATGTAAGTATATAAATTGTGTGATTCTTTCATGACAAAAAAAAATGCATTTAATTCTTGTTTTTTTTATTATAGTAATAAACAGATTTTTTTCCTTTTATATGAATATTTTGCACACTTTATGCATACATTTCAAATATGTAACTACATATTTTTTATATTTAGTTGGAAATATTAAGCAGTATATAGGTTGATTTATTATTGTAATTTTACATACATTATTATAATTTTTACATATGTTATTGTGCATACATAATTATATACAATTACAAAATAGTATTTAAGAATGAATAATATTAAAATGAATGACAATTCAAAAATTTAACAAAATAACAATAGAAAACCACTTATGTCCTTAAAATATTACTTTGTAACTATCGTATTCAAAACATTTGAATGTTGTTGTCGTGTACCAACCAGGCCGGCAACATGGGGTGCACTACTCCACTTCAAAACATTTAAATAAAAATGTAGTATAAATTACTTTGAGCAAATGATAAAAAAAATTTTTACTACATTATTTTTGGATATCCCAATTTATAATTAAATTTAATTGAAATTTTTTTAGGAAAAATTCAAAAATTTTGACTATTGTCTAAAATAAATATTACTTAAATTCTTTATGAATGTGTTTCATCTGGCCATAAGATATTAAGCTTGATAAAAAAAAATCTGATTCTTACTCAAAGTCATTGTTTCTAACTTAATATTTTCTAAAAAATAAAAAATAAAAAAAAAGATTTAGTCCACTTTTTCATGAGTTCGATTCCCATTTTGGAAGGCGATAAACATACACACTTTAAGTTGAAGGTCCCAGTCAAATTTATTCTATAAGATAAAAAATGACTTTAAGAAGGCAAATAGTTTTCAGAAACAGAAAAACAATATTATTAATGAACAATCTTTAAAACAATATAATGTAATTCACTAAATGTATATGGAATATTAGAAATATAAAAAAGAAGTATTAACAACATTTATTTTTTAATAAATAACACTCTATATATTGTCAAAGAGTTTAAGCTGAGCATTAACAGATTAATTTTAATTGATTGTTAATTATCAACTATTATGAAAATATGAGAATAAATTTAAAATACCTATATGAATTTTGAGAAATAACGTAAAAATAGATATATAAATTCGTAAAAATAGTTTGAAAATAAATTAAAAAATACACAAAATATTGTTATAAATAACTTTAAATCTCGTGAAGGATGAGGTGGATTTCCATATGATAATCAAGTTTGTATATTTTACACAATGTTTTAAATTTTTTCATTGTATGCATTTATACAATTATTACATATAATTATTTTCATTATATACATTTTGTATTTTGTGTAATGTAAAAAGTATTTTTATATTTTATAAGGCATAAAAATAATTATAATTTTATTACAATCTATTTATCCATTTGGAAATACTGTTTCATATGGCAGACCAGAGTAAAATCATAAAAATAAGGTTTAAAATAGTGAGATTAAATTATAATTATTCGGTTGAAAGTTAATAGTTGATTTTTCCTCCATGATCACCTTCAGCTTATGAAAACATTTCGATGGGTTCTTATGGTGTAAAGAGGATTCCAAGTGAATAAACATCCACACCCGAAGAGGGAGTTAAACTCCCGATCTGTTGAACTGAATGCAAAGTGCTAACTATTCAACTATCACAAAGACAAAATGATTGATCAAACTGTAATTAATCTATTAATAGTCCTAACCAGAGCTTTACGAGAGCTATTCTAAAGGTTGATAGAATTCGTTAACCACAAAAAATTTATTAGAATCATCGAAATCAAAAACTTCCAATCCCTTTATATTCATATATTTGTGTCAAGCTAAAGCTAAGCAATTAGCATTTGATGTTATTAGCAACTGTTCTTTGTAAATGTAAATCGTTTATGAATGTCGTCGTATTAGAGCTTCACGATCAGCTTTTGATGACGGTTTGGGAGGATATTCATTTAAGGATTTAGGATGGATTCCAAGTAGAGTTCCCAGTTCAAAATGATACTCGAAAAAGTAATACAGAAAGCCAATCTACACCTATGTTTTCTTCCAATCAAATATATATAAATTTATATTACGATATATATATTTATTTATAATATTCATATATATTTGCCTTTGCTATTCCCATTTTTTATTTCTATCATTGTAATAGTATTATAAGATGGACTTTATTCTAATAAAAGCAAAGCGAAAATGTTGAAGTTAAAATTTCTTATCATTCATAATAAGTTGTGTAATATGACACGTAGCTAAAATGACATTAATATTTTATTTTTCTCTCTCTTTATTTATTAAATAAAATTAATTATTCTTAAAGCGAAATTTTAAGTTACATCACATACACCGCATCACACATTTGGTAAAAAATATTTATGTGTCCAGAACATTAAGAGATGATAAAAGCTTGAAAATGTCTTCTTTCAACTATAAAAGAAAAAAACAGAAATTTAAAGGCTATTTTTTTCTAAGGGAAAGCGAAGGAAAAATTTCAAAAGCACCAGTAAAAAAGTTATTACTTTCACACTCAGCTTTTTTCAGTGTGAATATTAAAATAAACTGCATTTCAACTATGTGTGATAAAATGAAGCCAAAATTTTTAAATTGTTTACATATCGAAAATTTTATTAGTTATTTAGAAACTAAAATTCGTTTCCATACCATAGATCTCAATCAGTGTGCTTCTCTTTACGTTTAATATTTTGCTTTTATAATTTATTTTGTCATGCTATACGCATGCGCTGCCATGATTCTAGACACCTTACCTATAGAAACGCCTAAAATCTAGGATCAAGCTTGCTTCAGCTAAACAGGGCTCCAACAATTCGTCTTCTTTGAAAATCTAAAAGGCCAGACATTTTACGCTTTTGAAAAAAAATTCAAGAAGAAAAGAATTTCAATATAGCTACCATATACTACACAAGAATATATATATACATTTCTTTTTATTAAAGAAATCTGGTATCTATTATTAATATATTTTAATGATTATTAAACGCATTCACTTTTATTCACTCATATGCACTCATTTAATTTACGAAATATATAAGTTTAAGTTTCCATTAAGTTAATTAAATATATTTTTCTATTCCTTATTAAGTGAAATAAAAATTAACTACTATTTTAAGGCATAGTATGCATCAATAAAAGTAAACTAAAACTTGCATTATTAAACTTGTGATTTAAGATTAACTGTGTTTATTCGATGTAAAATAGATTATAACGGGATTTCCATTTAATATCTAATACTTTCAAATCTAATACTTTCACTACCTGTATAAGTATGTAAAAACAAGCATTTGCTATCGTGAATGAAACTACTTAAACAAAAAGCAAAGAACTTTTTTACAAATACATTTGACACAGTGCAACTGCCACTTAAACCTTAACAATGGAGAAAAAACTGAGTACATTTATTTTAGTTACATTTGTAAAAATAAGATGCTTTTTGCATAGGTATTGCTTTCAGTGATATGAAGATTTTTTTATTTCCAACATTTCTCAAATTATTTCAAATTTATTGAAATTATTTTCAAATACCAAGCCAATCAAAAAGTCATTCATGTCAAATTTTAAAAGTTAAGTAATTCGGTTAATTAACTGTTCAAAAGTTTGTCCTTAAAATACAAAACTATATTACTATGGGAATCTTATTATTTTTTGTATTTGATGAAAACCTGGTAAAAAAATTGTACCCCAGTAAAAAAAGGTGTTTTTTGTAAAAGTTTTTTTTTTTTTTCCAATTTTATCTCTTTACCCATAATGATTTTAACATTATTGAGGAATTTAAGATATAACTGTTTCATTTCTAAATATCTTGATTCTATCCTAAAATATCTTGATTCATTTCTAATTCTAAATATCTTGATTCTTTCATAAAGTCTGGTTTCATTTCAATGTTTAGCTAAGCAAATCAAAATGATTGTTGAACTATATTTTCTGAAAAACTTTATATTTCTACGTAAATTCATTACATTTGTGAAAAATTTTTAACGTAATATTCCATATCATAGGAGTATTTTGTGAGATTATTTTCATTGCATTAATCTTAAAATTTCAATGTTGTTTTTAGACTTACTGAAACGATGAATCATTTTTTTTATACTGGTTTCAATATTCTCATCTTTGTCTTTCATCATTCTTGCTTTAGTGTCTCCATTCTGGAATATATAAGTGGTTAAAAAAGAAATAATTCTGGAAGGAATTTTCTTTATTGAGAAAGTGACGCCTACTTTTCATGTTTGAAAATCGGTGTGGCAACAACCCGGTTGTTATTCAAAATATTAATTAATAATATATTGCTATCATTTAGACATGACGCAGAACATAAGTCACAATGAGAGGATGTAATAGAGTAATATATACTCATGTCCATAAATTAAGGATAATTCAGAATCCCATAGATATTGAACTCTAAAATAAAAATTTCACTTGTAGAATTATCACACACATCTTGAAGAATAATATGCAAATTACAAGAAGCTACTAGATGGCGCCGATAGTACGTAACAATGACGAGAGTGTAAAAGAGGGGTATATATAAGGAATGATTGCTAAGAAACAAAATTGTTCACTAACGCTTTAAAAGACTTTCAGTGCAATAAACGCATAGTTACGACACAAAAGAAGCATTTGGATGATGTTTTACATTGTAGAATTATCGGCTGTCTAGAATGTGGATGTACCCATCTAGAAGTATGCCAGGAACTTGGAATATCCCAGAGTATCATCTCCAGACTTTGGCAACGATTCCAAGAGGATGGTAATGTGAGTAGACGTTACAGCACAGGCCACCCCCGAGTTATAACGCTGAATGAGGACCGGTATTTGGCAGTCACTGCCAAAAGAAACAGACGGAGCACAGTATCAGACCTGTCTCGTCAGCTCTACCGGTACGACTGTTTCAAGGCAGGCCGTATACAGACGCTTAGGGCACATTGGTCTATATGCTCGTAGGTCTGTCAGATGTGTTTCACTTACCCCAACTCACTATCGCCTGCGGTTAGCCTGTAGTAGAAAGCCTGCATTGTGGACACCGCAACAGTGGTCTTGTGTAATATTTTCTGACAAGTCCAGGTTTAGCTTTCTGATTCACACCGGACTTTCATATAGAGGGTGCAGAATTGCTCATTTGGGGAAGAATTATTCTGGGTTCCAGAACTAATCTACATGACAGGCCACATTTATCGGGATGTCATTCTGGAACAACTGTTCGGGGCGCCATGAGTGCAGAGTTTCTGTTTATGGATGACAACGCCCGTCTTCACTGTGCAAACAGTGTAGACGAATGCCTTCAATCGGAGGATATCACTTATATGGACTGGCTAGCATACTCATTGGACTTGAATAAAATAGAGCATGTGTGGCATATATTGAGCCGACGAATTGCCGCCCATCAACCCCCTCCCACATGTCTACCGGAACTTCGAAAAGCATTGCTTCATTAGTGGTGTAATATTCCCCAAGATCAGATCGATGATTTGATACTCAGTTGGCCTAGACGTTTTACGGCCTGTATTGCATCGTCGGGGAGGGGGAGGGCATACTATGTATTAACCATCATAATAGCCATGTTATTTGGGTTTTTGTAAATAGGTTCTTTTTTAAATTTGCAGGGAGTAAAAATCGCAATTTTTATTAATGATGTCAATCATAGCATCTTTTTTGCTCTTTACCTTTGTTTAATAAATATATACTTTACAAATAAATCACATTTGTTTTGCTTCTGTTTCTTTCTTTGCCTGGATTTGCATTATCCTTAATTATGGACACGAGTGTATAAGGACATGTCGTAAAAAAGGAAACCGGTCACATCTGGTTCATGCGGAGCTCAATTCCACAACCGCATTGGTATAGGATAGAGGACGCATGTGGACGATGTTTTGCGTTGTAGAATTATCTGTTGCCTGAAATGCCAGCGTACTCATATGTCATTAACCGAGGAACTTGGAATCACCCAATTTGTCATTTTCAGACTGTGGAAACGATATCAAGTTGAAGGAAATGCCATTAGATGTTACAGTACAGATCGCCTTCGAATGGCTACGCCGAATGGCGATCGGTATTTTGCAGAAACTGCTAAAAGCAGAAGACGGTTCACAACAGCGGACCTGTCACTTCAGCTAACGTCAGCCAGGAATAAGATCGTTTCAAGGTAAACCGTGCACAGACTTTTGGGACAGTATATGGTCTAGATGATTTCAGGCCTGTCAGATGTGTTCCGCTCACAGCATCTCACCGTCGCCAGTGGTTAGCTGGAATAGTGAGCATGCAATGTGGATACCGTCACAGTGAGCTTGTATTTTTTCCGATGAGTCGAGGTTTAACTTGCATCCCGACTGATAAAATAATAAAAAATGAAATAAACTCAAAATAAATTTTTAGATAAGAAATTTTTTTCAGTCATTTGTAAAATTTTCAAAGACAGTCAAGGATTAAATAACCGCGAACAGATTGGAAACCTTTACAGATTCACATAGTTTATCGCTCAACGATCATTTTTTGCACTCAAAGGCTAATTAGGCCTGGATGTACGATTTAAAATAGAATTCCAACCTACTGTAAAAATCCTATTCCAAGATGAGATTCAAACCCACAAATTGATAAATCAAAGGCAAGAGTGTTAATCATTCGTCTATAGCCAGAGCAAAACAATTTCAATCTTTCATTATTTAACAATGGCATTATTGAATCTTCGAGTTTCCACCTCTCTCAAACTCACTTGATTTTCCACTTGTCTCAAACTAAAAAAGTATGCCAGCCACAAAATTTTCTTTTTATGTACAAAAGTAATATATGTAATAAGGAAAACATATAATCCAGTTATAGACTTCAGTACAATATTTTCTAAGATGACCAAATAAATTGTACTTTATTAAAAGAATGGCCGAATGAGGCGTAAGCCTGATTTGCCAAGATCAAATTTACAATAAATATATATAAATATTTACAATACGCAATATACTTTAATTTGATATATATATATATATATTACATCAAATTTAAAATATAGATATTTTTAAATTATTCATCTTCATGGTTCATAAGTGTAATATATAAAATAAATAAATATAGATTTAAATTTTTATATAAAAATTAAATAATATGTAAATTTTAGAATTGTTTTAAAGGATAATGAAGAAATAAATAAAACAATACCGTCTCTACAAACTTTTTTCGAGACATCTCAAATATAAAATTTTCTTAGCTAAAAGCTGATATTTTTTTTATTGTCGTACACTTTCAAAATGGTATTCAAGATTTTAAGTTTGCTTTGCTAATTCTTTTAGTGCTTAATGCTGAGAAAGTTTCGGATATAATCCCGAATTTCAGTGATTTTAGAGTTTCGTTACACCGAATCTAACGCATTTATTAGAAAGAATACATGATGTAGTAGTTGCATACAGTTCCGCGATTGAAATTTTAGATTCCATTTCTATTTCAAATGTATTCTTTTATAGAGAGTGATTATGAATCCACTTCAACTTAAGTCTTGGTTGAACTAAACCTTGCGAGCAAAAAATGATTGTAGAACGACAGATTAAACTTTATTAAAACTTTCGCAGAACGAGTAAAATTGTTTCAGCGATCGCATACCAATTTTAAACCACTGGTTTCAGTATTATTGCAACGCTTTATTATAGGGTAAGTCTTGTTAAATCCTGGAAAAGAATAGTATAGCTATTGATGGCCAATTCATTTTTTTCGATTATAACTGACTTTGCATCCATTTTACTGTGTGGTTATTTCAACCCAAATCATCGAAAAAACTAAATTGTAGAGCTGATTATAAATAATTTGAATTATAGTTGCTACGGTATTACTAGTAACTAGAAGGGGGAAATCAACTGGTTACAGCTCTTGTTTTTTATTTGTGAAGGAAATTTCTGTAGAGCATAGAGGACATGCTATCGAATTTAATATCCTGGTGTCGCAAGAATATTTTTTTCACTAATTTTGCTTTATGTGCTTATGATTTTAAAATAATTACTTTTATATGCATTAAAATTAAAGCTCATCATATCATAGGAGTAAGACAACAGTCTTCTGAATAAAAAGTTGCCCTTTCTATCCCTTAAATTGTTGAAAAATTAAATATGGAAGTTATTCTTCCACTTTTTGAATACATGTCCGTCGAATCAGTCAAGTTGTTTACTTTTTGAAACGCGAATACAACTCACAATCAAAAGTACCCCCTTAAGGCACAAGACTTGCATGTGGTGTGAGCATGCCCACATGAAATACTTTAAGGTGTTCAATTGTTAGGCTTTTCACTACACGATATATATATATATATATATATATATATATATATATATTTGACTGGGCTCATCGTGATCTAATGGTAGGACATCGCTCTTTAAAGTGGAAGTAATCGGTTTCAGCCCTAACTACTAGAAAACAATGAAAAATACTTATCGCCTGTTTTCTTCATGCACGTCTATCGAAGTTTGTACTCTGGATCTCTAAGTGTTTCCATCTTTACAATATGTGAGAACGGCCCATTATCTAAAAAAATCATTTATAGAAAGGCTATAATACATGATAAAACATTAAAAAAAAGTTTTCAGCTGACAAATTATCTCGGCTATGTGGGGTCAAATATCAATATTCACACACACAACCAAATTTGAATACTAAATTATTCACTGGAAAGATAAGAGTTCAAAGTTCAGTAATATTCGAATTTATTAATTACTTCTTAAAAACTATTAGCAGTAGGCAGTGGAAAACTTGGAATCGTAAAATCAAATCAGTTAGTCGCTTTATAATTAGAAGCATCATCAATTATTCATAAACGACTGCAGTCGGTGTAGAGAAAAGCATCGTTCTCTTAACAGGAAAATAATAGATTTGATGTTTGAATCAGTTGAGAGAAGACCAGCTTGATGAGAAGGTCTGTGTATATCAGATGTCCATAAAGTCCAATATATGGAAAAAGATTGTATAATTTTAGATGTCCTTGTCACATTTAATAATTGTTCAAAATGATGAAGTGGTCGACTATGTTTAGTAGCCATTGTCAGTGGAAACAAATAACTAAAAACACAAATAACTCGCCATTAATTTCATTAATGTGAAATTGAAGGAAACAAATTAATATATCATTTCGTACAACAGATTTTAAGCTATGCAAGTTTATACCTCTTAATTACTGCTGGACTGGCTTACGACTTATTTATCAAGACGTTACATGGTAATGATTTCGATTATATGTTGATGTGTATGACTTTTAATTAAGTGATAGTTTATATATGTAATTGTTATTTTAATTACAGAAATTTCCATTTTAAGATCGTTAATTTATTACAGCTATACTATGAAAGTAAATAACTTATTTTTTCTGTACTATTGTGGAAATGTTACGTGTATTTCTTTGCGCATAAGGCTCATTTACATATAGATAAAGGGGAAGAAAACAATTTAATTTTCCTGGTTAAGGTGTAAACTATCCATAAATTTTAATTCCCCTCAACAGTAATGACTCGGGGTCATTTTTTTGTTGTTATAAAAATAGAATTGCCGTTCCTGTACTATTTACAAAAATTGGAGATATCTGCAATTTCTAAACCAGGTACACGAAAGTATTGATTTTGCAAAAATTGTAGAAATAATATAAAGAAGTTTTTTAGATGGTACCCAAGCAAGTTTATTACTGTGAAGACTTGAGTGTTTAATGGGTTTCTTTCTCTTAAAAGCGGAAATATGTTAAAAGCCCTCATTGAAGTCGTAACGCAGTCTATGTTATAAAAACTTCATAACAATTTTTAGCTGCTGGGTTACTCAATAAACAGTGTCAAAGGAAATAAGTAGTTCTCAAATTTCTTCATTCCAGTATACATTAAGAAAGAAACTATATTTGCTATCCATTTACTACTAAAGTACATTTATACTCTATTTGAAGTATACTTTAAATATAAAAGTATTGTATTTTACGTATCCTCATCGATGACTAATTGTACAATTTTACCATAAAATAAATCTGCAAAATATAATTGAAGTTTAACATGTTTTTACTTTATTACTGTGCTAACGAAGCCGTTTTAAAAATTTATGATACATTAACAAATAATGCAACAAAGTATGAAAAAAGTTAACAAACTTTTCACACATGATAAATAAAAGCTGAAAATCTTACTATTTCTTCACATAACAAGTTGTGTTGAAGAAATGTGATTTTCACATGAATTAATTTCTACTGACATAAACTCCCAATTATGAGCCAACACTTTGTGGGTTATTCGCAATATCTGAATTCTAAAAAAAATCAGTCACTAATAATAAAGAATTTGAATAAAAAAAATTTGGAAGATGTGAATTTGCATAGTTTCAGGGATTATCCATGATGGCAACTTCATTCAATTCCGATAACAATCGGGCGTTTAGTGTAGTTATACTACATCTACAATGATAAAAATATTTTCCTGAATATAAAGAATTCAACATTTCCAATTTTGGATATTTAACGGGATAAAAAATAAAAGAGAAAGATATGCAAAGTGTTTCAATAAAAAACAAGGTTCAGATTTAATAAATACACAATCAGACCAATGATTGTATTTATATAATTGAGATTTACATTATTTTATTTTATGCTTTTCCCCGTTTTATAAAATAGGTTTGGTTTGTTTGTCAGTGATGCAGAATAATGACTCATGGTCATTTTCTGCAAACAAGCCCTAATTAAAGCGGAACCTACAATTTAAAGTGAATTCCGAAACATAATAAAATCTAAATCCAAGATCTATTGAATAAAATCTTATCATTTGCAGCTTATTAAATAGAAGTTTTTGATAAAAAAAATGTATTTTAATTCAAAACGCTATTAAAAATATTCATTATTTCTATATTTATTATTATAAACACAATACTTTTTCATCAAGCAAATTGAACAGCTACGCCTAAAATTGTTGAATTTAAACCTACAATTATACATAAAATTAAGTTCATTTTAATTGGCTGAACATACCTCTCGGACACGTAAAAACGTATTGATGTTGAATTCACCGACTGAAACGGGAAGAATTGACCGGAAAAAACAGATACCAGCCAGTCACATTTATAAAACCAAAATTACTGTTAAATGGTGGGAACTGAGTCAATGATCCGTATCCTTTTACGATAACTATGCAAAAAATACTATAAATTAGAGTTAAATTCATTCATGAAGTTTTTCGTAAGACATGGTCTTTCTGTCCCTTAGCAATAATATTGACTTGTTTCTGGAGTGTCTCTTTTATCATGACTTTAGACAATTTTTAAGAGAGTTTTAATTTTTAATCACATTTTTTTATATATTGTTGCATAAAATATATCGTTCACAGAAATATATTTACAATCTAAAAAAAAATTTTTTTTAAGTAATTTAAAATTAAGTAAGATTTAATTTAATCTAAAATAATTTATATATTTCGGCTACTTTTCAAACCGTAGTGTGGTTCAGTGAAAAAATATTTTTTGACAATTTTCATTATGTATCAGTGCTAAAAACACACACACACAAATTTAGTTAACATTATACCTCATATAGATCCTGCTCATAAAACTGCAGTTTAACGCCATAAGAAATTTATTTCAGAAAAAGTAAAAATAATTAAAAAATTTAGTGAAATTCTGGGTTTTTTTTGAAATATTTGGTTGCATTTTCACTGAGGAATTATGAATCGTCCAAATAGGTTAATTTTTTTTATTCATATAGATTAACCTTCTTATAGTAACCTTTAAGTAATAATTATTTTATTTTTAAGAAATTCTATTCTTTATAAATATTTGAGTGCATGCTTCATGTTCATAAAATTTACAAACATTGCAGCATTCGTTTCTGTGAAAATTGCTGAATCCCTGATTACATTTACAGAAGTCCGCTTTCTATTATTCTGCTTCATAATAATGAAAATAATTACATAAAAAAAATTCCTTAATTTAAAGACGTTCAATATCAAATAGGAAAAGATGTTTTTAAATGAAACACTCATTGAAGTTTTGCACTGTTTAATGACTAAAAATTCTTACATCTCAAGAATGGAAGATCGCTCCACTTATGAGTGACAATCAAGGACTCTCACAAACTCTGGTGAAGAATTCTTTCCCCAATATGGCAAGTTCAATTAAAGTTAAGCGCGCGCGTATTAACTTATTTTGGTAGTTTTACATCCTTGGTGAAAAACTGTCTTAAGGTTCTTTCAGATACTGCTGAATTCAGAAAATTTTTCTATTCCTTGCAAAAGTAATTAAATTTTTTTGTGATTATTATGCAGTACGGGGATAATCAGCTTATTCACGATTGGATGTTTAATTTGGAATTATTAAAAATGTTTATGGAAGCAAAATATATTTATTGGTATGTTTTGCGAAAATTGAGGAAGACAGTAATTGCAACGTTAAAAAACACAATATGAAAAAATTTCTGTCTAAAAACTTCACTTAAGTATTCAGTTTTTTAAATTTTATTCATGTAATTAAAAAAATATTGACATTTGCATACTGCAATTCATGTGTGAACCAGTTTAATTAATCAATTGAAAATGAATTACTGTTGTAGTACATTACAAAATTTTGATTCTTCTATTTAGGAAATAAAAATATGGTTTTGAAAATATTGGCTATACTTCTCAATATATATATATATATATATATATATATAATATATATATATATATATATATATATATATATAATGGTTGCATCACCTACTCATTTAATATACACTACTTGCCATTAAAATTGCTACACCAAGAAGGCGACAAGCTACAGGCGTGAAATTTATACGAAAGGAAGAAGGTGCTATGATATGCAAATGATTAGCTTTTCAGCGCATTCAGACAAAGCAGGCGCCAGTAGCGACACCTACATTGTGTTTAAATGAGGAAATTGTTCAGCCGGTTCCTCATACACAAATTGCATTTGACGTTGTTGCCTGGTGAAAAGTTGTTGTGATGCCTCGTGTAAGAAGGAGAAATGCGTACCAGCACGTTTCTGACTTTGATAAAGGTCGGATTGTAGCGTACCGGGATTGCGGTTTATCTTATCGCAGTATTGCTGCTCGCGTCGGTCGAGATCCAACGACTGTTAGCAGAATATGAAATCGATGGGTTCAGGACGGTAATACGGAACGCCATGCGAATCCTCAACGGCCACCTATCACTAGCAGCCGAGAAGACAGGCATATTATCCGTATGGCCGTAATGGATCGTGCAACCACGTCACTAGCCGTGTGTCAAGAAACGGGGTCGTTTGGAAGACAACAAGTGTCTGCACGAACAGTTCGACGACGTTTGCAGCAGCATGGACTCTCAGCTCGGAGACCATGGCTGTGGCTTACTTTGACGCTGAGTCATAGACAAGAATGCCTTCAATGGTGTGATCAACGACGAACCTGGGCGCACGAATGGCGAGACGTCATCTTTTCAGATGAATCCAGGTTCTGTGTACAGCATCATGATGGTCGCATCCGTGTTTGACGGCATCGTGCATTCGTCATCGTCATACTGGCCAATCACCTGGCGAGATGGTATGGGGTGCCATTGGATACACGTCTCGGTCACCTCTTATTCGCATGGACTGTGCTTTGAACAGTGCACGTTACATTTCTAGTGTTTTACGACCCGTGGCTCTACCCTTTATTCGAGCCCAGCGAAACCCTACGTTTCAGCAGGATAATGCCCGACCGCATATTGCCGGTATTGTACGGACCTTCATTGATACGGAACATGTTCGGATGTTGCCCTGGCCAGCACGTTCTCCAGATCTTTCACCAATAGAAAACGTCTGGTCAATGGTTGCCGAGCGACTGGCTCGTTACCAAACGCCAGTCACTGCGGTTGATGAACTGTGGCATCGTGTTGAAGCTGCATAGGTATCTGTACCTGTACATGCAATCCAATCTCTGTTTGACTCAATGCCCAGGCGTATAACTGCTGTTATTACTGCCAGAGGTGGTTGTTCTGGGTACTGATTTCTCAGGATCTATCCAGCCAAATATATATTTTTTGAAAATTTAATCAGTTGTTATTTCTAGTATAATATATTTGTCCAATAAATATCATTTTGTTATCTGTATTTCTTTCTGGTAGAAATTTTAATGGCCAATAGTGTATGTATATATATATATGTATATAATTAAATGAGTAAGTGATTCAACCATTAACTATATCTGACGGTAGAGATGTAATATTCCCGGGAATTTTAAAGCTTGGGAATTTACTCGGGAATTTTGGGCAAGAAATCGGGAATTTCGGAGAATATTGGGAATTTTAAGGGAATAAACTCAGCCAATCATATTTCGTTTTAGAGATTAATGTTTCACATATATATGAAACGAAATGAAGTAAATTTTGGTATCGGTAAATAATTTTTAAGCAAAGTGTCATTTTATTTTCTGCAATAAGCATTCATAAAAGCAATGAAAAGCATAAAATGTGAGCATTAAAATTGTAAAGAATATACTATTGAATATACTATTCATCTGATTTAACCACAGAAAATAAAAGTACAATAGTTAAAAATTACTTACTAAATGTTTTCAACTATACATGTACTTAAAAACTATTACTATTATCTAAATTGATCAAAAATGACTCCAGATATATAATGAAAAACAAAATAATACCTATATACACTAACGATTGTGACGTTATAAAAAATTTTCGCATGCTATTTTAGAATCAGTTATCAAGCTAATCTACTGCATTTAATTTAACATTAAGTTTATAAATATTAGTAGAATAATATTTTCAAAGAATATATATTGAAAGATTGAATACATGTTAGTAGAGTAATATTTTTCAATATTTATTGAAAGACACCATATCTAAACGATTTCTCTGTACAAAAATTTAAAAATACAAATTCAAATAATAAACATTACGAGTAACAACTGCAATGTACACAGCTTGAAACTTCTCCTCTTAATAGTTAAAAACTTTTAAATTTTTAAGAAAATTTAAATTTTTGCCACACAATTTTTAAATTTTGGGAGTTTTCAAAATTTCCGGGAATTTTCAAAATTTCTATGGGAAAAATCCCGGTTTATTCCCGGGAATAAACAGGGTTTTTTCCCATGCTTGCAACACTATCAGATGGTATAATTGAAATATTTTTACGGTTTAGTTGTTATTATTTTAAAATTATATTAGTTTTAATATATAATTTTAAAATATTATTGGCATTATTATTTTATATATGATAATAATTGTAATTTTAAATATTATTTCAAAATTACAAATTAAAAAATGTCTATTCAATTTAGTCAATATTTTTTTCATCTGGTTATAGTCCCTCTTTAAATTTGCGAGTTGCTTGATTATATAAAGAATTGTATATTGTTTGATTATATCTGTCGAGGAATCTCATTTTTTTTTATAATTTATAATTTTTACAAATGAACAAGACTTGTGTGTTGCCTCACAATGGCGAATTGAGTTTCTAGGCGGAATGGAAGAAGTATGTCAGGAGTTTACTCCTGGTAGGAGCATCGGAAGAGTGAAGGCCATTCCATTACGCACAGCTAAGACAGAGAAGCATCCTGGAGTAAGTGTGACTTCTCCCTTTGGGGGGGCTCTAGACCTTCAAGACATACAATTGAAGCTGCTCATGTATCTAAATATGAATCGGTCTTTTTCTAATGTCACTTAGACCGAGATGAAACCAAACAACTTTTTCACGTTTCTTGAGTGACCACATAAGAGCTCTCATTTTTAACCAGGATAAAAAAATATACACGGAGTGCTTGGTGCACAGCTGACTTGGCTATTCCTACTCATATTTGGGTGTGTTTAAATTTTTGCAGGGTTGAGGTTCTGCGGGACCCTCTTCTTTTTCTTCTTCTTCTTTAACTTTTTAGATATTTTAGGATTCATGGGGATTGTCTAGCTCTGCTTGATAATCTCGAGATAATAGCAAAACAATGACACAAACGGAACTAATTTCAACAATTGAAACAAGACGATGAGCCGGTACCCAAAGAAAAATTAACAAAGCAAAAAGCCTTTTCCCCAATTTTTTTCTAATAGAATGTATGAAATTAGGTTGAATACATTGTTTCAAGTGACTTGGAAGAAATTGGGTAAATTCATATCTTCAGCAATAATCATTAAATTATTTCATAATCAGAAACGATACGTTTAATTCTTGTAAAAATAACTATCTACATATAAATATGAAAAATGTAAATTTTATAAATACTATTTCTACGTTCTTGCTATTTATTAAAGTTTATTAACAAAAGTGTTATTGTTCTTGCATTTTTGTAACATGATGCTGATATACTTATTGATGCTCTGTAATTTCTTTAAACTAATTCTAGTGTGTTCTATGCCTGTGAAAAACAGATCTTTATTGGAGAAAACCTTTGAAAATACTGTTGAGTCAGAGACAAGCACTTTATTACTTTTTTTTTTAAACTTTCAAATCAATTTTCTAAACTTATTAAAAATTTTATGAGATATATTTTTACTTTACCACAGTTTGACTTTTGATTGTTAAAAATAGCAAAGATTTCAGCGCAATTAAATTAAAACACGTTTTAAGAAACCGCAACAATATCTTTTTATCTCCTTCAAATAAACATTTGGTCTCACCCTTGACTTGAGAAATGAGCAAGTGCCGTCACCGTTGGGTGTGTGTTACTACCTTTTCTCTTGATATACAAAATAAAACGATGGTTCAAGAACTGTTAGAACCGATGTTTACTCAGAAATCTATCTAGATTTTGCTAAATTCTGGCAGTAATCAGGCCCTGTACATTTCACTTTATTTACAACTATAATTATTTGAGGAAATTTCGATTCAGTTATGATTTATGTTATTCATAAAGTATGAATTGATTTTAATAAATCCTCTTGTAATTCAACCCAAATTTGTTTCTAAAAAATTTACTTTGGCAAAGACTATTGAGAAATTCAAACATAAAAAAATCATTTGACAATATTAATATCAAGTAAAAAGACGTTGATTGAACTATAAAAGTAGACTTGTGACAATTTACAATCTGCTCCCAGGGCTATGAGATTTAAAATCTGACTCTGAAACTAATTTATATTAAATAGAAAATATCAGGTTAAATTTTACAACTTTTGGTGAATTTAGTATAGCTGAATTCAGTATTTAAAAATATTAGTAATTTATATTAATATACAGGATTATAAATAAGTCTTTAGTAGAACTCCATTTTATTCATTAGTTTTAAATTTGAAATAGTTGAAAAAAATTTAAGAAACAGATCCCATTAATGTATATAATATTTTATTAAATATTATTTCAGATTGATTTTAATATTAAAAATCAATTTAAGTTATGTTTATTAACTTAGAATTAGCAAATATGAACGCTTATTTATACGACTTGTTTTCATGTTGATATGAAATTTTTCCTATCAGCTGTTCGGAGTTGAAGAAACTTTTCTTGGACAAGCTGGCGACGAGATTAATAGGCTCTTTCGACATCTTACCACTCTTCGCTGTAACTAGCGAATTATACTGGGAGTATCTTACAAATTTTAGTGCAGAATCGTTTACTGATAACAGTTTTTATAATTTTTCATCGGGGACTGAAAAGTTAAAGGAATGCTACAGGTTAGTAATGTTTCATATTTTATCGTAGTTTGTAATTATGTGTCAAACAGTCTGCGCAAAAAAGAAAATTTTAAACCGGTGTGCCAACTGTGGAACTGTCCCACTTCTGGTTAAAGTGCGGTTTTGCTTTTTTTAGTGTTTATCTTAAGCGCACTAGATTTGAAATTCATAAAATATTAAATAATTTAATTTTTGCATTAAATATATTTTATAATGACTTATAAAATTTTGTTTTTCGATTTAACTTAAATTTTTATTTTAGTTTACAGTTTCACTTCCTGTTAAAGACTACAGTATGTTTATATCAGAATAGTTTTCTTACCATTTATGGATTATATATGTTTATCAAAAGTAATAAGAGTGAAGTGGTTAAAATTTAAGGAGACGTTTTAATATTTTTTACTCATTAAACTATTTTTTTTATGAACAAGACATTATTCTAGTGTAAATTAATTAAAAAATATGTTACTTCCTTCCCCAGATTTTCTCAACTTAATTAACAGGTTTTGGTTTAATATAATTTTAAATATTGTTTCATTGTTCCTTTATTTAAATAATTGTGATCAATTTTTAAGTATGCTTTCAAACATTTTTATATAATTACTTTTGTTATCTCAAAATGAGAGATCAACTTACATGTAACATACTTATTATCAATTGCTAACTTTTATAATAGATTATAATCCTGATTTTTCATCATATTTTGCCTTAATAAAATAAAATTGGGAGTTAATTTTTGTGTATTATTGTCAATAACTTATGTTTATGAGATATTAAATTGAATCATGATTTCTTATTGCATATACAAATTTTTATCTGCTGATCCTGATGTCAATTCTTTTTACATTATTTCAATCACAATTCAGTCTGACATTTATCTCTTATCTGTTTGTCTTTTTAACTTCTCAGTCGCAGAAAATTTAATATAAAATATCGAAAATGTGTTTCCATATTTTGAGTTCTTACTTAATTAAAAAAAAATATTTATTAAAATTTTCCACTTGTATTACTTAAAAATCTGCGTAAAATAATGTTATAATTCTACTTTTTAACATTTTAGCACATAAACATTCTTTGCTATATTTATTTACATACTTCGGTAATTATGTTCAGAAATTTTCTTTATATTTAATTGTTAACTAAATGTTTTCGAAAATGTTCATAGTTATTTAATTGAAATTAGAAAATTATTTAATTAATTATGGCAATTTATTTTTCAATATAAAAAATATATATATTTTGCTTGTTAATGGACAGATTATTTTCATTGGTCTCTTGTAGTAGTTTCAATGCAGTTTTTTTTAATAAAAATTGTATAAATATAAATTGTACTAAATTATTCAGTCACTAATATTTTCTTCATTTTTCTTAAAGTTGTGTAATTTTTATACGAAGTGATTTATTCCTTATTTATTACATATTATTGGTATACTAACAGCATTTAACTAATGTTAATAGATATTTAGTTATAAAAGCTAAAAAGTTATTTCTGGTTAAAATTTTGAGACTTTTAGCTATTGAAGTAAAGTTAAAACCTTTATAAGTCCATTTATTCTTTTTTAATGATGAATTGTTACAACCATTTTCTAACATTTATTGTATGAGGGATTTCCCAAAGTATTGGTCATTAAGTTATGATCTGTTTAACTTCTTTGTAACTTTGGCATTATTTCAATCATTTATATAGCTTTTGTCAAGCTTATTATTTTTTTTAAATTTTTTCTCAATAGCTTTCAGTTTACAAAGTGTAACAAATGAACTTTTAGAAACATATTTATTGGGTAAAAGGCTTATGAATACATTCCTCATTGGGATATAATAGTTGAAATTTCATATTTCCATCTTGTGGAAAAGATTGATTTAAAGGCTTATCTGGCTCCACTAAATGAGAACTTTTTTCTTGTTGCAGCAATTAAAGTACATTTTTGCATTCATTTATTTAAATTTTGGACAAGAAAATAAATTTCTTGTTCTGCTTGATTCTTGGGGAGTTCTGCATTTAAAACTGCAGAAAAATATCTGGGTATTAACAAGTATGCTTTTCCTGATTGTGTCAAAAACTTTAAATAGGTCCTGGTCTAATTAGTCCACATGTGCATAAAATGACCATTGAGTGACTAACAAACCAAATCTAAAATTTTAAAATGCAATTTTAGAATTGTGTCCCTGATCATTGCCAATACACTTTTGTGCTGAAATAGAAAAGAACAAATACTTTAATACTAATTTTTTGTGTGTGTAACATAAAGTAGAATATTTTATATTTTGTTTTATTGAAGTGTTTTGTTTTTAATAAATTTGGTACACATTTATGATTAAAATCTAAGAGTAAAATAGCAAGCTAAGAATAGAATTGATAAGTAAAAATAAGTATACCTTTAGTAATATGGAAACAATTTTGTTTCTTTTATATACTTGGGTATGTGTTAAATTTAGAATTAATGGTCTTAATTCATTGATATTCTTGTGATAAGATATTAATTTTTATTGAATATATATTAAGTTTTTTGAAGAATGAAATTTGTTTTAACAAAGTTATCTTATTTTAAGTTCAATGTTTTTTTTTATTTATTTTGTTTTTGGTATCGTAATCAATGGTTCTTGAATGTAAAATGTAGGGTTCATAAATTCACAAATTTATCTGTGCCAACAAACAATTCTAGTGTTATTTTTCACAGTACATGCAACCACATGCAACCACTCTGGCTGTTACTATTATATATATATATATATATATATATATATATATATATATATATTAATCAGGGTTGCAACCTTTTTTACATTACTGGCTCTGATTTTGCAATTAAATTTTACACATTCACTTTTCATTTTCATTTCATATATATATATATATATATATATATATATATATATATATATATATATATATATATATATATATATATATATATACGTTGAAAGGATAAGATTTTAAATAATATGTGTAGTATATTAAATCAGTACTAAAATATTCATACCTATTAAATATTAGACAGTATTTTTTTTTAATCAGAATTTGGTTAAAAACCCATAAAATATAGGCAATTAACTCTAGTTTATTTAATTAGAAAAAAGAGATATCGAATTATTTATAAATTTAACATGTTTTTAATCTTTTTTTATTCTATATTATTGTTCATTCTTGTATTTTTTCATTCTCTTTATGTCTATTGTGTGATATGGTATTTTTATTTAACAAAGTTAAGACACTGTGAATTCTTAAATATTGCTTTAATTAAGTTTATGTAACTTAAAAGTAAGACTGATTATGGTGAGTTTTGTAATGATTAAATATAGATTGTTTTGTTATGTTCAGGTTAATGTTATCAAAGATTAATACCATTCACTGTATTTATTTATTTCATATCAGAAAAGTGTAAAGTGTATTATTTAGACAAGGATTGTTATAATTTGCAAAAATAGATTTGAATAAATTGATTGAATATATAAAAATTGTCAGTTTATTTATTTAGTTTTATAGTTTTAAAATTTGTAATTAGATTAATTTATGATTGCAAGAATCACAGTTTCATATTTAACTTATTATCTGCCAGTTGTTAATATTTATTGGAAATATTTGAAATAATTGTAGTGATAAAAAGTATGGCATTTCGAATAAACTTTTCTGCATAACATGATTTTTTGTATTTTAGTTGTTTATATTGTTTTTTTTATTATTCCAGTCATAGATTCCAGATACTGCAATGTTACATATTTTTTTATTTATAGAAGCTCAACTCATTATAATTTCAAATTTGTTATAGTTATCTGGTATATGCATGATTAAATGTGTCATTACTTTGTCCCGTGATGGTGAGTGTGGCAAATTGTTCTAAGCAACATGTTAAAAGATTTTGCACTAGATCATATCATGATCTGCTAAACTATCAAATCTGCATAAAGCAGCTAAAAATAGCCAAATGAATGGCAAATCTAAACACTCTCAATTTCTATTTGACGATCCTAGTGATATTGTAATATATTTTTCAATTTAAAGTATTGCTTTTTAAAAGTTGACCTTGAAATTCTTTAAAATATAGTATATAAAATATAGTATATTTAAAATATAGCCTTAAATAGTAAAAACAATGCCATTATGATTTTTCTAGGCAAAAGTTTATCAATTTTCATTCGAATGTGCATGAATTAATATGAAATGAAATTGAGTAAATAAATGCTTGTAAAAATGCAATATGAAAAGTTGAGTCAAAATAAAAAAGTATAAGTAATACCTAAATATCTTGTGAAATTCATGTAGGGAAAAGCCTTTGAGAAAAATATGCTTTTTGATGCCATGTTAAAAGCAGTGATAAAAAATATAGAAGTCACAAACTTTGTGTAGTTCTTAGTTGAACTCATTTTCTTAGAATCTTGACAGTCAAGTAATATTGAAAATTTGATTTCACTAGTAAGGGAAAGTGTCTGATAAAGTACTATTTCATGTTCTTTAAGTTTTTTACAATTTGATTACTTTGTACTTAGACAAATTTTACAATGGGGTTCTTGATAAAAATTGAATGAATTCTAATAAAAATACATAAAAAAAAAGTCAAGATTTCTATTCAGATATTAATATAAATCTGGAGCTTCAAATGTGCTTGAACATGTTAAATTGTTCAAACATGAGAACACCAGTTCTAATTTTTAACATAATCTTTTTTACGGTCATTATGCTAACTATTTTATCACTGTGATCTTCATAGCAATGTATATGCTTTAGAAGAACAAATTATTTATAGTTATTGCAAGACAGAATTTTTTAACCATTTTGGACTTAAGATTTTAAGTATCAAAATGTTTCATCAAAAAATTCTACACTAATGATGATGTCCTCAATATTACGTTTTAGTTATAATATTTTTCCTAAAATCTGTCATGTGTATTTTTCTTAAATTGTGCTATCTTTGCATTGAATTTTATTTTATAAATAGTGATGCATTAGCACACACAGCAAAGTATAAATGTAATATGATTAACTGATATAATTCTGTTTTAAATCTACACATAGGACTGCATTTTAGTTAAATATTGATAAAACTATGAGAAGTTTTAGTCTGGCATGTAAATTAAATTATGCATATTTTTTACTACATGTAAGTAAGTGCATATTGAAAAAATCAATCTGTACTCTATCTTACATTGAATATTAATTCAATAAATTTTCTTTATGAAGTTAATTTTTGTTAGTTAAAATTAATTTTACCTTTATCGTTTTGGATATTAATATATGTTTAATACAGAAATATAATTTTCTTAACTATTTAATTGCTACATTTTTACCTATTTGTGAAAATGGCTACAACTTTCCTGACATAGAGTGAGCAAATTTGATCATTATCCAGCTAGAATGTTAAATTTATTAAATTCATAGGGGCTTAATATTGCTGATAAAATATCGCTCCTTATGACAGGGAAAGTTAGAAAATGTGGAGATGGAATGTTAACTCAAATGCTGATCTAGTTATTTGACTGTGGTACTAAATTTTTAGGTATTACCTTTTTATGTGTTTAAGAATGTATCTTTGATCATCATGTGAAGTTGATGTGTCTTGACCATTTTTGAACCTTGTGCCACAAAACCCAATCAATGTGTGATTTAATTAATGTAGCTTTAATCTCTTAAAATTCAAAGAAAACTTGATTATTTGTTTTTTAGCAAAATTGCTCCAGACACTCAAAAGCATTGTGAACTATTTTTTCATTAAATTTGATGGTATATTCACACAGATAATCTGCATTCTCGTGTTTAAAAAGAAAAATGAGCTACATAGTGTTTAGTATGGTTTCTTGAGTAAGCCCATGGGATTAAAGATGAATTGCTAATAATGGATACATGGAAATATATTATTTTTCAATAAAGGACACTTGGGTTACTAACCCTTTGCCGAAAATAGACCGGAAACTGCTACTCAATTGTCATTATCCAGCGTGTACCTATGAAACAAATTATGGAGGTGAGTAGCCTTATCCACACACACACATGCCATACCACCTCAAATCCATTTATAGGCTGGGCCTCATCTATCCATCACCATTAGTAGCATTATTAGTGCATCATCATTAGTACCACATTATCCATGCCATACCACCACAAATCCATTTATAAGGTGGGCCACATTCATACATCACCACAGAAGAAGACAGAGAAACACAGAGGGAAAGTAACATCCATGCCCAAACCAGGATCTACAGCTCAGGATGCAGGAACTCTAATCACTCAGTCATAGATTGGCGTAGAAATATTATAACTGCCAATTATTTCTTTCATATTGTAAATAATAGTTCAGTATCTACCAAATTATAGATTATATTTTGCTTTTAAAATGGTGTTAATGTATTATTTTTAAATGCTTTAACAAATAAGATTCCCCTGAAAGAAGATAACTGTGCATATTTAAAGAAAAAAATACATGTCAAATGTATTTTTAGCTTTCAAATATTAAATTAAAATTCCAGGATAATAATTCTTGAAATATCTTTTTTAAGAAAAATAGTTTTGTCACATCCCATGTGTTTGAGACATTACTTTATCTGATTTCATATTTTATTTTTGTAACATTCTTTAGATTGAAAATTAGTTGCTGACAAGTATGGGTATCTCAATGTCAAAACTATTTGAATGACTTAGTCTCCTATAATTGTTTATTTAAATAGAATTTAAAAGCCACATCTGAGATTATATTTTTATTCGATGTAATAGTAATGGAAATCTAAAATATTTTATTTCCTTTATATCTATCTCTCAGGTGTTAAACATTTTAAGCATCCAGTATTTGTTTCATTAAGAGGGCACTTCTATGATAATTATTTAGAAGTTTGTTTTACAATGGAATTATTAATATATCAGCTGCAATTTGACATTTTCAATTAATATCATTTAATTTAAAATTATTAATTTCAATTAAAATTGTGAAGTTTATTTTCATTTTGTTTAATTAAAAAATGTAACTGAAAAGAACTAATGTTCAAGTGATATTTTATTGGAATAATATTATTAAAAGTCTTTAATGGTCCAAATGCATTAATTTTGGCTGCTCATAGTGTGATTATCAGTCCTCTACTATCTAACCCTGATCAAAAGCCTCTTCAATAAGCTTAACAGAAAATAAAATATTTTTTGTTATTTAAAACTTAAAATTTTTTTATTGTAAGTATGTGCATATAATTGATTTTGAAGTACACATATATCATATTGTACAAAATACATGATCTTATATTTCTAGTATTTAAGTTATATATTGGCATTTTTTTATTTTTGGACTTTTTCTGCTATAAATATGTAGGATTTATATACAGTGCATAACATTTATAAAGTACCTACTAATACTAAGAACAGAAAATATAAGCAAAAAACAAGGTTTTACTGTAGTTAAATAAGTGTCTTCTGTAGTGTATAACTTGGAACTGAATAATATATTCATGCATAGATTTGTCACATTCATCTTGTTATCTGATCTTCTTTTTGCAAATTAAGCCAAATTGTGTGTAATATATTTACAAGTCATCAGCTTATAATATTCAATTATAATGACATTTTGGTCTGTATTTTTTTCTGTGGGGTGAAAATGTTCTAATAAAAAACATCAAGTATTGCTGTTGATAAAAAAATATATAGCATTTGAATATTTAATAAATCAATCAACTTTTAAAACGTCTTAGATTAATAGCTTCCAACCTACAGTCTGAATTCTGGAAAATCCACTATCAATTTAGAAAGTCATTGTGATATCAGTTTATTATTCCAAATACTAATATATGTATAATTAAAATATTTAGTAAAAGTTAGTATTTGCTAGTTTTCTAATAACTTGAAAATTTTTTCCTAAATGTTTTCAAAAAATTATATGCATTACATAAAATATTTAAGATCTGATTTTCCAACATGGTTGTTCTTACTGCCAGATTATTCTGAAAAGATTTTATTTAGACAGTACTTTGTTTTTATAAGAATTTAAATATTCAATATATATATATATATATATATATTTATATTGTTATGATATTAAAAAATAATTTATTATTCTTTATTTTTGCGATGATTATATTTGCAACAACAAAGATAAGATATTTTAGGAAAATAAATATTTATTGTTAAAATTATGCTTGGAGACTTCAATATATTAATATTAGATGCAAGTTATCCATTGATTAATATTGTATGTAAGGAGTCTATATTGGAAATAAGAACCTCAATATATAGATTTTTGAATAAAGTAACAATTCATAGAAATTTGAAAATAGAGATGAAATGTGAGGAAATTCACTCATACTCATTTCATGATTCATAATAATGATCAACACATTTCTGTTAGTATAAACTTAATTGAGATTAAAATTTTACAACAAAACATATTTTTGATATGGCAATTTTGAATTCTAAATATTATGTTAAAGTGTTTTGTATGGAAGTGCTTTTTTCTCTCTTTTATTATAATAGTTTTGTTAATGTTGAGATTATATAGCATTGTGTGAAAAAATTACTTTTTAATGTATAGTAAGTCATTTTCATTATATGCAAATGATCCTTCATAAATCTAAAATAATTATTTTAGATTTATAATACAAGAAGATAGCAAAAAATTTAAGCTTAAAATGCATACTCTTTTATTTATTAAATTTTAAAGTAATATATTTCCTGATGCATTATATAAAAGTTAATGTGAAGTATTCTGACTAAAATACCAAATATAAATTGTATTTCCATATTTTTTTAAAAATTTGATAGTTTATTTTAGTGAATGTTAATTATAAGGTGCTAATTTTTTAAATATATTAATATAATTTACAATCTGTTTTAATACAAGTAAAATTATATTATAAATTCTGTGCAATATTTTAAAATAAGAAGACTATAGAAAACTTTAACCTTTATAATTTACACATGTAAAAAACATATGTATTTAAAACAAATTTTAATAAATCAGCATTTAATGTATGTCCAATGAGTTCCCAAATAAAATATTAAAATATATAATTTGTGATCATTTTTGTGTTCTTGTAGTTTTCCAATTTTTAGAATTATTTATTTCCACGACTAAAATTATTTTATATCTATACATTGTGTTTTATCTTCTAGCTTTTTATAGTTTTTGTTAAATATATATAATTCACTTCACTTAAACAGAAAAAAAGTATGCTTAAATGAAAGTTTTTTGGACAAAAATTCTCATTTATTTTTTTAAAATAAAGTAATAGACAATTGAAACAGAAGTACAGCCTCACACATGCAAATCATATTGAATGTAAATAAATACCCTAATTAATCAAGAAATAAATGTAGCTTTCTTTTTATTTTACAAGCCATAACAGTTCTGTAATCATAATAGAATTCCTAACCATATTAATTTTCTTCTGTCCTTTTGTTTTCTATTTAAAACATTGATAATTTGTTTCCTGTTTTACAAAAGTTAAAATATTTCTTACTCTATTTTCCAAAATGTTAATGTTTTGTTGAAAAACATTCACATTTATATATGATTAAAAATGTTCTCAGAAATATTGCTTATTTTTATTGACTATAAGTGAGAAAGTATATTTAAAATCTTGTGTTCTAAAATCTCAAAAATATTGCATACTTCTTCTAAAATATGAATTATCTATACAGCAGTGATTTTATTGTTTTGTTTAAAAAGCTTTACTTTCATATTTAATTTCAAAATCGATTCAAAGTATTTAATTATTACATTAATATTGATATAGTTAAATTTCATTGCAATTTAATTGTAAAAAATTACTTAAAAAATTACTGTTATTGTAAAAAATTACTTACAGTGTTTTATCTTAAATTTTAGTTAAAAAATTATAATTATTTTATATTTATTCAAAATTTTCATAATTTTAAATATGTAGTTATATACATATTTTATGCTTTAAAATGCTTAGCTCATGTTATATGAATTGTACAATTGAATGTGAGTACACAGGAATTTATCACTGAATCTTAAATAGGAAAATTATATGAATCTCTTATTTTGAGATAATAAATATAAAAATACCTTTACGTATAATTTATAAAATTATTGTCAAAAAATTTGCTTTTTAAGTTAAATAAACAGTTCATTACCTGAAAAAATGTTATTAATGCTGGATACCAACTACACTTAAATTAATTATGCATAAAAGGTCCAATAAATTCTCGGACACTATACGTTTTCTTTCTATCTTTATTCAACTAATGAAATTTGCAAAGTTTTTATTAATTTAAATATATATAAATATCACACCCGTGTAAAATAAATTGATGTGATTTCTAAACTTTTTTAAATGGGGGGGGGGAATGCATTAGAAAAATACTGCAAAAAGAAAAATTCTGTTCAAAAGTTTGAAAACTTAAAATTGCACTTTCCGATTTCAATCACAAAAATCACAATTTCACAAATAATTTTTTATGTATTGTACAATTACTAGGGAGAAAAAAGTATTCTTAGTGAGAAGTAAGTCCTGTTTGGACTCCTAAAACCACCGTAATCAATAATCTTAAAAAAAAAAAAAAAAAAAAAAAAAAAAAAAAGTCCGTTGTAAAATTAGCATGTGGAATACAAAAGTCACTTATGTACAATTTCTGAAGATGTTGGATGTATAGTTTAAATATAAACAAACGTGATTTTTATCTTTTCATAAAAAGAAAAAGCATACTTTCCTAACACATCAATGATAAGCTTGATTTTTCAGATTAGATCTTTTCATATTAAAGATGTTTCATATAAGAAAGTGATTTATTATGACTAGTATTGATTGCTCTCCACAATTAGTCGTTTTTAATAATTCTAGATACTCTTCAGAATCAACCATTTGCCTCTATATTTCAAAATACTGAATTAAGGTCTAAGATGTTCATATAATTTTATTTTTCGCTTATTTTTATTGCAAAAATAGTAAAAATAAAAATTTTTTTTTACATGTAAAAAAGAATAGTTTATTAAAATGTTTGAGGTATTTACTTACATGGAAATTTATTGTGGAAGTCACAGAGCTGTCAGCTTTTGAATTCGTGGTGCTATAGCCTTGAGTTAAATTGTGTTCATGGTTTCACATCCCTTCTTGGGTATCTAGCTTGAAGTAATTCGGAGTTCGCTTTAACCAATAAGTTCCCGATCAAATTAGTCCTCTTGTGCAAAAATGATTAAAGAGCTACAAATAAAGCAAACAAGTTCTGGAATTGGAATATTTAATTTTTGTGCATGTACAAATCTGTTGACTTAATCAGGAAAAAGATGGTTTATTTGCTTGTCATATGTATCTTTTCGACCTTTTCAGCAGGTTTTATGCTTTTAATTAAAAACGTGATATAATCAGGATAAATTTTGTTTTTAAGAAAGTTACGTTAGAATTGTAGTTTTCAGTGCATCAATTTTTAAGAGAAGTATTTTCCTACAAATATATGAAAATTTATTGAATATTTATTAACTTAGAATGGGTTTCATGACATTGGATAGTTTTGTTTAAAAGCATTGTTTTCAAAATTTTTGAATGTTATATAATTAATGCCTAGTCTTATTTTTATTTGTTATTGTATGTGCATTTTAAAACAAATTGCAAAATATCTATTGTAGTTAGAACGTATTAATTAACTAAAGTATGATTAAAATAAGTTTGTAAATATGCATATATTTTGTTTTTATGAACTAAAATCATTATTCCTAATATTCTATCGTTAATATGGACTACCCATAGTAGTTAATTATCTCATTTTAGATGTTAAGTGGCAAATCGTTTTGCTTGCCAGTTGAAGAATTGAATTCCATTCAGTTTGCTTCTGTATCTGAATCTAACAATAAAACTGTTGATGGATTTATTTTATTAACATAAATAATATAATTTATTTTTGCTCCTCTTCTTCACCACTTTATATGATTTTATTTATTGTTGAGATGGTTAGATTCAATTCAATAGTATTGGGCTCGATTCTTGCGTTAGTCGTAAGTGTTGTGGACCATAATCTACTTATTTCCCTGTAAAATTAGCCCTATTGTGCAAGAAGTGTTCGTTGAGCGATAACCAAATTAATATTACAACTTGACAAATTATAATTAAAATCCACAAAAACTAACTAATTCTCAAACTTTGAAACAATTTTCAAGTGTAATTTCCTTCATATTATACGATTGTGTTGTAACATAAGTATACTTTTATGCTAATATATTGACATACAATTATGTTTGTGTTACAACATTTTAAAATTATGTAACAATATGCATGCAATCATTAAGAAATCAAATATTTTTTTTAAATTAATCATTTAAAAGCAATAGATCGCAATTGTATTTAAAAGTTAATGAAAGAAAACAGTTGCAAGAGTATTAACAACTATTATAAACTGTTTAAAACTCTTTTAACAGTACTGTAGAAAAATTAAACTTGTAAGACTACTCATATAAATCAAAGGAAACATCTAATTTCTTTACAAGCTTTGTGTTTTTTTAAGTAAAAATATTTGTGTAATTAGATTTATTAAAATTAAATTAATTATAGCTTAAAAATATTTCATTTCATGTATTGTGTTTGGTTAATTTTTGTGAGATTCCGTCTGAAGGTAAAAAAAAAAATAAATAATTTTAAAAACTGATAATCGTTCGATACATTTATTAATTAATAAATTTATCGTTGTTCGATTTGCTGAAAATTTAGAAAATTAAGTATTTTTAAGTTTTTTTGCTATAAAGAAGAAAAAAGTTTTTCTACAAACTAATACTAAATTTAGATTACCTAATTATAAAAAAACCATTTAATACAACATTTTTCATAGTTAATATTATTGCATAATAAGTTAATGACAGCACAAGGAATAAAAAGCTGTCGAAACATTTCTTTAAAGTTTGGAAGAAAGATAAAAATCAAAGAGTATTAATATTGCTGCGCACTCTGAGAAATTATTACCGAAGTATGCTGTCTTTATGTGCAACTACTTAATAACACTAATCACTGAAAGACCGGAAGAAAATTCTCTGTCTGCACGAAACCAATGAGCGGAAAAGGAAATTGCGATTTTTTTTTCATTGTGCATATTTGTTTAAGCTCCTCATTGCGATAAATTATCTATGAGGTATCTCATTTTTGATTTTTTGAACATCAACCATGTGTGTAGCTATACAAAATCAGATTTTCTTAGAGTAAAATAAATTGTCAACAGTTTTTGCTTTTCTCGATTAGTTTTTTGATGATTGTAGAATTATGTAGGATATTTATCTATATATTATTCAGTTTTTCCACTTATAACTTATAACGGATACCCTAAGGATGCTCAAGTATTACGTATTTTTAGGGGAAGAGTAAATTCTTGATTTGTGCTTATTTTTGCTGACAAGGGAGGAGGTGAAGTCAGCAATGCTTAAACATAGTAAAGAAATAATTATAACCAAAATCAACAAATCCTGACACTAAAATGATATAAAAGTTTTATCTCGATGTTTGTTTCAACGGCGATGATAGGAATTACTCGTATTTAAATCTACAGCGCCAAACCTCACAAAGTTCTCTTTGTTACCTCAGTGAAATTTAAATTTTCAGTACTCTTATAAGAGTAAAATAGTTTGTTTTTGTGAAATTTGATGACTAAAAAAAAAAAAAAAATCTTTAAGGTTTTTTGTTTGTTTGGTTTACTGCTCTTCTGTGCCTACAAGTGTCAGACAGCTTTAACGTCTCACATACATTAATGTAAATACAATTACAAGAATTTGAAATTTAAGGTTTTTCTCCTTTGATCACACACACACACACACTCGCCTTTCCAGCTTTTTATAGGGTATTAGTTGTATTGCAATGAAAGCTGCACCAGATATTTACTATAAGGTTATACTTTTTCAAAGTTATAACCATGATTAAATGGATTTGCTTCGATATCAACTTGACATCCAATCATATGTATTTTATAGCTTTCCTTCTGATACATTTATGCAATGTCAGGTTAGTGAATTGTTTTAAAAAAAATAATATGTCGGTATTGTGTTGCACTTTTATAAAAATAAACGAAACTTAAGTGAAATCTATCATCTGCTTATTTTTACTTAAATATTGAGTGGACTAATTACCAGTGGTCAAAATATCTTTTCACTAATAGAGGATTAGGTCTGATTTATTTTTCCTTCAAATATAATCCCAGACTAACTAAATTTTTGCATTTGATCATAGATAAAAATTTTGTGTCGAATGATTTTTATGGATATGGCATAACTCGTTGATAAAATACTTTGGGGCATTTATTTGTCAAAAAGGATATATGTTATGTGTACGCATTATTAGGAATCAAATTTGTGAGTTTCTGTAAAGTAAAAGTTAATTTGCTCAAGTCCGAGATAATTTTTTTCTTTAACTGTTATAAAAGTATACAAATTATTTATTAAAACAGTAGAAAAAGTATATTAAAATCTGTAAACATTATTAAATAATTACTTTTTGTAGTCATTTTTATTTATTTTTTAAATAATTTATATTTTCAGGTTAAAATTTGTCATTTTCTTGTACTTGGGATGCAACTAAAATTGTTTTCTGTTATGACTGTATCTATATCTATCTGTATGTATGTGTATATATATATATATAAATAATAGCGCATTCTTGGATTGATATGGAAGAAGGGCAAATTTATATAGTAATGGAATAGTCTTTTATTAATGTAAAACATGAAACATTTTTTGCCAGTTGGTAGCTGAAAGCCGAATCGTTATTCTTGCCATTAGTTCAAACAGTTTGTGAATACAACTTTCTCTTCAGTCGAGTATAATTGTAGTGGTTCAGAATCCATTCTAAACTGTAAGTCGCTGCCTTGATTAAAAGACTTATCGAATTACACGAAACAATATTGGTAATTTACTCCGAAAGCAAAAAGTTATGAAATTTTAAAATACACATTAGAGTGATGAGAATATACGAATGTATAAAATTAAATCAAACTCTCACCGAGATTAATTATAATTTTTTTTATGTAAATGATGTGATTTTATTTGTTGTAGAATGTTCCATATTGGTCTCGATTCAAGACTTAAATTAGTACTTTCAATGTTATCCGTAGAGTCATGTAGAATTCATTTATTTAAAGAGAAGTTTTCATTCTTTGGCTATATATATATATATATATATATATATATATATATATTTGTATCATTGTGGGAATAAAGAGAGCTTTAAAGAAAACATGCTGCACTAAGAATATTCAGATTATGTGGTGAAGAACAAGCTAAATAATAAAAACTCGATGATAGTATTGTTCACTTAGATTGCGTGATTTTCTTTTTTAAGTATGAGACACAACATTGTATCCTGGTATTGTGAATAATAAGGGCAAAGAATTAACACATGAATAATACTATTTAATTGTTATCTTAAAAAAACGATTTGATCTCATTTTAATGTTTTGCTGAAGATTTTGAAGTAAAGCCAGATAATTGCAAACATAAGGACTTTAAAATTAACGTTTTCTTACTTATGTACTAAAGACAAAAAAAATGTTAACAAGAAAATGTTAGTGTTGCAAAATATTGAATTACTTTTTAGGTTTTTGAAATCGCACGTTTATTAAAATTGTAACAAAAACAATGTATATTTAATAGTAGCTTCCAATAAAATAAATAGTGCAAAGACTAATGTTAAAAGTACATTTAATTGGAGTGAACTCTCAAAAAATGCTAATATCTCGGAAGAATAACTTTTAATTCTGTATAAATTTATATGGACAACTTTTCAAGCATTAGTTATTTTTACGATTAAAACAATACGAATTCCAATTATATCTGAAATAAGTTATTTCCTCTTTATTTTATCTATGCAGAATGAATATTACAGAAAAAAATAAGTGAAAAAAAAAAACGTGACTATTTTTTTAAAAATAAAAATGTTTGGCTGAAGCAAGATACTTCAGGTGTAGCAAAGATAATTTTTGATGACTATTTTTGATGGTGTTTTCCTGTTTTGTAGGAAAACTATCAGATATTTCAAGTACTGTATCTCGAGGATTATAATTACTTCGCTAATTTTTATTTTTAAGCTCTGGCAAATTTTTTTAACCGACCGTAAATGTGTCTAAAAATTTCTCGCATGAGTTATTCTCAAAACTTTACGTTAGCTGAGTGTTGTTTCCTGAGTATATAAAAGTCGAATAAAAATTTCACATTAAAGTGCTTAAAAATATCTAGAATGCACAGGATCACTTTATAAACAATATCTGTCGTCATGCTTTCAATGGTAGATACCATATGCAATTGAAAATATAGCAGAGAAGTCAGTTTGAAATCATGTATGTAACTACCAATTATAAGTTACTAAAGAGTTTTGCAAATTTAGAAATGTCTGCACAGAAAAAAAAATTAATTTGTACACATTCACATCATATTCTTGAAGTCCTATGTAAATTAAAAAAAAATTTTGATTTTATTTTATTTAGAAAACTTTTAAGGAGTTTTGTTTAATAAATATTTTATTAAAATTTCCTAATTTCTTACCACGCGGGTCATTAGACTTTATGCAGCTCGTTAATTTATTGCTTCTCATATAATTTGGAATGCAATAGAGCTTTTCATAACCAACAATATGACTGTAAGCGATGCAAATAATCACTAGTTTCAAGCAGTGGAACTTTTTCGTTTTAATGGCAAGCCGGCATTTTTGAAAATGGAAAAATTATGTTTTATCCCTTGCCGGGGGAAAATAAAAATTTTATCTCTCCTTTTTTTTAATAGTCAGATGGTGATTTACCATGGTGTGTACGTATCTCGATTGCATTAAATCACTGCTTTATTAGCCATTACACGGTATTAAAACAAGTTGCAGTATAATATTATATAAAATAGTTTTGTGTGCACAGAATAATTACATAGTGAGTTTGGAATTATGGAATCGCTAGCATTAAATAAAGAAAATTCTTTTTAATATGTGAGCTTTTATATGTAATACATTGTCATATGCAGATGGATGATAATATGGATAACCAAAAAACGGAAATATAAATTGCCAAAATGTGAAAATATAAAGTCTAAGATAAAAATATCTATTAATAGGTATGATGTTCGCGAAGAAGTTTCTGATTAATAATATTATAATTTGTATGATAATGGATATAAGTAGTAATTATAAATAAAATAGTCTCTTATATAACAGAGAGAGAGAGAGAGAGAGAGTAAAATACACCATTTATTTGTTTTTCAGTAGAAATTGATATAAAGGCATAAATAATGACACGTAAAATCGTTATTACAAATTTTCTGCTTCAGATTATTCAATTTTATCAGAAAGCAATATTTTTGTTTTTAAAGCATCATTTACATGCATATATTAAAATTATATATATATATATATATGTGTGTGTGTGTGTGTGTGTGTGTGTATAGTATTAAAAAGATTCATCTGTTTCAAAATTTGGAAAGGGAAACAATAAATAGAGAAATTCTTATAATCCAGGAGTGGGCGAACTTTTTTGGGTCACGAGCCACTTATAATTTTTTGTCTCACGATTATATACTTTCAATGATGAATGAAGTGTAACAAATATATTTTTTAGCTATGCGGTTCATAAAAATTAGCATCAGTGATCACCCCTAAATATCTCGGTGATTCATCGGTCGATCGCGATCCCCTTAATGCGTGTTATATTCAATCTTTTGCGTCGTGTAAGCGAAGTGTTTTATGTTTAATCGATTGGGCTGAAATCATTTAATCCAATTCTAAGACTTACATATAGTGGACATATGCTCAATTACAGTGGTTTAGAAAATTAAATTTGCTTATAACTTAATGTATATTGGTAAAATTACGAAAAGAAGTAAATGATTTCAGTTTTGATAATTATTTTCTCTACCGTATAAAGTTTAGAAATGTCTAATATCACTTGAAAAATTTTAGAGATTTCTAGTAACTGAAGTGACTATTAATATTTTCGTTTTTTGTTTTTGCTTTTCGTGTTAATTATGAACGAAAATTTAGTAAGGGAATTTACTAATTTTCGAATTTAGTAAAGGGAACGTAATTTAGGATTCGAACAACAAATATATTGTAAGGACTATTATTGTGTTTATTATCAATTTATCGACATTAACGTATTTTGTTCATAGCGTGCGGGCTGTTTTAAATGCTCCGGTAATTTGAAAAAAAAAAAATTACTAATCACTTTTTTTTTTGATAAATTGAGCTTTTGTTTAAATTTGTTCGATTCCCTATGCAACTTTTTTTGATGTGTGTGTGTGTGTGGGGGGGGTGAGTTAAATATTTTAATAAATAAAAGAATTATGAGATTCTAAAGATCAAATTTTAATAATATTTGTAACTGTGTGTATTGTTGTCACAATAATTGATTAATGTATAAAGATTATTATAGTGAGAAGAAGCTTTTCAATTCCAAATTTTATCTTCAAGTGTTAGGGATTTATATTTTATTAACGATATAACTTACCTTAGTTTATATATATATATATATATATCTTTGTTTACTCTATATATATAATTTCGTATTTATCCTACTTCTTTTGATTCGAAATCATTAACAAATGTTTTGAAAAAAAAAATTAAAATGGAATATTTCTTAAATAATGCATAATGTTTTTTCTGTTTTAAAACGGTCTCATTAATAAGCCTTTTTTTATTTTATCTAGTTCAATAGCTGAGTGAATTAATGCTTCATTTCGTTCACACTGCTGTATTGTAAATGAATGAATAGTTTGTTGTTGGAAGCAACCGTCTGTGATTGAAAATTGCTACTTCTATTTTTAAATCTTCGCTCTCCTTAGCGATTTTTTTTCACTCTCAGCGCGCGTGTGTTCCTTGTGCTGTATTGCTTTGATCTACGTTATTCTCCTTTATTTATTTAAAAACGCATTCTTCTAATCAACGCCTTAGGGAGATACGAAGAAAAAAATAACAAGAAATGTGCTAGAGATAAAATATAATTGTAATTCGTTCGTAGCGAAATAGAATTTGATTTTTTAAACTTAAAAATATATATATATATATATATATATATATATATATATATATATATATATATATATATATATATATATATGTATATTTTTAAAAAGTAAAAAGTAGTGATCTTGAAAAAGATACGTTTTTGTTAATTTAATATTAAGATAGTAATATATAAATTATTCTTTTGAATAACATTATCCCCTACTTTAAGGTTTCAATTTTGCATTTGATCCAGAAACATCAAGTTTTTTTAAAAGTATATTTGGTAATTCTTGCATTTTTTTTTTTCTGGTTCATTGGAAATAGGTGTAGTTAAATGAATAAATTTGTAGTCGGATGTTTGTAATTAATGGCGACTTTAAAGTTATAAAAATTTGTGTATTAAATTTGTCAGAGGAGTATTTAGTTAAGTTTATAAGATAATGGTAATTTTTTTTAAATATAATTCATAACTTATAGGAAAACAATTTCTTGAGTGAAATGTTAAAAATGTTCCAACTAATAATGGAATAATGTCGATTGAAGTAAGAAAGTAAAAGCATTCGGAACTTTTATTGTGAATTATTTTTAAAATGAGGATTTTTAACAGAAAGCTTTTAATACTCGAAACATATTTATAAATATTTACATTGCTTTTAATATTTATCCAATATCTTTGCCTATGTAATTTCTTGAAGTTGCAGTTTGAAATGAAGTATTTTCTAACAATTCAATTATTTTCTAACAAAACAATTATTTTAACCCAAACATGTTTGTCATTTAGGATTCGTCATTTACATGTTAATGTCCCCTGTTACAGTACATTTCTCTCACTTCATTTGTTTGTGTAGCTGTATAGAAATAAAACAAATTAACCGTATTAAAAATGGTGAAAAATACTTTTTTGTTAACAGTTATTAATTATAAAGGTCCATTCACAAAAATTATTAATTTTTGTGAATGGACCTTATTTTTATATTCACCTTTTATGATGAAAATGCAATAAATTTGAGAAAAAAAAAAGTTTATTTTTTATAAATCCAGCGAAAAATGAGTAAAGAATTTCTAATTTAAAAAAGAATGAGTTTGCCATTTTTATTGGTGCAGCGCATCATATATAATTATTTAAATTTTTGCATTAAAACTTTAAATATTTCTAAATTAAAAAAAAATTATGATAAAAAAACTTCAAAAATACGAAATAAAAGCTTTATTCTCTTTCTCAGTGAGACTAATTTGTTTTTTAAGAATGTTTGAAATTTGGTACGGTTTTATTTTTTGCATTAATAATTTTAAACAGCTATCGTAAACTTTTCAGTGAGTAACTTACATTTATTTTTAAGTTGATATTTAAATATTAAACTTACGGGAAGTGCAAATAAAAATTTAAAGTATGGAATTATTAATTTAGTGTTGAGCTTGTTGGAAAATATGAAAAAATATTTCCTAATCCATGAAATTTCGAATTTCGACCTTAATGAGGTTTATCTGAAATAAAATAAGCAGGTAAAAGAATGAAGAATCTTCCCTTTCCTTTTCTTGTATGTATGTGTTCATTTAACTTTTTTTTCAAGGTTGAACTGTACACAAGGTTTCAGATCCTCCCTACACTGTTGTGTATTGTCTTAAGTATGTTACACTCCCACGCGAATTATCTGCTAGCTGGATGAACAAGTTTTTTTTGTTTTATTTTTTTGTGGTGCTATTTTGCGACCCTTACTTTGACCGCGCATTTCGTTTGATGGCATGCATTTTTTTTTTAATTTAATAAAAAATAATAGCATGACTGGACTTTTCTGATTGCATATCAGATTTCTTTTTCAATATGACCTTTATCTTGCATTAGGTGATGAAGTGTTTCGTGAACTTTTTAATCAGAGTTGCATCCACTATTGCTAATCGTTTTAACGTAGATCTTTTGGAAGAGACGCAGCTGATTGTTGGAATCTTTATCAATTTCCAATTAATCTGTTATTTTGTGTGAAAAGGCCTATATTTTTGATACTTTTTTCAAATTATCCATAAACAAGTTTGTTATTTCTTTCAATTTGTTCATAATGATAGTGCTTCTTTCAAGGCATTAAAAATGCAACTAAACATTTTACTATGCATTTTAGTCTATAGAAATGTATAGAGAAAACATTGAGTATTTAAAAACTGCGCATTTTACTTTTTAGATATATTTTTAGTTCTGCGTTAGACTGTGTTTCTATGTGTGTTGTTGATCTAGTGGAAACGTTGTGTTAATACTGTAAGTTTTTTTACGAATGAAAATATTTTTTAAAATAAAACTTACGATAAACAAATGAATTTCACTTGTATTCAATTTTGGAAACAGAAAAGATATTGAATGAATTTGTCACTTTATACACCAAATATTGTTATATATTCGGAAATGTTGTCTTCTCTATTTTCTCATTGCTTTCATATTGTTTATCATTTTCAGTGTCAATCTGTGTACTTGTGGTTACAATGTGAAAATATAAATTTCGATTATAATGGCAAATAAAAAAGTAATTTTGATAATAGTTGATGATAATAATTTAATAATTTTGATAAGAGTAATTTTTGAATCTCTTGTTTTGTTTCATTTTTTCTGGTTGATTCATTTCTGTGGGAATTGAGTGCTACATTGAAATTATATTTTTACTGAGTGAAAAAAATGGATAAAAAAAAGAACAAATAACTGCATGGATTTTGTGTTCTATCGTTGTATACGATGAGAATATTTTTGTATTTGATCATATCATAAATTGGTTTGAAAAGTTATACTTTTACTAATTTATCTCTCATTTTTGGTGATTTCATTAACTTACCTGATAAAATGTAAGCCTTATAAGTGTTTATGTTTTGTATTGATTTATGTATCGTAACAAAAAATAGTTTATTTAGAAATATACAATCGTGTAACTTTTCTCATTTATTAAAGTAAGCAAATGTGTTCTTAAAGTGAATAAATCATATACTAATCTACTGTCTCCTTTCCACATGACTCATTGATACAATAACTTTAAAAAAATTTAAAAGTTGGTACTTATTGGTTTCTTTCAAAAAAACCAATCGTAAAAGTACAGTTTAATTTTACCCTATAAAGAATTCTATAAACACGTTTAAAATCTATTTTTTTTCTTCATTATATTGGCAACAGCTTGCAAAGAAAAAATATTGGTTAGTCTAAGGATTTTTGCTCTTTTGCATCACTTTTTCCCCCTTAAATCTCTTATAAAAGACATAATAAATAAATCTTAGCTGAAATTCATAAATTGTCTTGAAAATTTCTAATGAAAAAGTATTTTTAAGCAGGATCTCTGCTATCATTTTTATAAAACAAAAGTATTGTAATAGTTAAGGTATGCCTTAAAGTGGGACGAATTCGTATTGTATTTACGTCGAATAAGAAATGAACAATAGTTTGTGACCATAATCTGGGTTACATTTCAAAATTATCTTCTGGAAACAAAATGTCATTTTTTAATTCACCGTTACGTAGGAATGACTCTTTGATTTTGTCAGGTTTAAATGACAAAAACTATGCATGATCTGGTATCATTTCCAAAAATTAACTAGTCTCCAAGAATTTCTTAATTTCACTTCAGGCTTAGTAGTCATTATTTCCGAAAACGACAGACATTCTCCATAAGAAACACACTGAAATGCTTATTCTGCATTTATGATATATTTCTTATTAGAAAATTATTTTTCTTTAATGTCTTATCATGTTAGTGTTGATAAATTGCCCCTAGTATCTCTAAAATGAAAATGTGTTCGACGAGGATGGGCACTTCATATTATTGAGTATTCGTTGTTTGGGAAGCTTTCCTGTTCCAAGATTCAAATATGAATGAAATTAGTTTCAATGCATTTGGCTGTGTATGATGTTTTACAATGGCATATATAAAATGCTAAATTGCATCAAATGCTCTTCCATATCTTACGGAAGTTTATTAAAAAAAATGTTGTCAAACAATTCTCTTTTTATTCTGTTGGATGCTTAGATATATTTGCTAGTGTTAGACTTACTGAAACTTCTCTAATTTCTCTAAATTGAATAAAAAAAAGAAAATTTTTTTTTTATTGTTATGAGAAATTTTATAAAATTGAGTAATTCGTGATTTGAAAAATAAGAATTATTTTTGTAGGATGCAAGTGGGGTAATTATACCATTATATGAATCATTTTTGATATTTTTTCCCTTTTTATTTAGATAATGAAAATTTTTTACAATATGTCATAGGGATTCTATGTAATAAAAGATACTGCTGCATGAATTAAGTACATAAATTGTAAGACTTTTGTAGAATAATAAATTCCTTTTTTTAATTGAGTAATTGAAAAACAAGTATTCCTAAAGTACCTTATAAAATATGCCATATTTTTATGTTTGTTTGTTTGTATGTATGTATGTTATATATATATATATATATTATATATATATATATATATATATATATTTACATCGCAACACGTAAAGTAGTCCAGAATCCAGTTTAAACAGTAGTTTCAGGTTTAATTAGTCCTAGTGTGCAAAAGGGGAGTGCTTTGGAATTTTCCGGGTTCCTTTCCAGGAATACGGACCGCAATATTAGAAAAAATTCCTCTCGTAAAACAAAAAGCTGCCTTATAAGAAATCCTCTTAACTGGATTCAGCACTTAATCGGACCCTCTGTGCAGTGTCAAAATGTCTGCAAAATGTAAATTTTACAAGCTCCATTTGTTTCCTCCCCTTTCTTTTCTTTTTTCTCTTTTAATCACGAAATCTTTTAAATCTTTTAATCGCGAAAATGTGAAGTTAAATACTGCCGCTTATATTTTGAAACAATCGCTAGAATATTAACTGATTATCCGTTGCGTATAATAACGAGAGAAACATTTTTTTTTGGATTGCGGGTCATATTCTCGTATCAAATGAGAAAATTTCGAAAATTGCAAACCCTTTCAAGTATGCATGTAAAAGCTGATAGACAGTGTCAGTCTTTCGCTGTCTAATAGTGACTGGTATCGAATTTGTGATTCTCTGTTAAGAATTCCTTACCGAAGAGTCTCGTTCTACTCTAAAGATATGGAGAGCACTTTTTTATAAATTGGAAAAAATATTTGGTGTTTACCTTAATGAATGATATTTTTTTACTTATTTTTTTCAAGTCATTATAAAACTTTTCTCATTTTTCTTCTAAAATTGGTTTCTTATTTATTTTATAATTTAATAGAGTTTTGTCAGCACTAATGTGTTATTTAAAATTAAGTTTTAATTTTAGTATTTACACTTATAACTTGAAAGATTAATTAATGTTAGCATAAAGGCATTTTTGTAAATTTTCCATTTATATTTTGAAAAGTGTATATAATTGCTTATTTCTATGAAGTTTTAAAACTTTATGAAAAATATTTCCTCAGAAATTAAATCTATACAAAGAATTTATATTTTTTAAATTACCCATTAATGAAAAATACCTGTTAAATTACTTTAATTTCGTATAATCCTTTTTTTAAAAAAGAAGCGAGAGATTTGCGAAAATGTATTTTACGATTTTTACTATACAAAAATGGATTAAGTCTAAAATCAATTAAAAAAGCTTTATATATTTTTATTCACGTATGTTTATTAATTTTAACTTTAAATCTTTTATGAGCTGTTAAGTTCCAAGTAAATTCTTTCTGTATCTCTTGGGTGATAAATTTATTTTACATTTTCCTCTGCTGAATGGTCAGAACAAAAATATAATATTACATTTAAAATTGAATTACAATAAAAATATGTACTAATTTTTAAGGATATTTAAACCTGCTTGTTTTTCAGGAAGCGTACCAACATTAAAATTCCAAACATCACCCTTTCCCCCTTACTTTATGTAATTATTTTATGAATACTACATGACGTGAAAAATATTGTATGACTTGAACGTACCCTGTATACGCGTCATTTTTGTTCAAAACTTGGTAAGAACAAAAACTAGTTTCTCATTCAGCCTACTCCATGGGCGTGTTTGTAAGGAATAACGTGTGCTCATTGGGCTTTTAGTTTTAAAGTCAGTTGCTTCATTCATTTGAAAACTTACGAAGTGAAGTGAATTTCTTACGGTATTTAAAACAGTTTCTCGGAAATGCAGATTGCTTGGCGTGAATGCAACTAGAAACGATTTCTTGACATCCCTCTGCAGTTGAATTCTATCATCGACAAAGGTAATTAAAAATTAAAAAAAATTTTAAATGAATTTTTTCATTATTTGGTTTATGGATTATTTTGTAAGAGAATTTATTAGTTTGTAAGGGAATCTTCGAAGCTATTCATTTTTAAATATCTTTGTTTGCTTATATATTTTAAACTTTATCAATATTGAAAATTATTTGGTTAAGACTGGTTATAAATATTTGAATGGAAGTTACTGAGTTTGTGGAGAATCAGTCACTGTTCTTTTACTTTGTGCGAAAAAGAAAGGATTGGAATAGTGGTGATAAATTTATATGTTATTATAATGAGCATTTTTAAAGATAATTTTCCAGAAGTGTTAATATTTTTAGTAGTTTCATATTCATGCTAAAATTGCGCAAATGAATATTGGTAATATGATTTAATATCACCTATTTAGAAGCATCCTCTTAGTTAGAAACCACTGTCCAATGACAGGATTGTCCCCTGAGTTGTGCCAAGCTGGTAACCGAATGGTTAGCGCTCTTGCTTTCGGTTCAACAGTTCCTGGGTTTGAAACCCACCTTGGGCATGGATGTTTGTAGTGATTCGGAATCCACTTTAAGCCGTAAGTCCCGGTGTAATTAGCCCTCGTGTGCAAAAAATGACCGTTGAGCGACAAACAAACCTAACCCCTGAGTTGTAATCCTGTTTTCGAATTTTACGTAACATACACCGGGTTGCTACAGTAATGATTTTGTTGGTTTTTATGAACTTTTAGTAAATTCTTTTAATTTTTAAAATACAAATTTCTTACTTGGCTTATTTCTTACAATGTTATTTTAAAATAATATAAATTTTTTCTTTCTACTAATTAATATTTTGTACTTTGCTTTCAAATTTAATCGCCATAAGGATTGTATCTTGTAAATAAAGCATAATAACATTCATAATATGATATTGTTTTGATTATGTTGAAATATGCTGAGAGAGCGGTGGGGATCAAGTTGTATGTGTGCGTATTATATATATATACACACACACACGTGTACACACTATAATTTATAATTTTTGTATTTACATCTATATAACTATTTTATTCTTCAGAAAAGGGAAAATGTTTTTCCTACAGTATGTTTTAAATGGTTTCCTGCACACTAAAGAAATAAATACTAATTAAAAAAATATCCTCAAATGTATTAACATTTTACTTACTGAAATTGATTTTGAATAAATTTTTGGAAATATTATGTACACAATCACTATTATGATTTGATCAATATCGCCTTTAATAGATGTGTTTGGCAAATTTTAGCCAAATGTATGACATTTTTCACTAAATTTCGCCGAAAGAGGATATCCTCATCAATTCTAGCAGGATGTGTGCTTTGGAAATGATTTTAATCTTCCTTCAAATAGAATACTTTGAAAATGTGGAGTAATATAATGCTCTAAAATTTTAGAGTTTGTGTTTATTTTTGTAACATTTCACTCACTGGAATTCCTATATTGGAAAAATCTCTTAAAATGTGTCAGTAAACAAAAACATGTTCATTTCTAATTTATCGGTTAAGGATTTCTTAGTTGTTACTTTCTTGGAAATAATTTACAAATGCTAAATAAAGTGATGCGCCAAGATAAAATTAGTGTTGATTTTGCTTTTTAAATTTTTCGCTGAAGACTAATTTTAATGTATTTATTAATAGGAAAGCACATTTTAAATTTGAACGTTTGTTTTTGGTAAGACTCGAAATTTTACTAAACATTGCTTCCTTAGCTAAATTTGTATCTGAAATATGCAGGTAAATCATTAAATTTTGTAAATCAATCGCGGGAATTTTTTTTACTAGCTGACAGCTGAGTGGTTTATCGTTTTAGTCTGCGGTTCATTAGTTAGTGTGTTCGAGTCTTACCTCTTTTGTGGAAGTTTGTAATGGTTCGGAATCCACTTTAAAAACCCGTCCCATTCTAATTAGCATTTCTGTCTAAAAAAGTGGCAGTGACAACCAAACCAATGTTAAATTTTATATTTTATGTTTCGCTGCTTATATGAAATTCAACTTTAAATTAATGATATGAGTAATATCAAATTTATTGATTTATACGTTAAACATCTTTATTGAAGTTACTATGAAAGGAAAGAATCGAATTACTTTAGTTATGTAAATGGTTTTATTGAGTCTTATTAATTTTTTCACGACTGTTTAAGCATGCTAATAATTCAAATAAAGTATTGAACTCAAAATTTTATGAATTTGTCTCAAGTATTAGGATTTTACCCATATTACTTTTGATTTTTTTTGCTATGTTATAGATGAATATTTTTAATTCTTGATTAAGGGGAAATAATTCTTTCAATAATCTTAACATTACCGTATTTAATCTATCAATGTTTTTAATATTACGCAAGATTTAATACAAACTTAACACTTTTGATTAAAAAAATCAAAACTATTCTAATTTTTTAATTTTCAACCTTAGACTTCTGATTAAAAAATTAATAATTAATTCAGCATGCAAGAAAGTAAAACTCCTGATGAATTAATCAATATCTTGAAACATATTAACATTTAAAAATAAAATTATATTAAATGCTTAATGTATATTAATTTTTTACTTCTATTGAAAATCTTTTGTCTCGCAGGGATTAAATCGGTTTCAATGAACTAATATATTTTACAATTAATCGGTACAATCGATCTTCGAAACATCATTTTATGTTCATATTTTAATGCATATTATGTAAGTTATTAATTCTTCATTTTCTAATGAATGTTGCTGAAGCTTTTTTAATAAATAACAATCTAAAATAAAAAGTAATTAATATTACTCTTTAATATATCATCTGTCAATCATTCGCGTGATGAAAATAATTGATAAAGACGATTGGATCAATTATTCAGTCAATTTATATCATGAATAATGTATATAAAAGATTTCAATCTATTGAAAACGTGATGAAAGGATCTTTCTTCACGTTCCTTTGGTACGAATTTCGAAAATTTTATCAGCTTCAATTCATGACTTTTATTTTTTAATAATTTATATTTGCTTTCTTTTACAGTATATTATATCAGAGTAAACTAATTTTTTGAATTGAAATGAGATGTTTTTATCTGTAGAGTTAAAGAGATTGAAAAAGGTTCAATTTATTTTATCAATACCCATTATATGTTTTATTAATAAAATAAATTTCCTTTTTTTTTTTTCAATCAGAACTAAATATTTTGTAAATTTAGGGAATTTATTATTGAATAAATTATAATTTGTAAATAGTGCAAATTCATTTTCCATTTTAATATGAATATCTTTCATTCTGAATCGTAGATTACTTTTTGCTGGCAATTAAAAAATAATGATAGTTTTTTTCTGTCCGCTTTTACTATTTCAGGTACTTGGTTGCGTTTTAAATTAATGTTTTCAATAATAAAATTTTACAGCTTCAAGTTTCGATTAAAAACTCATTCGTTTTAGACATTCAGTGTAATTTTTTAAGTATATAAATTCGTTTTATATATACTATTCGTGCAGTTTTGTGAAATATAGGAGTATCAAATATTCTAGAGCCGCCCACCCTATCTAGTGGTCAGCGTACCTGATTCCTGATAGGGAAGTCCTGGGTTCGAATCTCGGATTCAGGCATGAGTGTACTTTCTCTCTCTTTTGTCTTTGTCCATTCCATGTATAAATGGTTGCCTACCCTATAAATTGGTACTTCTGGCATGTGTGTACTGAGGAAGTTGGGAGTTCACACGTAATTTCGATTCAGTTGGAAAAGTGGAGCAGTGCACTTCATATTGCCAACGTTGGTGGTTACAAGATAACAACAGCAAATATTCTTGAATCTGAATATATATATTTGAAAATAATGGGTATACGTGTAAATTCCTTCGACCTGTAAAGTTAATACAAAATCCTCGAAATTGACACTATATCATTTCGTATTGTTTCTATTAAGTGAGAAATACAATAGTAAGTTAATTTAAAAAAAATATGTTGAAGTTAATGTCTTAGTTATATGATTAAAAAATTTTGTGGCACAGTTTTTTTTTCCGCCGAAAATAATAAAGATATGTTAAATTCATAGTTTTAATGACAACAAAATAAAAGGCTATTTAAATGAAAGACTTAAAAATGTTATAGGGAAGACTTAAACGATCGTATTCTGTTGTGTAGTCCGTAGGTACAAAATAATTATAATTTTGTGTTGTAAAAGTTGAGAAATAACTATTTTAACTGTACTTATCAATTGAAATAAAGTAGCAACCACTAGTGTATCGTTTTATATTGTTGGCGAATTTTTTTGCCCCCCCCCCACACACACATTCGTTGACGGAATTTCACACATGTACCAAGTAATGGCATCAATTGACATTTAAAAATAGCATTAAATTATTCTTAGCTACCAGTTTTTCAATAAAAAAAGTATCTAACACACGGTACTATGAGGCTACTCTTGTGAATTATGCATATGCGTCTTAAATTTTTGTATAAAACTTAATATCAGACCTCAGACTTTCAAAGAAATTTATTTGTAAACGCTCGACTAATAGAGCGACTGTGATCCAAACATCCCAGCTTTTTGTCGTTTCTAGAGATGAGGTGTTGAAGTCATGGCAGCGCTTACGTAGCGGCACAATACAAACTGGGTAAAATAAAATAGTGATTAAAAGAAGAAATTGAGAGTGAAAGTTCGATTATATATATATATATATATATCGAAGCGGATAATGATGATTTAAAAAGAGGATAATTTGCCTAGTGACTGCAGACCAATCTGCATCTGTGGATTGTTCAGTGTCAATTATCACATTTAGGAGATATCTTCATAAACAGAGTATTTATAGCATAACAACGACTACGCCATAAATATTAAACCTATTATTTGGGTTTATTAGTATTACTCTTCGGTAACTTGCTACAAATGTTAACATCAAACGTCATTTTCATCTGTACCTGCAACCACAAAACTGCTGCAACCACAAAATCTGGTTATTTGAGAAAGTGAAAACGTTATATAGTCAGACATATTATCTCTCGTAATTTTACCCACAACAGGAATGGTGCACGTTTGAATGTTCCTTGCGCAAGCAAATGATCGTGATTGTCTCCATCCAGTTGTCTAGTATAATGGATGATATGTCATGGTAAAAACATCTGTATCATGTTTTTCTGCACCTCAATCGTAACTAAAAGTGAATACCACAGAAAAGTATCGCGGAATTTAATGTCCTATGATGAAAATTTTGTTTCCCTCTGGAGATGGAATTTTCTGGGATGATAATGCTTCTATTTATGCTGCGGCACTTGTCCAATCATGATCTGTTGAATACAAAGATAAAATGAAATATCTAACTTGTGTCCACATTGCCTTCGGTCCATTTGTATAGAACCATTATGGTATATTTTAGTTTCAATCTAGAATCGAGATATCACCGGTAATTTTCTTGAAACTTTCATAATATCTCTATGAAGAAATGGAGTGCGATATTTCTCCGAACATGATTCAATACTTGTATAATTTGATTTAGAAGACGAATGTATGCTGTATGTTATGTCAAAAGTATTCACATTTTTTGATACTTATCCTTTAAAAATATTTATTAAAAAATCGATGTTTTAAAAGAAGCTTTGGAAAAGTTGATAATAAGTGCATTATTTCTGTCCTTTTTCCCTTTACGATCACTTTAAACCTATAACTAAGTGACAAAGTTCATTTTTTTTTCACTTTTCTTTTTCCTTTTTCTGCATTTATTTCCATATATTAAGTGAAAACTATAGATTTTTTGCACTTGTTTGAAGAAAACTTAGAATAAAAAATACAGTTAAAACATTCACGTCAGTTGAAGTAAATGTGGTGTGTGTAAAATTTTAAAATCTAATGTTCTTACAGGAAATGTTGTTATTGGATTTTTATTGTATCGATAGGAGAGCCCCCTTATAATACCTGAAAAATGGTCTTTTTTTATATTACTTTATGAAAAAAAAATAGTATGAGGAATTTTCCTTAAATTGACAGGTTTCGTAATTTAAATATCAGACCATCTCTTTTCAAGTGAGTTATTCATTGACAGAAACATTTGTACTAAGATATGTTAAACTTCAAAAGAAGAAGAAGTTAATTTGTTGCGGTTATAATTACAAACACTTTCATTATTATGCATTAATATTAGTCTTAGTGTAAGTAATGGAGCTATTATATCTCTGTGTGTGTGATTAGTATGCAAAGAAGTTCCATTTAGGGAGTGAACAGATAAAATTGTAACAACCGTCAATCGCTTCGCGAGCTAAGATCAATCTAAAACGGTACAAAAACAAAACCTCGATTTTTATGTAATGGATAATTGGCCGGAACAGCTTATGATCATGAGTATTTGCCAAGGATGAAAAGAAATTGGGTGTAACATTTACACCCACGTTTTCTGGAAAAACACGGACGTGTCTTATCTTTCAACAGGAAAAGGGAAAATATTTATTTATAAATGTTTTTGTTCTTTACTTTGACAGTTTTATTTTTAAAGAATCCAGTTCAGAAAATAAATTGTCTAACATTATTGTGTGTTTGTGCACTATAAATGATCAAAATTTAATTAGTAATTTTTAATTTGTGAATAGAAACTGATTTGTAGTTTGTGTATGTAAGGAAAGAATTTTAGGTAATTTTTATGAGCAGATTTTTAATTAAGGATTGTGTAGCATTTCATTTCATAAAACGTGTATAAATGTGACATTCCTTGAAGTTACTCTGACACATAAATCGATGGAGCCACTTTATTCAATGGACTGTTTTATGGACACATTTATGCAATTATTTCCTTATGCCTTCAGCACAAATTTTTTTCCTTACTTATTGAAGTAAAGTTTGTATGTTCACATTGATTCCTAGCGTTTCACATCAAAGTGTTTTAACTCTGGATGAAAAGTAATTATAAAATTCGCCTTAGACTTTTAGTGTTTCTTTCCAAATTTGGTTAGTGCTAATTGTCTTTAAATGCACTTGAGCCAATCGCTTGATGTGTTTGTTATAAAACAATTTGCTTAAAGGCTCTTAATTAATCACTAGCTTTCTCTAAAGTTAAAGAGGACGGACACATTGAAAGTGGTAAACATTTTTAATTACATTTATCACACTATTCTGAATTGCATATGTGGGAAATAGCTGTAGTTCAGTAAATGGATGAAAGTAATGCTCAGTAAATGGCTTTTACATGACAAATTCACTTGATGCAACAGTCTTCTTTACTAACATTTACGCGTTACATCAGCGAAACGGCAGCTACATTCAGAACCAAGATTGGTTGAATGCATTGACACTATAAATGCGAAAATCTTTGGCTAACAGTTACGAAGTTGAGGTGGTACTTTAAATTAAGTAAAATAATTTACACATTTTTGCATTATAACATATTTAATGCTTGGCACGGGAATTGGATGTTATACAACAAAAGGTTATGTTATACAACAAAAGGCATCTTCAAAGCACTGAAATGCCTTATTGATGTCCTAGCACTGAAGTTCGTAACACTTTGAGGAAGTGTTGCACCTCTATCTCTTAAATATTCTCATCAGTCGTCAACAAAGCTCTTCTTTCAAGGTTTTTCCTGCCACACCTATATTAGAGATCTTATGTTTGCCGGATAATCGATATTCTTGGTACACTCAGGAATTGGTTGTACTTGGAAATCTAATTTTCCTCGATAACTCGAAGATGTTATGTCTCATCTCTCACGTGCTGCCTCTAATGCTACATCCAGTCATTTAAATCTTGAAAAGTTGCATTTGTAGCAGTATTAACCGATCAAACAGCTTTACCGGATAAAAGTCGTCTCATAGGTTGTATCTACTGTTATTCATCATTGAATGGTAACGTACTTCCGTTATTTGCATACGCATGACTGATAGTTTTTCTGGTAATTGAATGTCTCTTTGACACTTTATTTCCATTTTGAAATTTAAAAGTTATGTTAGGTTGTGAAAATTATGAATAACTTTATTTATATTAGCGTTAACATGCAATATATATATATATATATATATATATATATATATATATATATATATATATATATATATATATATATATATATATATATATAAGTTGGATGGTTAGTGATTTGGTCTGCAGTTTAATAATTTGTTGGTTTGACTCCCATCTTATGTGTATTTGTCTGCGGAGAGTGATTTGGAATACATTTTAAACTGTACTTACTGATCTATCTAACACTGCTTGTGAAAAAGTGACCATAAAAAGTGTGAAGAGCCGAAGGGAAAATACTTATCTTTTTATAATCTACATTTAAAATTTGCGATTTTTTAAAAAGAATACTGATGTGAAATTAGATAATATGTAATATTGAATTTATTCCAAAATTTGAATGTGATGTGAAAAGAACAATTTAAGAAAGAGGCCTCCCCGAGACATATTCTTGAATGTTTGAATTTTACTGTAAACGAGGTTTTGGAGAATCCTATTTTTATTTTTGGACTTTTTAATGATTTTTGGTTTTATGGAGATGGTTTAGCTTGCGTGTAGCAAGCTAAACCGGGATCATCTGGGATATGAAACAACAACAACAAACACAATATAAGAAAGTATCGTATATCATGTGAATTCAAATTATTTTAACAAAAAGTCGCAGTAAAAACAAATAATATTTGTATTTAGCAATTTTTGAAAAATTACCATAATTTTATTTACTAATTTATATCTAAATTAATTCTTTTTTTTAAATATTATTTACTTGGTTATTTTAATGCTTTTTGTAAAAATGAATATAAGAAAATGTTTCTTAAGTGTTATTTTTTGCATTATGGGATTCTATAAAATTGTTATTTTAGTTGCTTTATTATTGTTGGGTATACTTAATTTTCCTTTTAGGGTATTCTTAATTATTTTAAAAATTAAGATGGACTAATTTTTACTCTTTTAACTGATTTACTTGAATCAAATTCAAATGTAATTTTATTAGTATTCAATAAAATGGGAGGGGAGAGTTAATCAAATTTCACACTTCACCAATCAACCGAAATGATTAAAATCTGTCACTAGGGGCTGCATATTGTTTCTTATTCGGTGAGTGATCAGACATTGGCTTCAGACGTGCAAACAATAATGAGTTTCTGAAAATACCTCTCAGTATCTTAGGTTCTGGGAAATGGTCATTTATCTTGTCGCACTTTTGTAGTAGAGGTAGGATTTGTTGGGTTTACTGTTCTTGTTTGCCCGCCCCTTTTTTTATGAGTAACTGTTTTCAAAATAATACGTCGTTCCACCTCTAATGTTATGCTTGATTTTTTAAGTAATAAATGCGGCGTTATTCTGCGTTGCATACATTTGAAATTTATTTAATTCTATTTTTCTCAAAATATCGTTTCAGACAATTTATAATTGGGTATAAATGAAAAAAATATAACTGCTTAATCATTCTACAGTATTTATTATTTTTTCACATAAATGTAAAAAGTGTTGAATTTTAAATATTAACATGCAATATATATATATATTTCTTTAAAAAAATTTTAGATTTTAAGGATTATCAGGATATTTTTGAACATTTTTCTCTTAGTTTTTTTATTAACTATATTAATCTCTTTATCTTGACTATAATCCCTTATTTGATATAAAGTTATTTTCTGATTTTTAAGTAGTTGATTTGATTATAAGGTCCTGTGAAAAAAAACCTGCGTTGATTAAAATCTGTGGACCTATTAATCAAGACTTTAATATCACTCCGTTGGTATAGTATAAAAGTTTGAAGAAGATATCAACTGCAAATCCTTGTTTCTTAACATCACAATCGCGAGTGGACATTCCGAATTTAGATTTAAGGAGATACCGTCGTGTAACTCTTATGCAACTAAAATGAAGAAATTCTTAACTATTAATATTATAAATTCTGTGAGTTTTTTCAGTCTTTATGTAGTAGTACAATGGGTTAAAAATTTTTTTTCTTGTGAAGCGAAGAGAAAATACGATAGAATTATTTGAATGTGTGTTCAACAATCATTGACTAATTTCAGTAACACAATGCACAGTTTGGGGAATCCACCATTCTAATTCTATAGAGATGGTCCTGCAAGCAGTCATGCCCACTCAGTCCTCTAAATGAAGCCACTGTTGCCTTTCTTGGAAAAATGGGATTTTTTATCCCATGCGCTTTGAATCATACCCTGTTTAAGGTTTTATAAGAGTCAGGTTAATAAACAATTTAGTTGTGTTAGAAGAAAGAGGAAGATTTACGCGTTGTTCTATCAAAGCTTTCTTTTTAGCCAATGCGTCATCTTTTCATTGCACATGATTCCCTAATGGACTAGAATCCATTGGAATGAAATATTGTGTGCTAGTGACTTAAGCAAGGGTCTACATTCTAAATTTCTTTACATATTTTAATAATTCAAAAGGGCTTGAAGCGCTTTTAAAATCTGATAACATGGTACTCTTACAAAAGAGTGGCTGCGAATCGAGTTTGAACCTACGCAGTAGAATACCGCCTCATAGTTGGCCTATGGCATAAAAAATTCATAGTGCCTAATGTATTTTTTAGTAGGACTGTAGATCATGATTCCCACTAATTTGTCGACGTCGACCCTTAATCCTAATTAAAAAGTATGAGATACCGGGTTCACACATCTTAACATGTGTTTAACATTGTATAGCTCTATTGAAGCTAATAGAGCTATACAATGGGGCTGTAATGTGATATACGAGTGAATATATTAAATAGGAGAAGTATATTATGTGTTTTCTTGTTCAAAATATTCCATATTTATTCAAAAATTATTTTGAGATTTTTCATTGCAAAGATTATAATTTTTATGAATCTCACATCATAATCACTGTTGGATATTTACGTTGATCGTCATACCTTTTTTTATAATAAGAATAAGATAATTAATTTCTTATAATAAGAATGTATAATAAGATATTTTCTTTCAATAAGATGTATGTTATCCTTCCTGGTTGTTTGTTATCGTAAGTTTGAGTAAAAAGCAGAAATATATTATTTAATATAAGAAATGATGGAAAATTAAAGACAAATCAATTGAGAATTTGAAGAGTAAATTAGCAATTTTTTTATGAATGATGTGGCTTTTATTTCTCTGGACGGTGGGCAATTGGCGAATGTGTTTGCCTTTGTTTAATTTCTATTGATTTCATGAGTTTTTCAGGGGTATTGAATTTAATGAGGTAAGGAAAAACAGTAAAAATATGTGTGTATTATCTTCTCCCAATTTTATCATGATTCTTACAGTATGTGGTAACCTTTATTGAGTTGATAATTATTTATAGTTTGGATCGTAAATGTTTTGTTAATTTTAAATCTTTGGTTTGGATTATTATTTTCTGCTCGGTTCAAATGGTGACAACTCAAGCCATGTTATTAAGTAAAGAATAAAGTTTTTGAAGATGCGACATAATAAAGATATAGTAGTTAAAATTCTCAAAAGAGCGTTAAAATGTAATTGGAAATTTTTTTGTCAAATATGCCAATATTGTTCGTTGTTATAGAGGTAGACGGTGTTTTAGAGTTTGAAGTGAACTATCTTAAGAAAAATGTTATGTTAGTGGGCTTAGTATTTTCTGTAACTGTATGACTACTTTTTCCTTTTAGAAGGGTATAAATGATAAACACGAATTGATATTAAAATTAATTGGTATTAAAAATAATGTGTGTTATCTAACAATTTTTACTGTTTTAAATTGTCGTGTGTGTGTGGGTTTGAATTTTTCTTTAAAAATAATATTGTCAATCATGTGAGGTATCAATAATTTCTATTGTCAAACACATACATACACTACCTTTATATTCTTTTAAACTGGTTATTTTTTAAAATTTATAACTGTATTTTTGGCTCTTATGTATTTTTTACCCAGTGAATAATATTTTTAAAAGTTTTTCATATTGGTTTATTGGAAAACATATTTGTTGATATTTACAGCATAGATATTGGTTTTAATACAAACAACATAAACTTATATGTATATGAATGTACGTATAGTCATTTGCTAGCAATAAAATAATGCTCAAGAGCATTAATCGTTAATATACTGCTTGCCATTAAAATTGCAAACCCGAAAAAATATTCTTACGAACATCAAAATCTATGAGACAAAGAAGAGGTTGAAATATCGCATGATTAACATTTCAGTCCATGTGGTACGATGCGGGAGGGATGCATGACACCTAAACTGTAAATAAATGTGAGTTTTGCATTGGATTACTAATTCGACAATCGCATTGTATGGTTGTGGTTTTCTCAGATGATCGTGCTATGCTTCGAATAAGATGTTATGCTTGCTATCAAATGTCAGAATTTGATGGTGATAGAATTGTTATCAATCGAAACTGGATTATCGTTCCCTTATATTGCCATTCGCACTGTTCAAAATTCAAACTATCATGCGAATATGGAAGCGATGGGTTGATGATGCATTCTGAACGGTATAAAGTTAATGAGTTACTCTTTCGGTCTTCCAAGGTCAGCTGAATTCCAGAGTTGACCAGGTAAGGGCCATTAAAACTGCTTGGATCGGCAAAAGTTTTTACAAATTTCATACCGGTGCTCAAGATGAATTTCATTAATACGAGTCCCCCTCCCATTATACTTCGAATGTCGAGAAATATAGTTTACATCCCCATTATACCATATCCATTATGAAAGAGACTGAATACTGAAATTGTTAAAATTTATGGACAATATGAAGGTATGTCACTCATTGATGATCAGTAAAACAAATTTATCTCTATTTCCAGATCTTGCAGTTGCTTACTTAGAAATTTCCCATATTTTTGTTAATTCTGCCAACAGATACAATTTAGTTTTTATCTTCATAAATGTGGTTGTAAAACTACTAACCAAATATTTTCTGATATGAAATGGATCTAATATTCTATATCATATGTAGATCGATGAACTTCATAGATTCTAAATGGATTAACAATTTTTGAAAATAACGAGTAGTTTTTCTGTGTCTATTACTCGATATTTTTTAAGTTATTAAAGTTGGTGTCCCTTAATGGCATTGCACTTTTCATTGCTTTATGTTAAACGATTGAGAAGTGATAAAAGGAGTTAATTTAGAGTCATAAATCATTTAACCAATGGTAACTTTATTTCCGAACGATGATCTGCATTGTATACACTTCCGCATTGTGTTCTCCGAGACGATAATAATTTTTATTTTAATTCATCATTTAGTACTATACAATTTGCTTAATTGCCTCTGTGTACTATATTCAATTTAAGTGGAATACATTTCGAAGAGTTTATACAAACGGCAAATTCCTGATTTTGTTTTGAAGAAGTTATATGCTATTCCTTTATTTTTACAATATTCATTAGCTTTTTCTGGGTATTGTTTTCTCAACTTCATTATTTTTTAGAAACAAGGTTTAATTTTATTCCGAAAATCTCAAGTGTTTCAATCGTAGAATATGAGGAGTGAAAGAAAGCTACAACTGATATGTTTGTGAAGTTTTTTTTATTTTTGTACAAGTGGAATAAATGTGTTTTTAATAATGGAATAATGTATTTTTTAAATAAATTAATAAATAAATTTTTGGTTGGTAATTTCAAAATGTGCAACCAATTTTTTTTTTTTTTTAATTTTTTTGTCACATTTGTTTTAAAGTTTTTTGTATTATTTTAGTATTCTTATATATAAATTATTCAGTAGCTCGACATTACGAAAAATTTAGTAATTTGCTCGCACAATCAACCGATTTGCTTCTCATTTCTAATAGGATTGTATAATTTTAAAGTTGTTCCGAAAACTATACCAAGTTGTACACATTAGCAAATTTTCCGCGTTCTCGTATTGCATAAGATAAAAATAAAAAAAAAAAAAAAAAAAAATAAATGTAATCCTTCAACTTTTATTTCAGTCTTTTCTTTGTTCAACAGTTTGTATATTAATAATTTACAACTTATTTTTTCTACAAAATGGCTTATCAACTGAAACGTTTTGTTGGAAATCGTAATTCATGAAATCTGTAAACACGACATATAACTTCATGTATAAAAAATTTTCCACCGCGAAATTTTATCAATTATCTGTAGAGCTTCTTGCTATAACCTTTTTCGTCTTTTTTGCCTTGTCTACATTTTGTTCAGAGACAGCAACTTAAATCTCTATTACGAGCCCTTCAAAGTTCTCCTTAGAATAAATATAAGATTGTTGCCACCCACTCTGAAAATGATTACCAAAATTTAATTGACGCCATCTATCATTTCGAGATTTACTTGCAACCGGTATTTATACTATAGTTAATCAGTCCTATCGTTTTGTTCTAGTGTTCGGGAGATGAATCATTATTTTCTTTCTGTTTTAGCCTTAAAGCTGTTTTTAATAACTTTTTGTCAGATTTTTGAATTAGAAAAATTAAACATTTTCACTTTATACTTTGATATGTCTTATTAAATGAAAAATGTTTCGAATGATGTTATGTTCGAAAAATGTTTTTGTAATGTTATGCTTAATATTTTACCCTCCATTACATAGTAGAAAAAAGGCTTTTATTTGAAGACAGTCGTTCCTTGTCACGGTTTGATTGTGGGAAATTTTTAAATGTGTTTCATGTTTTTCACCTGAAAGAGTGAGTTTCCTTTAGGTGGTTTGTTTGTTTCTTGCTCTGTGGTCACTTTGCATACCACGGCTGATTCACTTTTCAACCATGAATTACATTTTTAAGTGCACTCTGAATCTAAAACTACAAACATCCTTATTAAAGATTGGGAGTTTTGTTAATGTTACTTAATAATTGCTAGAAGTCTGAGAGGAATCACAACATTATCTATGAGCTTTAAATAAAGGAGTGAAGTGCATAGCGTTTTTTTGTTGAATAGAAATTGTTATATGAAAATATTTTTATTGAAGTTTAAAATATAAATTTTTCTCGTGTAACAAAAAGAAAGAAAGAAATTAATGAAGATTATTAAAAGTGGTTTTGATTCAAATCTAAAAAGTTAAGTATTTTAATTTTTAATTTTATTATTTTTTTTCAAAAATTCAATGTTTATTGAAAAATTATTATTTTTTTTTGAATAAAAAAGAATTCAAGGATTCAGGATTCTCATTCCTGAATTCTTTAATTACAATATTTATCAATTAATTATTAGTTTTAAATTTTATTATTCCATTTGTGTTTCCATTAATTACAAATTCACATTTTCGTACTCATTAATCAGATTTTCGTTGCATAACTCGGTAGAATGAATTTGTCTCGGGTAAAAACTACTTGGTGAATACTCTTTGAAAGTGTGTTGTAATTCTAATTCATGTATGAAATGTTTTGTTAATTTTGATCTGTAGACAAATGATATTTGATAATTGGGTTAACACTCTCATCTAAACTTCCAGATCGTGACAGCGTTATACGTCATATCGTTGAACTTATCATCTACGATTGATTCAACATCTGAGCTCAATTTTGTACAGTTATGAGAACGTCTCTGTAAAATTCCTCATTGGTTATTGGGGGTCAAATTGTTGCTGATTGGTCTTCACTTAATCAGTTCGTCGGTTCCACTTCCATCTCTGGCATGGACATTTGCTGTTGTTCAGAATCTACTTTGAACCGTAGATCCCGGTTGAGACAATCCTTGAGTGAAAAAATGATTGCTGATCATCAAAGCAAGCAAAAATAAACCAGTGATTAATAATAATTGTGTTTGCAATCTTTGATACATGCAAAACTATTATTGGTAATTGTTGTTAATGACAATTTGAAGGCATGAAAAGAGAAAAATTATTCATTAATTCAAATATTCTAACCTCAGAAATTTTTATTAAAATTACTGAATAATAATCGATTAACTCTTAAAAACAATTTTGTATTTCTTTAAATTATTCGTTTCATGTATAATTTAATGAGAACTTCAGTAATATCTGGATTTTCTCTAAACTTATTGCAATAAAATTTTATTGACATTTCTGACATTATTAAACGTTGCTTCCTTTCCGAATTAAATAAAATAAGTTGAATAGAAATTTTCGTGTCAGTGAGGCCATAAATTTAAGCGCAAAACTGGAAAATATTGAATGTGAATTAATAACACACTGTTATAACACATACCTCTTTTATTTTTGTTTAAAATTTTTTGTACTCATTTGTTATTTGAAATCATTTACAAAATTGACTTCAAAATGTCAATATCGCTTTTAACCCTTTTTTATTTTTCAAATATTATTTAAAAAACTGTAAAATTTATCTTAATATATAAATTTAAAGCAAAATCCATTTTTTACCATTAAACATTTTGTTCGTTTGTACTAAATCCATATAGTTAATTTCTGGATTAGAGCATTATCGAAAGCGATATTTTTTATGGTACTGCGTTTACATTTTAAACTGTTGACCTCGGTTAAACTGGCTCTTATGTGCGAAAAATGATCGTAAACAGCAAATAAGAAAAATTTAGTACTGTGCACCATACCACTGGTCTAAATATTCATTAGTTTCTGTATATAAACTATATTTTAATATAGGTGAGCCTAGCTGATTGTTAATGCTCTGAACTGCAGTTCAATAGCTCATAGCTTCAATCCCCCCCCCAGTTTGAATGTTTGTAATGTTTTCGAAATAATTTTGATCGTAAGTTTCGGTTTCTTTTTTTTTTTCGAGGGATATTCGAAATAAAATGACCAAAATAGATCATCTAACTTATCCAACCAAACAAAATTTTTTATATTGGATATAATAGTGTCTATTTTATAGTTCGTCCATTTTTTTGAAGATTTTTTTCCCTGAGCAAACGAGTTTTCCATATTTTATATTGTATTTTAATTTTTTAAATTTATATTTGTTAAATTTTGAAATAGTCCTCTTAAGCCACGAAAATTTTTAGAAAAATATACTTGAAACATTTGTAAGGTCATTCTCTGAACTTTTTTCTTGTCATTTGCTTTTTTTTTGCTAACTATTTAAGCAAAAAAAATTATAATTTTTTCCTCAGACCTATTGTATGCTGATTTCTTAAATAAATTGCAGCAAAACAGCCTTGGCGATGTGTTATTATATGTTCCAAAATCCTTCCTGAAATAATCTGTCATTGAAACTGTAGTTTATTTCCAGCTTTTTTTTTTAAAAAAAGGGGGGAGGTAGAAAAATTATGCAGCTCATAAGTGTACAGAAAAAAAGTCCGTTTTTTTTTATGTCCTGTTCAGTAACCGTAAAAAGTTTCTCTTCGTTTTTATTTTTATTGTTTTTTATGAGGTTAATGGATACACTTATTGTTGATATTGAGTAGATATTTAAACGATTAACTTGAAAATTTTATTGAATATTTCAATGAGTGTGTACAAAAGTAATTTCATTACAAGATCTCTGATAAAAATAAGTTTTTTCTAAAAATTTTTATATTTGATATAATTGTAGCTTTTTTTCCAACCCATACATTGTGCACTTGTATCGGAAAGGGACAAATAACTTGTTAGAGAGCTATTAAATTAAATTTTGTTATTTTTTATTGCATATTATTTTGTGTTAACATATACATTTTTATAAATTCTTTTCATTGCAAAATTTTTTAAAATTCAAACTAGTAATCTGGTTTTATCTTAAACATTATAGCAAATTATGTCAAGTCGTTAATTAACTTTGTGATTTTTATATATATATATATATATATATATATATATATATATATATATATATATATATATATATATATATATATATATATATATAAATAGCTCCACTTGTGTGTTGTTTAGTCCAGGAAATATATTTATTTGATTCACTTTATTATTTAGTCGATATGGATTGTTTGACCTGAGGAAAACAAATGGACGTTATTTAACATTGCACTTCTTTTTATCATGACTAATAGCTGTTACAGTAACACTAAAACCACACAATTATTGGGAACTAATCTCCTAAAAATGTGCAAATTATTAAATGAATAAACTAGTTGAATAGAAATTTAGTGGTGCATTTTCAAAAGGAGAGCATTAGCATAGAAAATATTTCTATGAAATATGGTTTTCAGCAGTTGCATGTGGATTTTGATTGGCTTTATTCACCAGTATTATTTCTAAAATTAATGGGTCTTATACGCAAAAAGTGCACAAAAGGCGAAATTCAACGCGCCTTACACACATTTGAAGTAATATGTAGGTATGAAACCTGTAATAAAAGTTTACCTGTACGAAGTTGTGTTTATTTTTTTCGTATATGTTTGTTTTTATTTTTTTCGTAATATGTTTGTTATCAGTTGAAAACAATCAATAACAAATTCTGACTGACTGTTAAAAGTAATAGTTTATTTTATGTGCACTTTCTTTAAAATGATATAATCTTTTTTTTTTTTTATAAATTTTAATAAAGTCTTCAAAATCTTCATTAAACAAATGTTTCTATTAAATTTGCCCTGACGAAATTATTGTATTTTATGGAGCGTATTTAATTACCCATCAATTAATGTGCTATACAGAAAAAATAAGTATATTTAGTGAAAAAAAATTTTATACTCATATTTTTAAAGATAACTCAAGGAAACTTTCTGGAAAGTATTTTTTTTTTCAGTTGTTTTTATTCTAAAGTCTTGTAATTTAAATTTCTACTAGTTGTTTCACTAAATGAAGAAATTGGCTACGAAAAATCGTCCTGTAAACCGTGTGGAATATTTTAAAAAAGAAATATTAGTTTTTAATCAGCAATGAAGTGGTGTAATAAATTACTACATTAATTTATGGGATGTTTTTTGTCCATTGAGTAAATGACACTTCATGTGTTATTTTATCTGCTTAACGTCTGTAGAAAAAAAATCATATCCGATTCCAATACTTATAACAGCTATGCACCTTTTGTATTAACAAGAAAGAATCATTTCTGCATATTTAATAGAATATAATTGAAAAAAAAATTTTTTTTCTCTTAAGCGAAGGAAATTGTTTATTATAAACTAAACCACAGAAATTTTTAATGTGTGAAAAAAAAATTTCGCCCTCTTTCACTGCAATATTTCCAAAAATAATGCAACTATAGTTATTTTATAAATAAAATTACCTTCACACATGCGTTATAAACCAAAATAAATCAGGTATTACTAAAAACGAAACGATATGAGGTTTTGTGCGAAAATGTTTTTTCAAGCATTTTAAAACAATGCAAACTTTTAGCTTTTTATGCAATTAAATTATTTGATTGATAACTTGCATATTTTATTTTATTTTTTAAGCACATTTGGTTAAATGTATGTTATTTTAAAATATTACCAATATTAATTTAAGAATATTTTGTGAGTGGGATACTATTAAGTGGAAAACTTTTACACATATTTATTAAATTCCTTTTTTTCTGGTACTAATCGTTATAAATTTTTTTTAAACATTCAAACTATAGGATATTTTATAGAAAAAGAAATACAGTTTCGATAGTAATGAAATAGTTTGTTTTTTAATTTCATTAGGCTTTTCAAAAATTCATGAAATTTGGATATCTTATTTCTCCGACATATCATTAATTTAGAATATTTTCTTAAAATGAAGAAGTTATTATTTTTATGTTAAATATGCATTACATTAAATTAACTATTTTAAGAAAGGGATATACTTAAGCTCATTTATAAATTTTTCATCTGTAATATGTGATTTAATCGCAGTCTCTTAAATAATTTTATTTTCCTAACTTGATTATTTTTTTAAATGATGAGGTGAATGATCATATTTACTTTTTGTGTATGAATAATCACTTGATTGAGAGAATACGAAATTTGTAATTCTGCATTTTTTTATTAATTTGATTTTGAATAATATTCTACTTTAAACTTCTGAAAATTGTGCAAGTTTAGATCTTTAATCAAAGTTTTTTTTTCGCATGTTTTAAATTTTCAAGCATTGACGTAATTTTACATTTTTAAAATTAATGATATTTTCATGGGCTATTAGAACTGTTTTAGAGGAAAGTTATATTTGTGTATTTTTTATTTTAATAATTATCTCTCTGGTATAAATCAATCGGAAATTTTAATAGAAAGCACAGTGCAAAATAAGTGAAATATAGATTTATTTTATTAAGAATAAAATTTTTGAGCAAGTTATATTAAGATATTTGTCACGTCATATAATATCGTTTTTTTTTTTTATTTTATTCATTATTTGTCTTCATGAAATAGTAACTTAATAAAATTAAAATTCATTTAGGAATTAGTTTTCAAAACTATTTTCGAATGTTATATTCGTTGCTTCATGAAAGATTTATTTTTTTTTACAGAATTGTAAAGTAATCAAATAAATGCTCATTTAAATTTTAAGTTTGAAGTAGTTTATGTAAGATTAATTTTTAGAGCATATAACACTATTTGCAACTATTTTCTTAATAAAATTTAAATGTATGTCCCTCAGTTTTTGGTTTTGAAATAATTTATTTTAAGACAATATGTTTTGCAACAACCTATAATTTTATTTACGAAAAAAAGTATAAAATAATTAAATTAATTCTCAGTTGAACTCGCGATTTTTTTTTTTTTTTTTAGCTTCGAGTTAATTCTAAGTCAAACGTAATTAATAAAAACAATTGAAAAGAAACACACAAGATATCGTGGGATCAAATTTCGAAGAAACTAGTCATTTAATTTTAATGCCTGTCTCCACCGTTTTCAATCGGTAGCGTGCGGAGGTGTAGCCGTGCAGATGTGTGTTTTAAAAGCTGCATAAATTAGACCTCCAAATTCACGAGCCAAGAAGAGCCCGCCAAATGTGGCAGCCGTGTGGATGTTCGTTCGTTTAAAACGCGGGTAATGTTAAAGAGTTCATTTTCTAATCGCCACCCAAGGCTGAAATGATTGACAATGGATTTGTGCTGGATGTGTCCCCGTCCATGCCGTTCTGTCGTTCGACTACCGGTGGCTCATAAAAACACTGGGACGTTGTCAACCAAATCGAGTTTTTATTATTTAAACGAAATTAGCACCAGGTAATTTTATTTTAAATATTGGAATTAAATTAAAACTATACACATTTTTGCTTTTATTTTAGTGTATCTTTTTCAATTTTAAAGCTTTAAAATGAAATAATTGTGCCTAAAAATTTTGAGTTAAAGAGAAATTTTTGTGTTGATTGCATGAATTTTAACTATAATATTGCATGATTCAAATTAAGTAATTGTGGGTTGTTTATTCGATGCATTTTTAAATACATGCCAATATTTCTGAAGTTATTTTATGAGAAATTGTGATATGTAAGGGTTTGTTAATTTTATGTCTTGAATTTATGTAATGATTATTAATTTACTAGAAAAATCATTTAAGTTAAAAAAAACCTTAAATATAAATATTTATGATTTTTTTATATTTATGAAATTTACCGTTTCCTCTCTATGAAATTAGATCTTTAATATATAATTTTTACGATAAGCAAATAGTTTTCATAGTGTTTATTTTTATCACTCAATTTTTTTCTGTAAAAATATTTTGTAAGGCTTAATAAGAGATTTACATTTATTTCCATTTTAACATCTATTATTAATGTTTTCTATTGTTGTCCTAATTTATATAATTAATTTTTTAGAAATCGTGATATAAATCATCACTTTATATATACACTGCATTTTAAATAACATATTTCAGTTCTTTTTAGTGTCGATAAATTACATCGAAAACTTCTGCATAAAATGCACAATTGGCTTATGATTTCAAAATTCTTTGAGCAAAATATATTGTTCTATAATTACGTTTACGTTATATATTTTGTATCACATAATTTTTATGTGTAAATTATATGACATGATATCTATTTTAAAATTTAGATTAAATTTTACACCTATTGTAATATTTAATATAAATTTTATAATAGATAAAACATGTTAAGTAAAGAATATTTATTTATATTTTATATAATTTGGGGAAATTCCTTTAATGCCGTTTTCGCGATTTTGAAGGATTCAAAGAGATCTTTTATGTTTAAAATTTTACAATATGAAGTGATTATCACTGTTTGTAGTGGTAAATTTTTGTGTATTTTGAAAAATTTTATGTTATAAACAAATTTTTCTCTGAGTACTGTGTTAAGTTACATTATTTTCTTATGTTAATTTTTTTGGACAAAACAATTGTGAAAACTTACACATTTTTGTACTACTTTTGAAAGGATTGGTAAGTGAAAAATATCAACGAAAAAATTAAAGGAAGTTGCTTCGCTTTTTTTAATATTTAAACTAATTTTTTGTTAAAATTGTGTTATTATAAGTTATTAATGAAGGAAATATATATTTTCATTAAAACATTTCATTTTCGTAATCATTTGCACATTTTCTGTAAAATTTATATCATTCAATAAATTCGTTTTGATTTAAAAAATAAAAAAAAAAAACTTTTTAATTGGAAAGTTGCATTTAAAAAATTATATACTTATTAAATTTATTACTAATTACTATAATATATATTAATTTATTTTTCAGGTATCAAGGTTTATGTTCAAAAGTAAAATTTTTATAGATGCATTAGTCTTAAAACGATAGTTATTTTTTTTTTATTTTATGTTTGTACAAGAATCTCTTTAAAAAAGTTTAAATGTCAAGTTAGATTTAAAATTTTGATTACGGAAGTTTAATAAAATAATAGAAAGATATTTAAACTGTGTATTAGTAAATATTAACTTTTTTACTTTGAAGTGCCTAGTCGTTTATTGTTATAGTAGTTAATATCCAGGTGAAGAAGGTGGTGTAATAAATAGTACAGTGCATCCTCAGTGCCTTCATTTATATTCAAATAAATTCTTTGAAATTTTTCTGCTGAGGGTATGTTCTCAAGACTAGAATTAACTGACTTTCAATAGGGAATATTAGTTGATGTGACGCATGAAGTATTTCGATTTGGAAGCCGGCATAGAATTTAACATTTTACGATAAGTTCTGTCAAAAATGTCGAAAATATATTGGCTTTACTTGCTATCGTGCCAGACTCAATGATTGACGACTTCGACTACTTACCTCCATTAGTTCATGGACCCAAATTGTTAATAAGGTACTGTGCAATGTTGTGATTGTTTTATAATTATGAGGACTCTTTTATATTCTTTAGATGTTAAATCTTCTGATAAAACTGAACCATTCATTAACTGGAAATGCTTATTTAACAATTTAGAGAACTTTTAATAGCAACATATGAATTTTACATTCTCAAACAGAGGAAATTTTCAAGTATGACAATGTACAATATTACATGGCCAAAATTGTTTGCTGTTGGCTTAAGTACAGCATAATTTCTCTACAGTACAGCATTCATTATTCTACATAATTTTATTAACTTATTAAGTCCGTTATTAGTTAGACAGAGTTCCTTTTTAATCATAATGATCAAAACATCAATTCGTGCACAAACTCTTGGAATGGCAACACATTTACGATTATGGAAAGCTTTAAAAGCTGCAGGATTGAATATTTCTACAGAAACTTGTTGTGAATCTGTGCCACCAGTTTTTCTGTTCTTCCCCGACAAAAGGTACTTGTAGTACTGAAATACTTAAAATTCAACGACACGTTCAGTTTTAAGTATTTCAGTATATTAAAATTATACTAAGCATTTTTTTTATACTGTTTGACTTGAGCAGCGCATAAAGTACATCTCTACGAAATATACATTTGCTTGTTGCGAGCTCGCATCAGTACCATATTTCAGAACATTTTTTGCTTCGCTTTTTTGGCCGATTGATCACTGGCGTTTCATTCAACTGATCTGGTGGTTATACGTACTTGTTACGGTTATTACTAATTAGAATCCGTAATTACTACGGCTTTTAGAATTTCATTTCAAGTTTGGGGAGGAGGAAAAAAATGTGGTGATTAATAATGCCTTGATCATTATATCTAAAAATTGGCTGTTAATCCCAGGATTTCATTCCATACACTCTTAATGGCTTATTTTGCGTCATCATTGCTATATATGTAATAAAACGTATGGAAATTTTTATATTAAGGCTGTTTGAACACAGCTCTTTATGGCATCAGTGAAAAAAATTGTGGCAGAAAATTAGTTACAACTGGCGATTAACAAAAAAATTTGGTTATTGGTTGTCATTATTTCATATATAGTTTATTTTAATGTATGGATGTAGTTCATTGGTATTTAAAAGATTTATATTTAAAGATACAATTGTATACACATTTCCATGCACTCCTGTTCTCTAAAAATATTCACCCATTGATAAATTATAATCGTTTTTGTTTTTTATTTAAAATATCCAGATTTTGTGTTTTGCCTCTTTGTATCATGTAATTTAATTTTCTTAAAATGATTTTTCTTTGTGGAATTTTTAAATTTTCATTAATTTAATAATCAGTAGTCATTGATTTATTAATATCTCGGCTTAATTTTCTAAAGTTTTGTAAAATGTTAATCAGTGGATTGAGTTTTTAGAAAAATCTCAAAAACTTTATATTGATGCTATTGTGTATTAATTTGAGATTTAAAACATTTTACCATTTTTTTGAATGTCTACACTGTAAAAATAGGCATTTTAATACTCAAATAATTTATTCATGTACATTCTGTAGATTATCTAATTATTGTCGCAGAGGTAATTTCCTTTTAGACATTTTGTAAGATGATTAACTTCTTTGACTATTAATGCGTTTAGTTTAATGTGTGAAAAACTGTCTCTGTTGAATAATTTTAACAATGTTTAATTCTTAAACTTTTAATTATTAACGAAATGTTTTTTTTTTAATATTTAAATGTTTTCTTTGCTAAAGTTATTCAAACTTTTTCTATCAGCTATAGAGTTGATTTGCACATTTTTTTTTTTTAAACTTAACATATTTTAGCATGTTTTCGATTAAACAACTTTGTTTAATGTATTAAAACGTATTTCTCTTTTCAAGAGTAAATTATTTATTTATATCATTCTAAACTAAAATAAATGCTGTAATTATGTGGCTGCATTCAATATCATAATTTTTTGGTTGAACCTATCAGCTTTACATTCTGAGAAATTTAGTGACTCATATATCAAATACCTTGTTTGCTCTGTATTTCTGAGAGCAAATTTCCTTGAATTCCCAATGACAGGAAACTCAACATACATAAATGTAAAGCGAGAACGTGACAAATGTGGAGCTAAAGCTAACATAAGAAAAGTACACAATAGAAGTCCATTGTTTTGTATAGAAGTTGCGCCCCATATCATTCCATTTTGGAAACCCCATGGGGAGAACTTTTAACTTTAAGCCTGATTCATACCTTTGTATCTTTGCAAATAGAACGGGTTGAGCTGGGTAATGTACCGATAGGGCAAAGGTACCATGCCATAATTCTTATGACCAAGAACTTGTAGAGACCACGTTGTTACATTTCTGTACCTTTCGTGGCGTTTCCTGCGTTTTTGTATGAAAAATGAATTGATTTGGCACTTAAGTCGAAATTTTAAGCGTATGGTTGGTGTACGACAATTATCTGCGTGCACAAGTCGATGTATATCGTATTTTTTTATTAATTGTTCATTGTTATTTTTTTCTATTTTGTATCGTTATTTCATTTGAAACTTTAATTTTTTTTATATTTATTCATTGATGGTTATAAATGATCTAAGATGGTGTTTAAACTAAGCACATTACTGGTTTTAAATAATTTAATGGAGGCTTTTTGAATTATAATAATAAAGTAGTGTTGTGTGTGTGTGTGTGGATTGTGTGCATGTGTAAAAAACATTCGTTATGTGTAATATTGTTATACTAGTAGTAAAACAATTTAAAATTATCTTCGCAATTTATTAATTTAATAACATTTTGCCATTTTAGAATTTAAATTTTGCTATCGATCAAACACTTTTTAAATGAATTACGTCGGTGTTCTTTTTGGTTTACCATATTTATTATTTTGAAATGAAACTTTCTGCTTAGAAAAGATATGCAATTTGTTTCTCCTAGTCTCAATCTTAAGCCTCTAAATTCCTGTCATATTTAGCGCTTTACCTCAGTGCCTTTTTATTTGACCAAAATTTTAATATAAATTTGTAATACTAGAAATTTTGTGTAGCGAATCCTCAGCTTTTGAGATTTCACCGTATGAAAATTCTAAATGTGTATAGCATTTTATGTATGCTGTCAATTTCTTGATTCTATCGTAGAACACTTTTGGAACACTTCCTGAATTTTCTCAGTGGTATTGGAATTATAAACTTTGTGGAGAGGAAATTCCATTTTTGGAAATTTGTACGATATCAATACCACGATAATGATTAAAAATAACTTCTATTTTTCTTAAATTTGTTTGAACACTGTATTTTTGATCCTTTGACTTGATTAGAACACATTGATTGGGAACTTGTAATTTGTTTCACGTCTTTTCCCTAAGTACATAAAAAAGAATGTTTAGCTGTTATGGTAATAAATTTTAATCATAATTGTTTAGCAGATCAGATTTGTGATGGAATGCTTTTTAGAATATCTGTCTTATAGTTTGTATTATTGGTCATATTCTCTGGTTTTTGAGTTGTCAACACTGACGTTTTTATTTTTGTGCAATAAAACCTTTAAAAAAATTAATTCAGTCAGTTTTTGTACAGATTTAATTTTGCATTTTTAGGTTTTTTTGGTCAAAATTTTGTCTAATTCAAAAAACTGAATTTTTAGTTTCTTATACAAACGAAAAATAAACCCTCATAATTATCTTTTTTAATTGTATTTATCTTATCTATATTGTCATAATGTATACACCCCTTTGAGTAGGGAACGAACGTACAATATCTTAAGAACATATTCTTTGAAAATAAGGTTCTGCATTTCATAATTTAATTTTATAAATACTTTTTATACATTCCACATAATTTCGTTATTTTTTATATTTAGCTCAGTTTTTCTTCTTTTTTCAAAATTGAAGCACATATTAAATTTTTCTTATATTGCTTAATTTCTCTATTAATTTAGAGCGCAATTTTATGTAATAATTAAATCTGTATTTGATAGAATGGTGTCTAGAAGTTATGGAAATTATTAGTATATACTCGGATTGAATTTATTAGTTTATAAAATTTTCACATAAATGTCTTAAAGATATTCAAAAGTACAGTGGGTATTAACACATTTTTAGAACAATTTCGATAACAAATTAAAAAAAGTAAATGTTTTAGAATACAAATTTTTGGCAACAGCTTATTATTTGAAATGAAAAATATTGTCTGTACTTTTAAATTTATTCTTCTTTCAAAATGTCACATATAAACATGCTGTGAATTGAAGGATATGTTTTTGCGCTTTCCGAAGATAAACGTTCTTATTCCAGAATTTAAAAACGTTGTGGAATGCATGGTATTAAAATTTCTAAGTGCAAAACAAGCAATATTATCAATCGGACAGGTAAAAACTGTCAATCATTATTTCTGCGTAGAAAGAAGACTCCAAACGAATATCTGTAAAAGGTACGTATTGTTTAAAATGTTTATAAAGTGAAATCGCTTGTAACAAGAGAAATTCTGCCAACACAGAAATCAATTGCAAAGTCTTTAGATACATCTGTAGCAACAATAAATAAAATAATAAACCAGTATTTACAACTTAAAAATGCAAAAAACAATGTTCACCAGCTTTTGCCGAGACATGTGGCTCAACGCAAAACATTTTCTAGAATCCTGTATGAAAACCACTTAGCAAGAGGTAAATGGAAAAAACATTGTGACCCTTGATGAAGCATGGGTTTACCTAAATGACTGTAACAAAAAAAGATCTTTTTACTATAGAAAATGAGGAGAAAAAGATGTACAAATCCGTTTCCGTCAATGTAAAGAAAGTTTCAGTAAGAGTTAGATTGTCGCAGGTTTCTCCTACAATGGGAAATTAAAAATAAGAAGAGTGGAAAGAAATGTTAAAATCAACTCATCGTACTATCAGGAGAAGGTTTTATGCCCAATATTTACAAAAGAAATTCCACTTCTTTATCCCAATAACTTTTAAAGAGAGAAACTTCATCAATACAAAACTATAAGTCATACTCCGAAAACTACCACTGCATTCCTTTAAAAAATGATGACTAATACAGGTACTGCATGTATATATTTTCAACTTATCCCTGCGAAGTCTGCTGACGTTTCACCCATGGATTATTGTGCCTTTGGTTTGTTAGAAAATGCTCTTTCTAAACGCAAACCCACCACAATAGATGGATTCTGGAAAGTAGTGGAAGATGAATGAAAACAATACCCCTGGAAATATTGCGAAAAGTTCTTCTATCATGGAAATCACGATGCAGACTTATAGTTCAGAAAAAAGGCTATCAGATCGAACATTTAAAAAAATAATCTTTACATTTTAAACATTAATTAAACTGCCGCGAAATCGTTCTAAAAATGTGTTAATATCCTCTGTATTTCATAAATTTAATAAATCCAGAAATTTTCGATCTGAATTCCATCGCATAGAATTTGGAAATTAATTTTTTACCCACTGAGTTTGTAATTGCTATATAAAAAAATCCATTTATATACATATTTATAGTATTTATTTTAATTTGAAGAAGAGTATAACTTTTTAAAAGTAATTGTTTGAAAATAAGGAATAAAAATGCGCAAAATTATTGGAAGTGCTCCTAATATTTTATGCGTTATTTTTCATTTCATAATAAATGTAAAATAATTGTTTAATTTTTTCATATTCAGTTATAGAATTGTCATTAATTAAAGCTATTCTTTTGGATGAATCAAAACTATTCTTTCTTTTAATCAAAACTATTTTTTTGGAAACTATTCTTGAAATCCCAAAGACCGATCAGCATTAACTAATCAGCAACTTAAAAAATTACCAAGAAGTACTAAGAAGTACATCAATTATTTACCAAATTTTAAAGAATTGTCAAGAGAAGTAAAGTAAATTTCGAATTTTTAATACTTATATTCAATACACATATTTTGTACTTTTATTAATATGATTTCAATTAATATAACTTCTGTAAAAAAAAATAATTTTAATACCTAAAATACGTATTTAATTGTGGTTTGCGAAAAATTTCAAATTTTGAAAAATGTTAAGACTGTCAAGGAACTGGGCCACTCTGTAATATGCATTTTGAGCAATAACATAGTTTTTGAATAATGTTTTCATTGGTGAATAACAATGTAGCTCTTTCCTAGCTACATTGTTATTCACAATAATTGCATAATTAATTAATTATTATTCAGTTAAATTTTTTTTTATTTTTTTCATCAACCAGTTTTATTTTCAGTTTCTGTGTAGTTCTATTTCAAAATATTTATTTTCCGTTGATGCTAAATAAAACTATTTTTCTTTTTGAAAAATAGACCAAACAGTTTAAAATACAAAAATAATTTCACTTTCTATTCTCCATAATATGCTACTACATAAATATTTCTTTATTGTTATTAGTTTTATCTTCTTTATGTATTTTTCTTACAAAAATGACTTAATAAAACCTGGCTGTTCAATTTTATTACTCTCCTATTTATTACCTTTATTAGATTTTTATTACTTTTTACTGTAATTACTTTTATCATACTTATGTTTTTTTAAATTTTCAAATAAACAATATAAAATGTGTATCATTCGCAACCAGAAGGAAGGAAACATTTCTCTCAAGTAGGGAGAAATTGATTAAATTTTTTTTTTATTTACAGATTGAGTTTTTAATTTGTAATTGCAATAAAAAATCTTTCAATTATGAGATATTTTGCTTGTAATGTCCTCTGTTTTTAAACTGTAAATCGTAAGGACATTAAACGTGTTTTCAGCATATATTCAGAAATATTTCGATACGTTCGTTATTAAATCTCGTATATCAAGTTTAGAAAATGACAGTGACAGAATGGATTGGAACATTCTTATGAAAAGAACAGGTTTGAAGCTAGTATTACGGAAATCTCCGTTAGATCTTATCATAATGTCAACGCTCAGTCATTTAATATTGAAATTAAATTGATTGAGTGAATATTAAAATGCTATTTTGCTAAATTGTTTTTATATGCCTTTACAAATTATACTTTTCATAATTGATTTTTGTAACATATCTTGATTGTTTTGCTATTTTTGATTCTAAGATATTATTGAAAAAATATTTTTCTTTTTAAGTTGTATTTAAATTTGTTTTGGTATTACATGTTTTCTTTTTGAGAATCTGGTTCTTTGTTTAGAAAAAATCTTCTAATGCCATTACTTTCGAATAAAGCACCATAAATTTTAGTTTTTATTCTAGAATGAGTAACCTAAATAAGAAATAATATATTGCCTTTTTTTGATGTACTTTGGGAATCTTTCCTATTAATTAGATAATATAGTTGTTATATTTTGAATATTTAATATATAATTGTTCTATTGATTATTGTCAATAATTTCATTGTTCATTTTCTTTTATTAACACCTGTTATAGGGAAAAGTTGCATTCTAAAGAGTTGAGGTTTGAGAATTTGTTTGAAAAAATATGTAAGGTATATTCATTTTCAACTCTAAAGAATGCAACAGCGTATAAAAATCCTATTCAGTATTTTTAAGGCAGATAATAAATCTTGATGGAAATATATCAATACCTCCTCCCAAACAACAAAAATGAAATCAACTGAAACTAAAACTCAGTTTTTCAAAGATCCTTTAATAAAGATAACCAAATGTGACAGTGATTAGTCATATCTGTTAGTCATGAATCGTCACTATTGTAAATAATTAAATTGTACATTGTGGGCTTCGGACGCTAATAATTTTAAATATTGGCATTCAGTATTTTATTATCTGTTGATTTGATTTCATTAATTATCAATTTAGTTATCATACTGTTTTTAAGATTTCCAGAATTTATTTGAAAATTTTCTATAAAAAACTTATTGGTGTGTTTAGTTACTGGTCTCTTCTGAAAAAGCTTTAAAGCATTAAAAAGATCACTTGTCTAATGAATTGTTTTGTATTTTACCCTCACAAGTTAAGGAAGTGATCGTTTGAATGGTAAATGCTCAACTATCAACTGTATTTCACATTTTTTTTTATCTTTGATTTATGTTTGACATTTATGAAAATTTTTAGGATTACTTCAAAATAAGATATAAACATTTCAAATTGAGGAGATTCTTTTCCATCGAAAAATCTCGAGACTTCATGATTTAGTATAGTATTTCCAAGAATCGTCTTATAGAATTGTCAAATAGTTGTAAAAAATTAGTAAAAAGTTTTGAAATTAAGTTTTAAACTACATAATTTTAAATGACTTAAAAATCATTGTTGTGACCACTTATCTGTAAATAAAGATTTCACGTTACAATCTCGATACAATAAAGATCTCGTTACTATAAAATTCTGATCGTTGATTGATGACGATGTTGTTAAAACCATATTAGAGCAAGGTCTTTTTCTGACAACATCAGAGATCGCAGAAAGCTTAATTCAGCTCTGGAAACTATTTCGGACCATATTTGGAAGATGGGATTGGTGTTGAAATATTCAAAAGGAATTAAGTCAGATATAATCATTCTACATGAATTAAGTCAGAGAAATTTTGATGATCGATTCATAACATTGGCTATCTCTGCTAGTTTAGAACAAAATCGAGCCCTTCTTGAACCGGATAATTGTGGATGAAAATTGAATTACCCACGAAAACATTATAAGGAAAAATGTATATTGTGCGGAAAAAACCTAGTCCTTCCAACTCTAACACAAATTTGATTCTGAATAAGAAAATGTTGTGTATATGATGGAACATTTGAGGTCCAATACATTATGAGCATTAAAAATTAGATGAAAAGCTCAATTTGGAAAATTATTGTCAGCAACTGTATAATTCAAAGGGAGCATTTCAAGAAAAAAGGCCGTCAAAAAACTGCAGAACTAGGCTGGGAAATTCTGTCCCATACACCATAATCCCGGGCATACCACCCAACTATCACTTGTTTTTGCTTTACCAGAATTTTTTGAAGGGCAAAAATTTCAAAAATGAAGATGATGTTAATCAATTACTATTTCAATTTTTCGCAACGAAAGATGAAACATTTTTCAAAAATGGGGTATACAAGTTGCCCTCACGTTTATTTCAGAAAGGGACAGAACTTATACATGAATATGTAAAGGAATCTTCTTGAGATTTTGATTTGACTTCTGGAGTATATGGATTTCTTTGTATAATCTGTCTCATATTAAAAATTGCTTTTCGTATGCGAATACATTCATTACAGAAATGCTGAAAAATTTTTCTAAATTAAGTTACCAATTAAAAGACTGAAGAAAAGCTTTTTTTGTCTCCTTATCTTATTTCTTTTGAACAGAAAAACATTCCACGCTCTCGTACTTCGCAGAAAAAAATCGCCATGTACAAGTAGTTGTAATAAACCATTTGCCATTGGTATTTGGTTTCTAAAATGTCAGTATCAAATTTCGTTATTTGAACCACTTTTTGCGTTCTTACGTACGGCACACGAAAATTTGCCATTGTTGAATCACTTTTTATCAACTTCATTATTGGACTTGGAAAACTACCAAAAAGATGGTCTTTTGAATCATTTATATAATTCAAACTTTATAAATATGTAGTCTAGGAATAAACCATATGATAAAAAATGTGCTGTATTTAAACTGCAGCTTAGAAAATTAATTTTCCATACCTATCATTTAAAAAACTAATATTTTAGTTTACGCCTGAAAAATGTATACAGAACACGTCAGAAAAATATGTACACACTTTGGAGTATCAAAACAATTTTTTTTTACCTACAAGCCTAAAATTCTAAGAAAAGTTAAGGCTATATTCAGTTGGAAAGATAAGGTATTATCTTCTCAAACTGAATGTTTCAAATAATGATTTAAATAAATACAAAGTAGTGGCCTGCAAATCGGTCATTTTTGAATAGGAGTCACAGTTGATTCCTAGTACGCAACAATTATACAATTGGATTTCTACGTTAACCACTTGAATCTCTTCCCAAAGTTTGCCCAGATTGTTAATTATGACGACACACATAATCTATTTTGCACATAAGAAAGAAATCGAGCAAAATATGATAATGACAGGTTTCATTGCCAGTAAGATAATGCCCCTACCCGACTGTTTTGTGGATGCGTGAACATACCAGGATCAAAATATAACCAGACCAGCAGATAGGACGTAGGTGACCAATTGAGTTTTCTGCATTCTGTACAGAACTTAAGCCATTCGATTTTATTTCTTACAGGGTGCTATAGAGATGTACCGTAGTGGGACATAAACATCAACACATTTTGGTGTCATCAGAAACAACAAACGGTGTCATCAGAAATACCATTAGACACTTAAGTACAAAATACGGAATCAGTCGTATCTCATTGTATCGATGTTGATGACTACTATTTCGAACATTTTAATCCTTATTTTGGAACATTCAATTTAACCGGGAAGTTAATTATTTTGCACATTAGTCATACTTTTCATAGATTTTTTGCATTAAATTGCCATAGAATTATATATAAAGTCTGGATAGATTTCTGCTGCATCTGTATATTACATTATTACATTTTATTTTTAACTATGCAAATTTCTCATTATTCATCGATAATATGCTCTTTAAATAGGTCGTCTTGTGTTTAGTTTAAAAACTACTTGTTTTGACAGTAAAAACTTTTTCTCGTTTTCAACACAATTATCGTTGTTTTAAAAGAAAATTAATTTATGAATTACCACATGTTCTAAGTCATGTAATAAAACTCAAAAGGTATCTTTTAATTTTGATAGGTATTATGAAACAAGTTTACAAAATAATTTTTCATTTAAAAATTTAACGGTTTAAAAAATATATAATTTAGATTTTAAAATAAATTTTTTTTTTATTCAAGTTTAAAAATAATACTTAATACTCAATAATGATGTAAATATTTGGTTCTAGGGCTAACATATATCTTGTTAAATGTTCCTATAAATATGAAATAATGTTTTTAGAAATATTGTTTTTATAGTTGGTAACTTCTGGGAAATCTGTCACAATATTCTGTTATTTGAATTTTTTCTGTTTGGAATTTTTTGTGCAATAGTTAAAAACTTTTCTCTCTATTAATACTCTCTCTTTTTCTCTGAAATGTTTAATTTCGATTGTTTTTGCTCCTACAGAACTATAAATAAGATATACTTAAGAATACAATACGATCGCTAGGCATAGTGATGAGGAAAAAAAAAAAGTAATTCTTATTTTAAATTTATTATTGAATTACAAAAAATATTGAAGTTAGCTTATTAATTTAATTTTTTTCTTACATCTTATTTTATAAATGATTTTTCAGATTAATATTTAATTTTTCAGCTTTAATTTTGATATATTTGATAATTTACCCATTCTACACATAATATATCTTTTTTCTATAGTTTTCTTGACATTTTCATTAAATCCCTAATATTATTGTAGCATTGAACAAATACCTTATAATTTTTCCATTTTTTAATAGAGTTTAAATAAAGTTTTATTAGAATTTTCTCCTTGGAAATATCCGAAATTAATGATGTTTATTCTTTAAAAATTTTCAGCTTTTCATTTTAATTTATTAAAATTATTTGATTTTTTTATCAAAATTTCAAAAGCTTTCGCTGATATTGTATTTTTTCCCATTCATACACCATAATAAATGGTAGAAATTAAGAATTTCTCTCCCAACCATGTTTATTACATTTCTTTATATTGTATCATTTTTTAAACTAAAGTACTAATTGGCTAGACAGTGCTGTGGCTTTCAATTCAATGGTTTGTGCGTTCGATTTCTACCTCTGGCGTAGGTGTTTGCACTAGTTCAAAAATTCCTTTTCATCAAAATCCCGATGAAATTAAATATTTTATTCAAAGTTAATGTTCTTTGATAAATGATTTTTTTTTTAATCTTCTTGACGTCTGCAATTTTTTTGGGCTTTTTTAAAATTTTTTGATTTTCCCACTGATACCTTAAACATTTTATTTTTTTTTTTATATAAAGAACGTGTTTTTCGATGAAATGTTAAAAACGTGCGAGCTTCTTCATAGCATCATTTACTTCATCACCATATTTTTTGATGTAAACTATTTTGATAGCTCGGTAAACTGTAGTTTAATATTATTTTGTAATGAACCATCATAATATTATGCTTATTTATTTTATTTTAAAATATTATTCAGTTTTTAATTGTAATATTTAGGGGACTTTATTGTATAATAACAGGCCTTAAAGGCACAAAATCTGAACTATATAAATGAGAGCAGTATTAATAATTTATTTCTCAAAAATAGTAATATCAATTCTCCCTTTTTGTTTTTAATATTTTTAATATAAAAACTAGAATAAATTGGTTATACTTCGAATTATTAAATAATTGATCCATATTTTAGAAGTTTGTTGACAAGAAAAAGGGGGAAAAAAAACTATTCTTTTCTGTATACATAGAAAGGAATTTGTTAAGATAATTGGACAGCAATATTTTTCTTGAAAGATAACACTATTTTTGTGGAACTTACATGATTACAAATATATTTTCAATCTAAAATTTAAAAAATAAATTAGGAACAGTTCTTTTTTTAACCCTTTTGTATTACCCATTTTGCAAATGATTTTTCTCATTGCGATTAATATGATCAACCGAACATTTCTGAATTGAATGTATAGTATTTTCATGAAATATATATATATATCAGTAATAGCTAAAGTAATTAAAGCAAAATATGTTTAACAGTATTATTGTTTTATTATTATTTTGTTATGCTATATAATGAGGATTTTTATCTACTTTATGTTACTAGTATCTGCTAGTTGAGTGAATCAAATTAAATCTTTAATAACCTTATTAACAGCAATTCTTTTTTTTTTTTTTTGGGTTTATTATTAAATTTTCTATAAATATACCTAGACTTTTGAGGATGCTTGAATAAAAATAAAGATTTTTTTTTGTTAGTTTATTTGTCACTCAACAGTCATTTTTTCCACAGAAAAGCACGAGACCTTTTTCCTGATACTGAAAAAAGTTGTAGATCGCTAAGATCACATGCTTTTAATAATTGTGGGATAGTAGAGCTGTTAGAAAGGGTCATTTTGGGATGCTTATATTAAATATATTTTATATTTTTAATAAAAAAATAAAATTTGTCAAAGAGAATCCCCAGAAAATCGTACCTTATTTTTTTCTGTTGGTATACTGCTCGTTATTTGATGGGTTTTTACTCTACTACTTGTATACTTTATTATGGTACTAACTATAAAAATGTATGCTTTTTAATGTAAATTTATGTAATTCCAAATTGTGTATATATGTACACAATTTGATGCATGAAATTATTTTAAATGTTAATTCATCTTGGATGTCTTGCATTTGTTTAGATATATATAATCTGTGGAATCTTAAAGATGTAGAAATCACACATGATTAGATGTATATAAAGCATGCATATGAAGCATCTTTTTCAAAAACATTTCAAGTGCTTACATAAAATAGATAAAAAAAAAATATTTTTGCAATAAAAGTACCAGTAAAATAATTCAAATTTTAAAATTAATTTTAATTGCACTAATACTCATTTTCATTAAAAGTGTCATTAACAACTTTTTTAATAACAAGAAATTTAAGTGTAAAATTTTTATTCCATGTTTTTGGACATTACACTGAAATTTCTCTTGTTAATGAGAGACTGAAAATCACCATGTGTAATTCAAACTCGACTAAGTACTGTGGTGTGGTAAATGGTACTAAGTGTCATATGGAGTTATCTGATACATTGTGCACATAAACAGCAAGTGGACACATTACTTAAATATATTCCACATCTAAATATAGAATTAAACCCACTGCTATGAGAATTTTGTCATAAGTCTTCTGTGCTTTACATACCTACTACATATTATATTGAATAGTGGTAAAGCACTTTTAAAATATTTAATTTTTAAGTTTATTTTGTTTTATTTCAGAATGTTGGATGATTCCAATGCTGAAGAAGAAAGTCAGTCTCATGACAAAGATTCCAATTTAAAAAAATCAGATGCAACTTCTGCTGATAAGACTGAGAAAACAACCCTTAAAGTTTATCTGAGCAATGGGAATTTTAACATTGTAAAGTTTGGGGAAACAACAGATGTGAAAGTAATTAATAAATTTTTATCTATTTTTCAATTACTTTTTACTATGTATATTAAAAGCATTTTAAGCAGAACTTAGTGATAAAAATAAGAAACTAATTTTTTAAGTTAAATGAATGGTTTTTTATCTTCATATAACTTAAAAATAGTTTAAGTTATATGAAAAAAAGATTACTTTTGTAAATTATAATTTGACTTTTTAAATTTTTTATTTCTTTGTTTGCTATTTTCATAAAATTTCATAAAAATCAATGCCATTTTTATGCAAAATTTCATTTATGCTATCGTTTTTGTTTCTAAATTTGAAAATATTTAAGCTTATTTCTAACTTTTTATATGGTTTCATTGCATAAGTTGGTTAATTATGATAAGGTATGTTATTGTTTTTCCATTTAAATATTATGAAATTAGTTATGAATCAAAAATACTAAATGAATTATGTTAAATAAATTGAATCCTGATTTATTATCATTTATATTTAAACATTCAAGAACAATTTTTTGATGTACAGTTTAACTTTTTAAGTTAATAAATTATTGTTTACCTATATATTACTTGTTATTTGCAGTTATGAAAAGTTCAATGTATGTGTTCTTTTAGTTCATGAGAATTTTTGCATCACTTTTAATAGCATTCTTCATAGAATGTGACAAATTAATATAATATATTGGATTCCATTAGCTTGTAGAAAATACTTTTTGAATAATAGTTTTTATTCTTTCACACACAATGTCTATAAATGTAAGTAAAAAATTTTATAGTTATATCAAAATTTTGTACAAAAATCAAATTTTTATATTAAATATTTTCTTTCCCCTATCAAGAGATATAAAAACTTTGAGAAAATATCTTTTTAAATTTAAATGAATCAAACTTTTATTGCCAATTTCATGATATGCATAGATGATATATTTGTATTATTTTGTAAAGAGATCTGAATATTTGCACCTTCTTTCACTAAAAGTTGCATTTTTAGGAGTACTACTAAGAGTGGTAACAGGGTCTATTCATTATATAATTCTTTACTAATTTATAATTTTTATTACATTTTATGCACATGATTATTAGTAGGAAAAAATATTTACCTAGCTTATGTGTATAATTTTTGCACTTTGTAATAATTTCTACAGGAATCTTCTCCTTTTGGGAATTCTATTTGCTTTATGTAGGCTTTGGTATCCCTATTTTTCTAAGATATCTTGCTCTGTCCTACTTTTCTTCATCAGTGTAGTTGCATTGTAAAATATTGTAAACTTCCCTTGAGATGCCATCGCTACTCTGTTTACCATTAGTTTTTCCTGGGGACTAAATCATCCATATGTGTATATTTGAGGTGTTTGGAGAAGTATGCCCTGTGTGTTGGGAATGAAATATCCTGCTAATGGAGCCCCCCAACTTAATTCCAAATTCGTTTTTTTACTTTGATTTACTCTCAATGTGTAGTACATGATTTGTAATGAAGGCATTATACTTAAAATGGGGTTTCACTTTATTTGTTTGTGAAAGCATTCAAGCTTCTTTATGGCCACAGCCTGTCCATTCTGATATTTGCTTGCATGCAATTCTTTTTACGATTAGAGTTTTATTTATTATGCTAATTTCTGGAACAGCCTGCTGGATAATGCTAATATTTGTGCAAAACTTCTACTGTGATTAGTCAAAATATTAAAATGATGTTAGTGATCCAAATTGGTGATAAATTATGATGCATTTATAAAGGATTGCTTACATTTTCTTTCTAGTGAATTATTTTAGGTTGATGTTTCTCTTTCCACTGATTAAGCTCCTACAGTTAACTAGATAACACATTTGAAAATCTTGTTTGTTGCATGACTTAAATGTAATAATTATTTCATCATAATTCTAAATTCTTCATTTATATTACAATTTCAGTTTTGTGAGTACATTTCTAAAACTGAAAGACCATGAAAATTTCAAAGCAAGGAGTTTTTGCTATATGGAATAATAGTCAAATCAGTTATAATATTGTCTCAGTATTTTAGACAGTTATTTTAATGTATAAAGATGTAAAAACTGAAATCAATAATGTTTGAACTTCATCCAATATATAAATTAATTTTTTGTTTAAAAAAGAATTAAATTTTTTGGTTCCAGTATCAAAGCTCAGAAAATAATTTTGTGGTAAAATCTTTGCTAAACATTTCCAAAGCTTGTTTAAAAATTAACATTGCAATCTTAATCAATTTTGATGTTGTCTTACACTAGCTTTGATATATTCTGATTCCAACAAGTCTGAATTATACAAACTCTTGTGTTATCTATATCTGAAATGTGATCATATTTCTTATCTGAAATATGATGACTATGAAGTTATTTTTTGATATAATATAGACTTTTTTAAACTAAATTTTGTAATGTTTTAGGATATAATCAATGTGGTTCTGAATCGCCTTTCTGACACTCCTCTTCCATATGAGTCAATATATGGAATACAAATTTTGCACTCACCCACTAGGGAAGTGCACTGGCTTCATTCAGAGTTTGGAATGTTTCAGATTTTGGAAAAATATTCACATTTTTCTTCAGAAGAATGGCGGTAATAAAATTTATTATTTCAAAAAATTAATTTTTTTTGTTATTTATATTAGTGTTTGAAATTTTCTAAATGTGTGTATATATATATATATATATATATATATATATATATATATATATATATATATATATATATATATATATATATATGTATGTATGTGTGTATATATATATAATATGTAATTAAATGGTTAAATTATAACAAATAATTTATATAAAAAAATATTTCAGTTTTAATTCATCTTGAATTTGAATCACAAGATTTCTTTTAACGTTTTGTTGATAGTTTAGGTATTATTTTGATACCATTGCTTAGAAAAAGGAAATTATTTTTTTAGTATATGGATATCTTAGTTAGCAATAATAAATATTTTTTTCCCTATTTTTTTAGAATAATGAGTAGTTGTAGGAACTAGAATAATCAAATTTATTTACTATTATATTTTTAACAAATTGAAATAATTTTATTTAATGGGTATAAAATGAAAATTTTTCATTTTTATAAATAAAATTTGATTTTACATTAACAAACATGTATAAGAAGCTTTTCTTAAAAAAATTTGTTATATATATAATTTCTGATTAACAAAATTCCATACATAATTGTGATCCAAATTTTCTGTTTTTTTTTTCTTTTCTTTTTCTTTTTTCCATTATGATATATTAAGTTACTTATTTGTGAACCTGTTCATATTGTTTATTTTACCTACATCATCAATTGTTTCATTCTGAACTAATCCTTTTATTTATCACTATGTTCATGCAACTTGATTCCCAGTATAAATATAAATTCAAAGTTGTTACATTCGGTACCAATGCTTGTTTTTAGCATCAAGTTGTTTATTTTTTGCAGATAAGTAGTAATATTCAAGTACATTCTTTTATGCATAGAATAGTAAAAATTGTACTAAATATTATTTAGTTTTGGTAGAAGTTTTCATAATTACTTGTTAAATTATTACATTGTATGCAAACTGTTATCATTTACTAGATATTATATCTGTAAATTTACCTAAGAAGTACTTTTTGTTAACGAGATTCTGAAAAAAGTGCAACTTAAATAAATTTTAATGGTCTTCAGCTTAAATCTATAAATATTTTTTGAACATCTCATTTTGAAGAAATGTTTTCCATATTGATGTTTATGGCTCTAAAAGTGGGAAAAAAGAAAGATGTGTACAAATCAGGAAATAATCCCATTACAGTGTTGAGAGCACCATCTATAAAAAAGAGGTACTTAGTTGATGATTTGTATCAAATGTATAGTTTGTATTTTGATTCTGTCGGTAGGAATTAATCATTCGATTCTTTTACACAAATATATGCAACAGATTAAATTGTATGCATATAAGATTAATGAATAATCATCAAAAATTATTTGAAGATTATGAATATTTTGCTTTAAAAATATGAATTCATTATTGATCATTTCCATTTGAAATTCAGAGGGAAAATTCTTATGTATTCTTTAAGTTTAAATTTTAATGACATTTTCATCAAAATTTAATATGTTTATTTTTTCATGTAATCGGATAAAACTTTTAATATGAAATTTGTAATAATCTGATAAATTATTTGAAATACATAATAAAATTAATGAATTGTTAAAATAGCCAACAACAAATATTTGCCACACATGGATGCTTTAATAAAGTGTTAATAGATCTGAATCACTATTTTCTGTTTCCTTTGATCAGTGCAACTCTAATTTTTCACTCATGTATTTTCTTATATACTGATTGGTTTTTTTAATTTTTTCATGAAAAATTGCTTTTGAAACATTCATACCATTCAGGGAACAGATTTGATAAAATCAATTTATTTACTTTGTGTAGTAGATATGTTTTTATGAACCTCTAAGTTATCTACACTCACAATTTTATAGTGTTGGCTGGTTCCTAACATGAAGCCATAGATGCAATTGTAATTTTAATTCCTATTTATGAACTAAAATTTTTAATAATATTTACTAGCACTATTAGCTAGAACAAAAAATAGAATGCAACCAAAACTGAAAAACATAATCAAAAGGGATCAGCAATAACAGTTTAGTAGTAAATTTCCTGGTAAATATCAGAAATTCATCCGCATCAAGAATTTAGCTTGCTAATCAATGCAGTATTTCATTTCTTAAATGGTTGATAGAATTTCAACACATGCTTAAAAAATTTGTATTTTAACCTCTGCTTTTGGACAATTTGCTACTTTTAATCATTATAAATCTTTCTTTGTATTTATTCCATTTGGTTATAATATGATACATTTATTTTTTTTTTGGAAATTGTTACTAATTTCTAGTGTAGTACTGTAAATTACAGTAATAGTTTTATTATTGTTTGAGAGATTTCATATCTTATTTTCATCATTTTAAGAAAATTTTCCTACTCTAAATTTGAATTATGTAAAATACATAATGTACATTTTGTACTGTAATAATGTTATGTTAGTAAAAATTTAAAATTTAATTTTGCCTTTAAAATTATTTTTCTAGAACATTATTTGATATTTTCTTCTAATCCGTATCATTCTCTTGCTAAAACAATTTTTACACTGCATAACGATTAAAATTCTTTTCAGGCTAGATCTTCGTGTTCGATTTGTTCCTAAAGATTTAAGAAATTTATTTGAAAGAGACAGAGTCACATTTCTCTATTTTTATGATCAGGTAAGTACTTTTCTTAATTTTTCTTAAATATTAATTTTTAATATTAAAAAAATAATTAAATTTTGTTTTTATACATTTTAGGCTGCAAATTCCTTATAAATAAAATTCAGCAGAAAAATATGTTAGGAGTCAAATTATTGTAACACAAATGTAGCATATTTTAATTGGCTTTTGTAATGTCTTATTCTTAATTTTATAGTTAAACTAATTTTTATATTAGTAAATGTAACATTGCTCATACCATAAGAAAATTTTATCAGGTTGAAATTTGATCAGAAACAAATATATTTCATTCATTCTTTCTTATAATTCTTTATTGACTACAATATATTGCAATTTTAAGCTGTACATTCATTAATATTTATATAATGTATTTACAAACATACATTGCATTTTGTATTTATATATGTATGCATGTGTGATTCTCAGTTTAATTTTATAAATATATTGAAAGAAAAAAAAAAGGAATTTCATTTATAACTTTCTTGAACATTAATCTTCAGTCTCTTCAACTTCATATAACCATGCTATTTTTCGTATCGTTAAGCTTAAAACATGAGTATGTGTGGAATATGTTTTTTTTGGTGACTAATCATTTCTGCCTGATGCACTTCTTGTCGAATTTATGTTCTTAACTCCATTTTTTACCTGACTGTCTTGTGTACCAATTTTTCCAGTGTCATATTTTGCATCTTTATTTTCATACATAGTATAATTTATGATTAATACTAGTTATTGATTTGTGTTAAAGATATACTTCTAATTTTAATTTGGAAATAATATCCTGTAGTACCTATCAATCTTCTGTTTTTTCCCTTTGTACATAACATTGATTTTTAATCTGTTTTGTGCAATTTTTTCAAATTTTTGTAAAAGTTCTTTTGAATTAGTTGGGAAACCTTTCAAAATATTTATATAACTTTGTGGGCCACGGTAGCCTAGTGGTTAAGGTATCGGCCTTCCATCCAGAAGGGTGGGGTTCGATTATCAATGCTGTCAAAGACCCACCAAGTACATACGATATAGGTTCTTGTTAAATCTGTGGAGTCGAAAGTCCTGCGGTTGGTCGTTGAGCAGTTACCATGGGTGCAATGCTCTAGAGAAATTTACTCCCTCTTCAGATCAATGCCAAAATTGAGGGAGTTGGATCCTCTGGTGCTGCCATCTATCGGAGGATTTGAAAAGCAAAAGTCGTACTTTCACCTTCATGGTGCTCTGATTAAAACAAAAGATGTTCCCATTTGACTTAAATTCCCATAGCCAAGGCATAGCAAGCTTGGCTTGTCCAAGTGTCATTAGTAACAACAACAACATATAACTTTCTATATTTATTTTAAAGGCTTAAGAACTGCAATATTTAGATCTCACTGATTTTAAGTTTATATGGATGTAAGAGTATAAGAAATAGATGGAGAATTGTCTAAATTGTGAAATTTGTATTATCTACCATTGTGATAGAATATATGCACATGATTCTAATTTCAACACAATTATTCATCATGAGTGACCTCACTTACAAAACTTATATAAAACAAGAGAATTTTGCTGTTATAAAGAATTTTAATTATTTTTTTTAAATGATTTTTGGTGCATTTCTTACTGTTTTACATCCCATAAAACAAAGTTTTATTTTTTGATTCATTCATTAAAAATTTTCATTTGAGAAAATTTCTGAATTTGGTCTGGGAAGTATTGCTTTTTACAGAAATCATAAGTTATTCTACCAAGAAGTTGGTCTTTATGCTCTAGGGAATCAAACACAACAATGTTTCAAAGGTAAAATTTGTAAATGCAGTATAGTACAATTCACTGACTAGAGTGATTAAAGCTGTTTTATTATTCAAGACATGGAAACAGGATTATGTGTGCATATAGTAGACTAGTCTATTACATTCAAAATTACATCACATTGAAAGCAATGTATAGCAAAAAAATTGATGTCAGAATCAGCTATTAAATCATGATTGCAATGCTGTAGAATATTCGCAAGTCATTTAATACTTTGATTATTTTTGACACATAGTTCAAAGGTAATCAAATTACTAGTTCAGGTTTAAGTCACAAGTTTTTTAGCTTGCATTAATACAATGAACCTTGGTAACATTTTGTTTTTAGTTAAATTGTGCTTTTGCAGTTATGTTTGTTTTTAGATGAATTATACAAGTTACCAAGATAATCCAGTTAGAGGACCCCAAAGTTTGATACTAACTATGGAGAGATGATTCTTACAACTATACATTATCATTATACTTGAACTATTTTATTGCATGGCATTTACCAATTTATTGCTGATCTTAAAAAATCTTTGATTAGACTATGAATTCTGTTCTTCCAACCCATATTGTACATTTTCAATGAATTGAGTTGAAAGTGCTATGTACTGGGAATTTTCAATGTATTCTTATTCCTCTGTCTTTAAAATTGCTCCCTATCTTATGATGCACTAACATTAACCTAAGTAAAAAAAACTGTCTATTATTGATACAAAGATCTTGCTTTTTAAAAAATGATTATTTTTTTCAAATAAAAGCTTCACTTATCTATACACATGGATTACATTTTATTGTAACAATTTTGAATATATGTTTAACAATTGTATTTCATATTTTTCTATACTTTTCAGAATTTATAATTATGTTTTTTGATTCAAACTAAATATAGTACTAAGGCCTGTAACATTGAATTTCTTAGACAACTGTCAATATTTTTGACAAATATATTTCTACTGCTTATTATTTCAAAAATTTTATTTCACTAGTCAAGTGCTTTGTTCTTTAGGTCAAAAATGATTATTTACAATTAAAGGGTCCTGTTGATCAGGAATTGGCTATACACCTGTGTTGCATTGAAATCAGGTATGAAGTGACACTAAAAATAAATATTTATAAGAATGTAAATCATTGCTGATATTGACATTATATGTGTTCTGATTTCCATTTAATTCAAAAATTTTTTTATTTAATTTTAACAATTTATAAAAATACAAAATCAAAAAGCAAAAAATACGTATTTTCAATGTATTATCCTCCATATAATATTTGATTATTCTCAATTTGGTTTTTGATTAATTTAATAAAAAAATTACTATTAATTATATATCTATATCTATCTATCTATCTATATATATATATAATATTATTGAAAGTATTGATTAAATTAGATATACAATTTGTAATGAAAGGAAGATTAAAAACTAAAATATTTTTGTGCTCTTATATTAATATTTTAGAAAAATTGTTGTTTTCTATTTCCGTTGTCACAAATAGAGCTTATACTTCATCTTCAAATATTATATATTATTATTTAATATGAATACAAGCACTTTATCTTTGTGTGTTAATAATTTTGCATGGGTATATTTGATAAATGCAAACATTTTAAATTCTAATTAAAAATAATTTTTCTAGCACTGCATTATATTTTGTAAAATTATAATTAAAACATAATGTATATAATTATATAAAAACATTTTCTGATACCATAATCATGATTAAACATATAAAAATTATTTGTTGCAAAATTAGAAAATATGAAGTGAATTAAATTTAGTGGAATAAGTAAATTTTGTTAACAGTATTGATAGTACAGAATAATAATAATTATAAAAATTTTAAAACAATCAAACCTGAAGAAAGCAAATTAATTTTCTATTTAGTGTATTTAATGAAAAATATTGAACCCTTTTGATTTTATGAGATATATGGATATAGGAGTACTAAATGTTGAACAGTGATTTTAAATTCTGCTTGTTTGGTTATAAAGTATGTTTTAATCTAAAAGTTAATTCCTTGTGAAATATTCTTGTTTGCGATTTTGCTATTTTTTTGTCAGGAATTTTTTTTGTGTTAACCTTCCCACCAACAATAGGTAATCTTTAGAAATTTCACTTTTAATGCTCTTAGAAATCACTTATTACTTTATTTGAAAAATTTATTCTTGTATTGTGTTTTTCTTGCAGACGATTTTAATTACTTCCATGCTTGATTACATGATTGTAATGTGTCAATTAATTATTGTGTTGAAGGGATTAATCAGGAGTTTATAAAACATAGCTAGTTTAAACAGATGGTTATGAAAATAATGGAAACACCTTAGGTTTATGAAGAATCCTTTATTAGTATGATGTAGTACTGCCTCTAGATGAATTATAGCTGTATTACATGCCAAAGAATTTATTCATGTGAGTTTTAATAATTCTTCATTGATATATTGTGAAAGTTCAAGGTAATATGCAAGTGGAGGATATTAATTCTGTAATGAAGTCCAAAAATAGAAAATGTTTCAATTATATTGAGTGGGCCAAGGTAGATGGTCCTGTGTTCATCAATCAATGATTGGATAGGTCCTGCTGCATGGATATTTATATTATCATCTTGTAAAATTCCATCTCCTGCAGGAAACAAAATTTGCAATATAGGATTGACTTAATCTGCTAAAATTTCTGGATACTTGTCATCAGTGACCCTTCCTTTCATTGTTAGAATTGATTTTGCAGAAAATCACCACAGATTTACCTCTATGCGTGACAGCTGGAAGGAGACAGTTACAATAATACTCTTGTGCAGGTGTTCCTCAAACATGTATTTGTCCTATTGTAAGGAAAAGTGTAAGAAACAATGTATAAGACCATATTACTTATTATTTGTCAATAACCAGATTTTGTGAGCATGACACCATTGTTAGACGGCAGTTGGCATTAATAAGACAAAGTGGTTTGGGAATTAATGCTCTGCTGAAAATGCTCTGTTTATGAGGATGCCTACTTATTTAAATCACACATTGACATTGGAGAATCTTGATGCTGATTGACCTCTGCAGTCACTTTTACTGAAGTTCGGTTTTTTGACATCACACTCTTCTTGGTATCCTTCTGGTATTCTTCACTGAGCTTCTATTTCTATCCACTCTGTTGCTTTATCAAGATATTGTTGCCGTGTATATTGTAATGGCTTTAGATACTTTATCTCAAAAAATACCTAAATCTTGAAGTGTTTCATTCACAATTGCTCCAGCTAGATTGGCTCGTACAATTTGATCTTATTGAAAATCTGAAAAGTTGTCCATTTTACTGTTCTTAAAAAAAATCAAAGATTTACAAAACTTGAATAAAGCTATTGCATATAACCAGAATATATATATTTCTGCTTATAAAAAGTTAAATGATCAGGTTTTAATATTTATGAAGTGAATTCAGAATTTCACTTTTAATCATGGATGTTTCCTTTATTTTGATTACCACATGTCTTTGTTTACACTCAGTAAAATGAAATGTTATTAACAGTGTTGATAAATATTTTTAAATTTAAAATAACTACTTATTTTATATTTTTTACTGCACAAAATTCCTTTTATTTTACATGTTTCTTGCTGAAGTTAGGAAAATATTTGATATAAAATTTGCTGATCTGTAATAATAATTATAAATACAGTTGAAGAGGCCTTTTTTATTTTGATGCTGCTAAATGTTCTTTTGGTAAATTAAATTCATTGAAAAATTGACAACTTTTGAGAAATTAATCTAATCTAGCAAGAAATGTTAACTTTCATGCCCATATTTGATTTTCATGATACATTCAGTAGTTACTCATTTGTTTAAACGCTTTTATAATTTTTTTAAAACTTTGGATATTTATTCATTAATATCTTTATTCTGAATTTCTGATCTTCTCTAGTATACCTGGAAAGTTGCTTGTCTTTTCACTACTTAAAAGAAGAGGAATATAATAAGCTAGTCTGTAATTGGATTTATAACTTAAATTTCCTGTAAAAATGTTTTTAATTAAAGAAAATTATGTATTTTTTTTATAAAATTTTTCAAATGATGTAATTTGTTAGTAGCAAAAACCATTAAACTTTCAGCAGATTTTCAGTGTTTTCGAGAGTCATGATAAAAAGACGGAAAACTTAATTACTTGTAAACTCTTTACATTACTTGTAGTTTAAGGAAATTTTTATATAAAAATAATATATTATTTGTATAGAGTAATTGTGTTTTACATCATAATTCTTAATTTTATTTGGACACTATTCTGAAAATTTTGCAATTTAAAGTTTATAAAGAAACATATATTTTCAAATATTTGAAAAATATTTAAATTAAAAAATTAAGAATTAATGAAAAGAGAGAAAAGAAATTTTTCCAACACAAAGGAATGAAAAATTAAAAAATTATATTATTCACATCAAGAAAAATGCTTCCTAATGGTTTCAAATTTGCTTAAGATTGTCTGGAGGATTAACTTAATGATTTGATGTGGTGTAAATCTGTTTAATTTTGTAAATAATATTCTTTTTATTATTATCTTTTTCAAAAAGTAATGACACATTTTTTTGTTATAATAGGCGATTTTTTAAAGATATGACTCATGTAGCATTAGACAAGAAATCAAATTTTGAGTTCCTAGAAAAAGACCTTGGTCTACATAAGTTCCTACCATCATCTGTGATTTCCAATAATAAAGTAAGCTATATTGGTTTTTTATTATTTACAAAGATGTGTCCATGAATTTCCTATTTTATTTAAATATTTGCACGAATATAGGCTACTCTTAAACTTTTGACTAAAATATTACTTGAAGAAGTATTTTAAATATAGGTCCTTACTAAATTTAAATGATATTGCTTATTGTCCTTGACTGGATTTCTGCAACATGGATTAAGCGTCTAGGTGTTCTTCTTTGCTCAGTATCAATGATGCTATTAAGATAATTTTAGTGGGCACCACATTGATAATTGAGAAAAATAAAAACTGACCTAATGATTATTCCTTGGAGGAGCAACAAGTGTGATGCAGCTTTTGGGTGTATATAATTCTTTTGTAAAAAGCTAATTAAAGTCAATTATTTAGAAATTGCATGGGGGGCAAACCAACTGAAGGTCATTTGCAATCAGCATCTTTTAGAAGTGTGGCATTGGATTTTGATTGCCTGGTGGCTAGTAGACAAAGAACTTGTTATGAAAAGTTAAAAAAATTGGGTTTATTAAGCTAATTTGATAAACTGAAGAAAGATCTTTGTGATATTGACTTGGAGCAGTATTCTTGATTGACTTGCAATTGCAATAATTTCTAATGGCATTGATTTCAACCTAAAAGATATATATATATATATATATATATATATATATATATATACATACACACATGCACACACACATGCACACACACATGCACACACACATGCACACACACATACACACACACATACATACATACCTTTTAAAAATAGAAAATTTCTGATCTGAGGAGAAATATCTTGATTTTAAGCAGCTCTAGAATTTTCAACCGAAATTCAGGTTAAAAAGCTCAGCCAATGTTCTAATGTTCTATATAATGGATTACATGAGGGTCAAAATTTAGCTTAAGTTTATATGTTTATAAATAAGTATGGTAGATTTGTAATTTGTTTTACTAGCAAAAAATTAAATAAGTAATAAAAATATCTCAGTAATTTTGAGAAATTTGGGAATAAATTGTCAAAAATCCTCAAGATTTTTGCATTGCCTTTAAGATTACTCTGCTCTTTAATGTTTATTTATTCAGGTATATTTAATGTTTAAGGTATATTTATTCAGGTGATATAATGCTTCATTTAAAATAAATGTTATTGTAAATATTCATCATTCAGAAATGCAATATCTATCTTTTCTTTTATTTGAATTTTTTAAAATGAATTTCTGATAATTTACTATTTTAAAATTTATAATTGTATAGAAATTTTGTTATTTAAGACTTGTGCTCTATCTCGAATTTATATTTCTTAAAACAAAGGAAGTATATAAATTTAGAATATAACTGTTATATAAATTCATTAATCAACATTGATGCACAAAATTATTGCAAGAAATTGTTAACATCTATTCCAAATTAGGAGTGCAGACATATATATATATCCATTTAATTGTGTTAGCTACCTGTTTGATGGCATTCCAATGCAAAATTACATGTTGCAATTAATTTCTTTAAAGTGAGGAGGAAATTGTCAAAATTTTCATTTGCTTCTTGCAACTATTTAAAAAATGTATGATGCTCCACACTTTTATTACTTCTGGGATTGCAAGAGACCTCAAATTTTTTTCAAAACAGGGAATTTTTTCTCCTCATCTTGCAACTCGTAAGTATTATAAATATCAAAAGCATCAGTTCTGATAATGTTTAACACAACCGTTTCTTGTACTTAAAGTTTCTCCCTATCGTTTTCACTTGCATTCTTATAAAAGTCAAAGCTTTGTTTCCATGTTTTAAAATTTTCAGGTACATTTTTTATCAAAACTTAGCGGATGTGAGGTTAGGAATTTTTTTTATCCATTTTGATTATTTTCTAATTTCCTTTTTTTTACTATTTCACTCATAGATAAACTCCAATGACAGAGAAAATAATTAACTTCGCTGTTTGTTTTTAATGATCTATGACATGTCATGTTTGATGGAAATCAAATAAAATATTTAGCATAAAATAATTTATTGTAGTTACAAGTATCTAGAATGCACATGCTAGTGCTATGAATCATGTTTTATTAATGACACTAGAATCTGCAAGATCGGAAGAGTACTATTTCATGTTAGTAAAATTATACAATTATTTACATATATGCCTTTTTAAAAGTATACTGTTCTAATATGATAAAGAAGTTATGAAGATAATTATAAAATATAATATTTGAAAGTATATATTTGAAAATAATAGTTATCTATGGTATTATACATTTTCATTATTATGTAACAATTCATTGAAATATCAATATACTGTTACAAAGCTTAAAAACAAAGTGCAGCCAGACGACATAGTACACCCGAGTTAATGTATATGGTCATTTTTGTGAATAGTAATCAATTTAGGTACTTTTCCTTCCTGTTTTTGCTTTTATCAAGTAATGATTTTCTGGGATAAACTGTTATATATGCTATAATTACCTAAAAAAATCGATTTTGTTATTAGCAGCTAAATTTTATTGCATGAATTCAATTTGATGTGAAGATTTTGCAAATGTAACACAATATTACACTATGCAATGGTGAAAAGACATGTTGAAGGAATGATTAGAAAGTGAGGAAACTCAACAAACAGACATAGAAACAATATATTTTCTTTCATTTATTATGAATATCATTTCCAAATGGAAAACAGTATTGATTCTATTGATTGTAGGATTATCATAGATTGTGAGATATGTATCAACATATTTTAAGTACAGAATCATTGAGAGTATGGATTGTGTCATATAAAATACCATCCCTTATAAATTATTTGTCAGAATTTGTCTTTTGAGCGTGGCAGAATCTGCAAATGGCATTTAATCACATCTTAAATGTGTTTGGTGATATATCAGAAGAGAATGGTTGCCAGGGAAACATCTTTACACTTTGTTAACCATATTAGCTGTTGCAAGCAATGTGCAGTTGTTCATTAATGTATTGACAAAGGGCATTGGGCACTTCTTGAAGGCAGGGGAATGTCACCCATGGTTTGTTGAATCGCTTTAGTGTCTTGAATATGGAGTAGATATAACCTGGCATTTGTCATCATACAAAATTTCCCCCCAAACAATGATAATGCAAAGTCAGGCAGTGGGGTGTTTTATAATTGCTGCCAGATTGGACTTATTTCCATAAAGACGCCATACTCATGTATCATTGGAGAAACAAAAGTGTGATACATCTGAAAACTTGATGCTATGCCATTTTGTCATATACACCTTTGCAAACATTGGTGCCTAAAACATGGTCTCAGTGACAGTTTTAAATGATCCCATGAGTGCAAAGCCACTAGCAACCAATCAGCAGGAAACAGTTTTTTGTGACATCAATATCCACGTTCATTAAAATACAGTTGAATTGGCATGCTGTGATGCCATCACTTGTTAGTGTGTCATTAGTCCAAGAATAATTCTTGGTTAGATAATATCAAGTTACTTAGCTACATAATTTGAGATTATCATAAACATTCATAGTGCTTAATCTGTCATGTATTAAGAAGGTCCTTTGTACTTCATCTGTAGAAATTTTAACATTAATAGAAATTAAAATATTTCGATTCATAATACTACTAAATCGTCAAAATTTTGCAAAAATCTTTAGAAATTATTTTAATTTTCTATTTGGGTGAAATGCCTTCTAAATTTTTGACAACAAGCGAAATGTTTTCCTTTGTTTTATAAACAGACTACTAATTTTGAAATGATTTTTTGGATACATTCAATTCTTTTCCAGTATGAAAATTTGTTTACTTATTTCTAAGGGTATATTGATAAATATCAAGTATTATTTGTTTAGAAATAGGTGTTTATTTTTTATTCAATCATCTTTTTGAGGACTCAAGTAAACAGTGTTTATATTTTGTGAATTGAAAAAATGCTTTTACTTTCTATTCTGTTTACACTTTCAACAATTTTTTCCCCTCTGAACAATCATGCACTTCAAGTTATTTTTCTCTTGTATTTATGTTATTTTGTTATATATGTTGTGTGATTAGAAATATTTGTATTTCTTCAGAATTTTAATGAAAATTAGTAAGAAAGTTAGAATTGGTAAGAAAATTAGAAATTTATTATTTATTAAAGTTTTAAAAGGGATGTACAGCAAAGTTTATTAAAAAGTGACATTAGAGTTTGAGTAGCTTTTAATAGAAGAATCAGTATATGCATAAATTATCTGTATAAAAATTGCAGGACATTTACCTTTATAACTTTAGTTTTGAATTACAAAATATTTTGTTGCAAAACAAAAAAAGAAACAAAACTTTGCAAGTTTTAAATTTCAATTTCTCCCAGTGTTTAAGATTCAATTTAATAATGTTATATATTTTAAAACATATCATTTATCAAATTGATCAAAATTTTTTGTATTTTGAACTATAATTATTTCAAAGCCACATAGTGCTTATCTTAAATTTATACATATTATTATATATAAGAAATATGATTTTTTACCACAAACATTATCAAACCATTCTTATTGTTGCCACTTTAATTCTGTAAAGCACATAAATAATATAAGTTTTTCCGAATATAAAAGAAATATGAATCAAAATGAATAAGGTAGCTTCTGAAACATTGTTTACTATGAAAAAACACTCATTTAGTTATATGCTGTTACATTTAACAATATTTATGCTGTGACTATAGTTTTTTTTTTTTGTGAAAAAAAATCTGATTTTTTCTAAGTATGAAGGACAATACCAACATAAGTGAAAACTATACTATAAATATTGAAATGAGTATTACTATATTAATAAGAATTATATCTTAAGCAAAATTTTTCTAATTCTTGAAATTAAATTGTTCAATGAAACAGTTTAAAAAATATCATCTCCAATTTAGGTGATGCCTTTTAGAATATTGAACTTCATTTGAATAAAATTTGAAATGTTATATTTTATTTGTACTATAAATCAGAGGTTCTAATTCGGTGACATAAACGTGTATGAAAAAATATTTTCTTAGCCTTCACTTACAGCATAAATTGCTATGCAGCATAAAAATAAAGTTTTAAAATAAATTGGTTTTAAATAATAGTATGGTTATTTACATTTCTGTTTTCAGAAAAGAAAGATCAGAATAAGTAAAAGTGATCATGAAGAAACCTACTTATGATGTTGCAGAATAATTATTATTAGTTTTTAGTATTCATTTCTGCAATACTTCATTATAGTGGGTATGAATTAATACATTAAAAAAAAATGAATTTCTAAATAGTTTTGTTAATATTGTATGGTTCTTTAACATTAGTACAACACTTATAAGCATTTGAGTCACTGTTCTGTTAAAATTTATTGTGTCCTGTATAATGTGAAAAATAAATTTTTGTATCAATTTTTGTTTTGCAGCCGAAAGCTCTTCGCAAAATGATACAAACACAATTCAAAAGATTTTCCTCATTATCAGAGGTAGATTGTATGTTCATGTTTCTAGAAATGGTCCATCCAATTATCAAATATGATAGAGAAACCTTCAAATGCGCTCTTGGGGTAAGGTTTTTCATGTATTCTGTACCTTTTAAGAAATTCCTTACTTATTACATTTACTTATTTTATTAATTTAAAAAGTAAGCATTAGTTTGCAAAGCAAGTGTCAATTTGTAAAGCAGATAAATGCAAATAATGGTTTTTATAGTAAACTATTTTTACATGATTAAAAATTGAAAAGAGAAGAATACAACATTCCCTTTTCTTTTATAAAGAAATAGAATTTGTTACATTATAGTGCAAGTTACTCCTTAAGACTTGCTATGTCAATAACTTTAATAATTTAAATATTAAGTGCAATAACTTTTTTATTTTCTTAATTCTGTACAAATTAATTTTATATATGCATATATTTGTTGCCTCATAATTAAAATTAAATCATTACATCAAAATTTTCTTTTCTAAGTGAGCTTTTAGAAAAGTACATATGGAATAAGATTTTGTAGAAAAGAATTGATATATTTCATGAATAGCTTATGTGTTTTTAAGAGACATGAAATATTTTTTGGTCATCAATATTATTGAATTTATTTCATATTTTTCTGATGATCTTAAAAAGGGAGCCTTTTGTGTCTTAGAAGAAAGAAGAATTGAAAATGAAGTACGTTTTACAAAGGAATATTTTTTGGAACATGTAATATATGAACATTTACAAACTAATTGCTGGTCACTTGCATGGTACTATCCACACACTGTTTTTATTCTCATTTACAAACTAAAATTTCAACAGTAAAATGCTTCCCCATATTAAAGAAAAAGAATGAAAATCTATTTTTTAAAAATGTAATTTTAAAACAGGAAAATGTAATTGATTGTTTTGTCTAATATTTCATCAAGAAAATGAAAGTAAGAATTGTTTCTAAATATGAATTTTATTTTGCAGGTCTTTTTTTTAAGTGCATATTAAATAATTTTTTTAATAGTATATTATTCATAAAGAGAAGAGATTAAAATAAAACTATCAGTTAAAAGATTTAATTTTTTCTTTGTTTTGTGAGCTTTCAGTTTTAAGAATTATTTTATGAGTTCATAGAAGTTTGTAAAAATGAGTGCTTAATGCACTTGTTGAAGTTGGTATATATATAAAATTTGCATTTGTTGTTCTTGGCTTTCCAATTAAAGTGAAATTTTCATATTTTCCTATTCATTTGCTAAAGTTTTTTGGTTTCCATTTCTTTACTTATTACTTTCAAATCATTTTAGGTTAGATAATGATTGATAAAAGATTTTTTTTATGAGATTCTTATTTTTAAATATTGTTTCATAGATGAGAATTTCAAATTATCTATATTTCTACAGCTATAGCGATTTTCTTACCATAAATGAAAACAATTGATGATAATATTTAAACTTTATTTTATGTTTATGTTGAATGTATTTTCAGTATATATTTTTAACTTTCCTGTACTTTAAAGATTAAATTATTCCAATGGGCTTTGCCAGATAATTAAATTATTCAAGTTAAAATTTCTACCATTGGATGCATTTATTAAAGAATGTAAAAATTTCTTTTTTTTAAATAATTTTATTAGATTTTTGAAATGTAATATTTAAAAAAATGAAACCCCTTTTTATCTTGAAATGGTATTTTATATACCTTATAAGTGTTTCAATTTTAATGCCTAACTGTAATGTTTGCCTCCATTTGGGTCATTCTGTAATTTTTTTATTAGAAGTATTTATTTTTTGTCTTACAGACAGGATGGAGTGTTCCAGTTGAACTTGTAATAGGTGCTGATGTTGGAATTAGTTTCCTGACTGATCCTAATGCATCTGTAAGTAAAAGTTTGTCACACATAAAAATGTGATATAACATTTTATAACTGCGTGGTTAACATATCAAATTCTGTTATTTTACTGTTTTTAATATGAATTTTTTTTTTTTAATCTAACAATGATTTAAATTTCACTATTGATTTTTTTAATACGTGGATAACTTTTAGTTAAAATTTTAATTTAATTTAGAAAATATATTTAAATGTATAAAGAAAATTAAAATTTTAAATCAGTGTGTCTGTAAGATGCTTGTTGTACTATATTCCTTAATGTTTTTTATACATTTTATTCGTAAATCAAAAACATTAAAATAAGTCGATACTCATTGTAAACATCTTACGAAGTATTCCAATTGTTCCATTAACTTTTGTTTTACAAACTCAAATCACACACAAAATAGTTTTAAAACTGTCTTGATATTCTTTGTATAGTAAAATTTTATGTTTTTTACTGTACACATTCATGAACATATCTTCAAAAAATAACTATATTTTGTTTAGTATTCAGTCTTTTTATCCAGACTTTTAACAGTTGTGAATTGTATTTAGAATTATTAATTCAAAAATATTCTTGATAAATTTACTAATTCTGTGAATTATTTTTTCAAATTATACTTTTTGTATGAAAATAATACTTTATATTGTGGAGTGGTTGCGGGGAATAGTAGTTAATATTTTGGTGCAGATATCATAAAATATTTATATATATTTATATATGATTAAATATATTATTTATCCATTATCAGACTATTTACTGTAAACAGATTGTAGCTAAATGTTTAAAATTTTGATAATTTTTTCCAAATTGTGAAGGGAAAAATAAGTTAACTTATGTTTTCATTGAAATAAATTAATGAAACCTTTATTGTCAATTCATATTCCAATTTATCAGTCCTATATTTTCAATTTTATACACTTTTTGAGTTATTAATACCAAAGAATTTTTTTAAGGAATACACAATGATTGTAATAAGTGACTTATGTATCCATAAATACCACAATATAATTACATTTTTTAAAAAGTTCTTCATTACTTAAAACAAAAACATGTGTTTGAATATGGAAAGCATGTATGCAAGATTTAAAAACAATGTATTTTTATAAGACAAAATGTACACAAGTTACTTAGTTTGATCAAAAATACTATAATTGACTTAAAATTAATTGTTTATAAAGCATTTTAAAAACAAGTGGATTAAAGCTTATTATGAAATCATATTCAATTTTATAATTGTGATTGGCACATGATTTTATATTAATGTTAATAAAAATAAACATTTAAGTTGTTTCAAATGGAATACTATTAGACTGCCATTTATTTAAAAAATTTGTTTCATTACAAACAAAAAATCTGAGAAATAGGTTTAAGACTTGTAACACCTGAATTCTCATAAAAAATTGATTGTTGTAAAATTTAAATTTCTGATTATATTAATTGATTAAATATAGTGCATAAATGGAGTTTAAAATTGTTCTGTACTGGATAAAATTTTTTTATTTGCTAATGCAATAAGGAAACTATTCCAAAACATATCCAAATTCTAAATGTTTTATTTTATAAGTATGTGATTAATAGTTTACAAAGCTTCCCTAGCAAATAATTAAATATTTCAACACAGAATAAATATATTATTCTTGATTAAAAATATTTCTACACTGATAAAAATAACAATAATAATTGCACACTTATTTGGTATTTCTTTTGGCTTATTGACACAACATTAACTTCTCCATCATTTTACATTAATGAATGATACGAGCACTTGGTAGTTTTTAACGTCATACTGCCTCCAATTATGAAGAATAATGAAAATCTAAAATAGTTTTTACCATTTAAAGGTGCGATATTATCTGTAAAATTTATTAATATTACAGTAAAAAATTGCTTTATAAGAAATAGTTTTTGCCAGTAAAATTAAAATTTAGGAATAGAAACTAATTGTCTATTAATTATGCTGCCCAATAATTTCACGGCCACCAATGTCTGAATCTGTTGGCCTACTACTTACATCCTGCTTCAACCTAGCTTATTTTTGCCAGCATCCACTCATGGTTGTAATGTCTGGAGCCTGGTTATCTAACAGCCATAAGCGGCTTGCAGTGGCCCACAGAAAACTGGCTTAGCCAACAGCAGCCCAGCATTTTACCAGTAGTTTGCTCTTCTAAACATTTATATTTTAATATTATACTATAAAAATAATCTAGCTTCAAAAATTGATGTGTATTAGTTTTATTCATCTCAGTTTCTAATAATTTTTAATATTATGTTTGCAGCCAACTCACATGGCAAGCTTCCAGAAAGTGCAAAGTATTAGTACATTAATCTCAAATGATGCAACTTCTGGAAGTAAAGCTGTACTTCAGTTAAAGATTGATGGAGCCTCTGAGGTATATTAATTTTCAGTACATAACATAGTTAAATTTTGAATTAAAATATATTCTTCTCATGATATTTTTACAACCTCTAAAATTTTTATAACATTTTATTGAATTTTACATTTGTATGAATAAAATGCATAAAAAGAAGTAATTATTTTTGCAATAGAATTTATGAATTAATCTATCGCAAATGCACACAAATCAATTTCTATTTTAAATAGATGCTGAGTATTTCTTGTCCCTCTTTATCTGTTGCTGAAAGCATTGCTAGTCTAATTGATGGACATTGCCAGCTGATACATGGAACAAAAAAATCATTTTGGAATCATAAAGGTTAATATTTATTTTATAATACAATATAATAAAATTTATCTTGTAATCAAACTTCAAAATAATTATTAAATGTCTAATTTTTTTTCATTTTAAAATATGCTATTCTTAACTGATTTAATTAATGCTTTTAACTTATGATATTTTCTTTATACATTTATTAAAGTGCTTCTTGTTGGAGATTATTTCAGACATAATTAATTTTTCAAAAGAGTGTTCTTAAACTTTTGAAGAACATAAGTTTCAAGGAGTTCATCAATTCCACTTACAGTTTAATTGAATTTTTTTAATTGTAATCTTTTAATTACGACTAAAATTTTTATTTATAATCTTTTATAAATAAAAATTTTAATCTAAATGAATATTATAAAATAAAATCTTAACCGCCTATGTAGGAAAAATCTCAATGATGCATATATTGAATATTAATTCAAAAACTTATAAACTTTTTTATTTGAAATGTACTTATTAATTACTCATTTGATTGTATAAAACTAAATTTTTAGATACATAATGTATTCATTGTTATTTTACAGGAAACAGGACATCTAAATTAAGGTATGTAATATGAAATTTCTCTGATCTAAGATATCTCATGTGAGATCAAGTAAATGAAATTCACAGCAGATCCTTAAATTTTAAATCTGGATAAATGAAACAAATTTGAAATATGTTTGAATTGAAAGAGCACAGCAGTGTTCATGCAGTCTATCTAATTTAATTCGTTTTGAGAATTAATTAAAATAATGTTAGTTTTTGCACAATTTTAGATTATCTGATCATTGCCATTAAATTAAAATGTCATAAAAGGTAATATATTTTTTTGTGGTTCTAATGTTCAGTGCATTAGTTACAAATTCCTTCTTTCTTTTTCTTTTCTTTTCTTTCTTTCTTTTTTTTTTAAATTTAATATTAATGTAATAAATTTTCAGAAACTTGTAGGATGATATGTCAAACTTCAATTAAATTTTTTTATGAATATCCGTTCTATTATTATGGACCTTAAACTAATATAAAAGGTAAAAATTACTAAAATTTCCCTTAAGTTTGCTCACTATACTTCTACATTATTTGGTATATAATCGGATTTATTGAGAACAATTACATGATTTCTTAAATTTGTGCACCTTTATCCTTAAAAGTCAATATTCAATTCAGGCATAAAGTTTTGTTCTTTACCAAACTAAACATTGCTAAATTGTATCAATCCTTCTAAGTAAGTTTTATAACTTGTTCTGATAGACCTTGATCAAAATATTATTATCCCTTAGTCCAACTAAATTAATTAATAAAGAAATGATTTACCTTTATTGGTATTTATCAATAGTTTGCATATCTTTTTCATTTTATATGCTTATTTTTTTATTCAATTGCTTAGTTTTTATTTATGTCATTAATTATAACCCTGACATCTCTTTATGTCATTAATTATAACTCTGATGTCTCTTTATGTCATTAATAATAACTTTATTCTAGTAAATAATAATAATAACTGATCTATTAAATGTATTTATATAAGAAAACAGCTATTTTTAACTTTTTCAATATTTTAAGAATTTATGTGGATTAACAAATTCCCATTAATCTTTAAGCATTTTATTAAGTTCTGCTTCACAAAGTAGAATATTCCACTTTATGCATTCTATAAGTTAATTAATCTGAAGTAATCTGTGAAGTTTGTGAATATTTATACTGGAGGAATTTGAAGGAATGTCAAAAAAATTTTTTTATCTCTTTATAGTTTTTATTTTTACCTTATAAAAGCTTTGTGTGTGTGGGTTAATGGAAGTTCAGATAATGAGATAAGTTTCCGAGTTTCTTGAAGCAGCTGTTAGAAGTTGCTGTTGACATCTAGCATTAACAACTAGTTATGTGCTTATCAATTTAACAGACTATATTGTTATCAGCATTAACAGTTAACTAGAGGGTTACAATGATCTAATTTTGAATTTCAAACTTTGGTTGTGTTTATAATCAATTTAATGCTATAAAAATATTAAGATTGGAAAGAAAATGTAATCTGAGGCTGTTGAATTAAAGTAATATTTAAAATTGTTTGCTGCAATTTAAAAGCGCTGGAAAAATCATTTTCTTGTTATTTTCTCGATTTTTATTTATTTCTGTCTTTTATTACAGATTAATAATTGAGTTTCGAAATGATATATTTTCTATTGTACTTTTATTTGGAGCTATAAAAAAATACACCTATTTGTGTTCTCAAATTTAGTTTTCAGTTAATTGAAATTAGTACATTTACTTATTTTATTTTGTGTATTTTGTTCGATTGTTTAGAGGAAGTATGAGAAACAGATTAAACTCGTCAAACTCTCATGGTAGAAATAGATCTCTTAAAATTGTAGGTATGTATATTTGTTGTTATATAATTCAGTTTTTACATTTTTATTTTATACTATAAATTGGGAGTATAGAAATTATATACAAGCAAGTAAATAGTAATTTAACATTGAATATTACCTGTGGTTATAAACAACTCATACAAATATACAAATACATTTTGGTTTTCACTGTATTTTCTTAATGTCATTGCAATATTATTATAATTAAAAAGTAATTATAATAATTACGGTAATAATTATTTCTTTATGTTTTTAATTTATTCTAGGTAAATAGAAAATTATTGATTTTTTAAAATTTTATTAGAAAATATTTCTGCCCAAAAATTAAAATATTTGAAAGCCATGCATATGGGTGAAGTAAAAAAAGGGTTTTATGAACATAAAAGTATAGATTTTATAAATTTACTGAGGTTAGCCACTTTTTTTCTAACATTTTGATGTACTTTGTGATATTTATTTGATAACATACTTCTTTTTATGCCTTTATTATACAAATTATAATAATTGCCAGTAATGAACTAAATTTAAATTTCAATTGTAACAGATTTATATTATTGTTTATTACTATTATGTATATTGAATAGAGTATTGTTAGTAATTATTTTTATTGTTACTAATAATAAACTATTGAATATATATTTTACATTACTTTTATTGTCAATAATGAGATGCGTTTTGCCATTTATAATTAAAGTATAGAGAGTTTAAAAGTAAAAACAATGAGTTGGTTTTTGTTTTTTGCAAATGCTTGCTAGACATTGGCAATATATGCATTGTGTAATAATTCTTATGTAGAATTGAAACTCTTTTAAAATTGGAATTTTAGTTATTGTTTCATTTGTGTTAATATTTTTAAGAAATATTGTATTTTTCATATATTTAAATACCTTTTCTGTTTATTGTTCCTGTTATATTTTATATTTAAAAAAATGAATAAAGTTTAGTGATTATTATTTTTATAATTTATAATGACTTAAAATGTTTTAAATAAAAGCACACATCCTTTACTATTAAATACAGTGATGTAAAATCTGTACATTACAAAAATCACTGACTATACTAGTACATATAAATTTTTTTATGCTTCTGCATAGTTTATTAGTCAATATTAAAGATTTTTAGACCATGTACACTTGTATTTCCAGCTGGATTATTATTCATGGTCCTAAAGGGAAAAAATGCAGCTTCTATCTCATTGTTTTGACAGTGGCCATAACAATCTTGAAACTTATTCCAAAAATCTCAGCCTTACAATTGGAGTAAAACTTGTGTCACGATTGAAATGCCTGGATTTGTAAAAGTGAACAGCCTAATATTAAGAGTTCATAAACATACACAGTGTATTGTTCTCCTTGAAGACTTGATTGTGTTATATATTAATTTAATGTAAAGGAACTTTGAATACAGACAGTCAAGATTGATACATGAAATGTAAAAATATTTTGTCATATAGTTTCACATATTTTGGGATATTCCACATTGTCATTCTGAATGATAATTTTGATCAATATGGTGCAAACATTAAAATTTTCATGTAGGCCAGATTTACTCTGCAGAAATTTCAAATTGTTTAATTACAGTATACTTATAAAACTGCTTGTATGACCAAATTTTTCTGCTTGTTTGTGTATGTGACAGTAACTGCCATATAGGGTTGCTTATCACTATATACTTTTCTTTTGAAATATTTTATTAATAACCCACACACATTCATCATTTTTAATAAAAATGCTGAATGTGTGTGGGATATTAACAATGATTTGTTCTTTACTAATTGTTATTGAGAATAGCTTAAAGTATTTCATAATCTATATTTATTGGACATTCCTATTATTTTTTAAAAATTCTTAAATATATATACATTATTTGTTAATTGAATGCTTTTTTCGGTATTATATTGTTAATGCTAGCTAAAATTATTTCCTTTACGAATAATATAAAAGATGTTGAATAAAAAACAATTGTAATATAAATAACATACACAACAGTTCCAAAAATTAAATTTTTAATTTTCACTTATAATAGCATTTTTAAAAACTCAATTGAAATCCTCTCATAATTTCTAATATATAGGTTACTTTAGTTTTGTTATCATTGTTCATCATTTGTATTTAATTTAAAAAATGATTTGAACTCTTTTTTACTAGATGATTATGCTGAGATAGTTGAAGAAGAAGGAGATTATTCGACACCTATAGGTTAGTGAAACTTAAATGGCATATTTTAACAATTATTAGTTTATCATATTGGTATGAAATAAAATTTTACTCACATTTCTCTATCACCTCAAGATTAATCAAAAAATCACCTTAAATTGCATTAAAAATAACAAAAATGAAGAAACATGAAACATATTATCTATCTAGAGTATGTTTATCCTGTTTATATACATATATATAATTCTAAAAGTAGAAGCTCAAATTCAAAAATTTTGGTTTAATGTTAAATTGAAAAAGCTCAGAATTTCCATAGCTACATAGTAGAATAAAAAATCCAGAGAAACACAGAAAAACAGATTAAAAGAAAGAATTCAAATTCGGGATCTAATTGGGTTCTATGAGACGGTATGTCTTGTTAACTTTTGAATACTAAAAGTTATTGCTCATTGTTCTCAACAAGCAGTTTGTGTAGGCTACCATGATTGAACCGGCTGTGATACATTCTTTTGGAATTTACTATCATTCTGCTTGAGTTGACTTTAAAAAATGGAGTGAGATTAAGAATACAAATGAATTGTCTTTTGTTTACTTCATACTTGAATTCTGAATCTGTGTTAAGCTTTTTCCCTTTTTATTCTTAGGTTGATTTTAGTATTAATTTAAAAATTAATTAAATGCAACTAACTTGAGTAAAAATGTATTCTTTAATCAAACTGATTTTAGAATCAATTGATAACAAGTATCTCTTTTGTTATCAATGAAAGTAAATGACGTTAAAAATAGCAATAAGAAAAAGCGAGTTTTTATAATAAATGATGCTAATAATTAAAATTTTGGAATTTGTATTTGATTATATGAAAAAGATTAAAAGGTGTTGAAACATTATTAATAACATTAATAATATTTAGGAAAATTATATATATATATATATTATATATATATAAAAATCTTGTATATTTTAAATTTACTTGTTCTCAAATTTGTATTTCTCATTAAATGAGTTACTGAATCTCTATTTATAAGAACATAATATTTTTTTACTCAGTTTGGAAAATTGTGAGTTTCAGTTTTTCATTTTGGAAATTATGTAAATGATGGATAAAATTATTTAGTATGAATATCTGCTCTTAGATACTTATTCTTTGATTAATATGTATTTACACACATTTTCTGTTATATATAAACATCTTCACATTTTTTTAAGTTATAGTGCTGTCAAAAGGCAAGTGCAAAATTATTTATGTATCATTTTTTAAATGTCAGAATCATTTATTGAAATATCAGCTAGGCCATTTAAAACGTGACACTGTGATGTATGCTTCTATGAAATTAAATTTGTGTATTTTTGTTGAAGTGTTTGAAAGCAACTAATATAAACTATTATTTTCTTATTAATTGTATAATTTTTCATAAATTCTATGATGGTTGTAATTAAGGTATCAAGTGTTGATTACATAGATCTTTTTTTATTTTTTATCTATTTGTCTTTGCTAAGTATATTGCTTATTTTAATTTGCTTGATTGATTAAATAAAAATTCAAACAGTTTACTTTTAAAAGTAATTTAGTTTTTCTACAAGGTATATAAGAAGGTTCTTGCCATTTTCGCCTTGCCATTGAATGAAGTTACAATAAGTTTGCACATTAGTGTATGATGTGGTTCCAACATCAATCTCTCAAGAGTAGAAATATCTATCAATATAAAAGCAGGCCCACCATGCACATTCATCAATTGTAACTCTTACAGTAGCAAAGAGAAAAGGATGTGACAAAGAAGCTTTTTTGGTGTTGTTTTTTCTATGACTTCAAAGTGGGCTTATCAGCTGCTGCAAAAAGTCGCCAAATATGTCAAACATTTGGGGAAGTGCTGTGAATGAACGTATGGCAAGGGATTGATTTTTACAAATTCAGGTCATGAAATTGTCCATCTTTGATAAAGCTTGCTATGCATAACCACAGGCTTTAGATTGCGAAACTCTGCATGTGGTCATTGTAGAAGACAATAGTCAAGCATGCGGTGAACTTACCAGACAATTTATCATTTCTGGTGAAGCAATTAGACTTCATCTGCACCGCTGAGGTAAGATGAACAGGCTGAGTAGGTGGGAGTGATCATAAGAGCGAGTGGTCATCTGCTTATCATTGTTTTCTAGGGCCATCAGAGCTATAGCTGATTCAACAGAACAAAAAGTTGTTATCTTTGTTGATTCTCAAGCTGCAATTCATGTCATCTCTGAGTATGATTTATTCCCCTCAGAGCTTGAGTGTAAACAACGCATTTCTCTGCTCTGGTAGAGATGTTGTACACCAGTGGATCCCTTGTCATTGTGGATTATGCGGAAATGAACGGGCTGACATCTTGGCTAAAGAGGCATCTGCTTTACATCCACCTTCCCATCCAGTCCCTCTGCGACATGTAAAAAGACTTCTTGTGAGCAAAATCAATCATCCAACAATTTCTGCTCTTAGGGACTCAGCTGGTGGAAAATCTTGGGCTTGCCTTCTTGATGGCCTGCAGTGCTCTCATCTTTCTCTCCTTCCCAGGGTGGAGGGAGTTGTTTGTTTTAGAATTATTACTGGTCATGACTATTTGCAGCAACATTTGTGTAAGATTAACCTGACCAGTTCACCTATTTGTGTGCTCTGTGACACCTTACCTGTGACTGGGGAGCATCTCTTTAGTTGCTCCTTTCTTCCGGCTATTCTTTCTAGTGATGTCTATCAGGCACTTTTGCCTTGTAAAGCTGCTTCAGAGCTGTTCTGGTATGCAAGACTCCTTATGTTTAAGAGGACATTGGCGAGCGTAATTTAAAAAAAAACATAGTTTTCTCATCATTGTAGCACATCCATATTCAATCAAATGCTAATCAGCAACAGAGTTGTTCCTTTAGGACACTCCCAAACATACCAAATATTGGTTGTCATCTCAGGGTACCGTCCAGCACAATGTAAGACCATCTATGCACTCATGCAAGATTATGCTTTGTATCTAGTGGACTAGTCGTTATGTGTTTTACTAGGGGTGGCTACTAATGAGTGAAATGATCACTGTAGACCTGTACTTGTAGCAATTGGAACATGTGCAACTGGCATTGCAACAGAAGGAGCCAGCACCTTTCGCAAGGGTGAAGTGTTCTTGGCCTATAACATAAGCCGGCATGCCTCACAGATGACCAGGAATGCCATACAGCGATTTGGTTGGGAGACTTTGTGCAATCTTCCTTACTCACCTGACCTTGCACCATCAGATGACCATCTCTGACATTCTGTAAACAGTCATCTTCAAGGAAAATCCTTCATCAAGCATTACCAGGCTTATTTGCATCTACCCTCCCCCCCCTTAGTTTTATCACAAGTTGATTGCACAACTGGAGAGACTTTAGCTGAAGTTTGCTGGATGCTGATGGGGATTTCTTTGAGGATTTACAATATACTTTCTGTTAATCATGTTCTTTTGGGTCATTAAAAATGGCAGAAACTTTTTTGTTTACCTTGTATTTAATTATTTAGTATTGAATTGAATGCAATGTGCATTTCCTTTTTCTTTTGAATTTCAAGTGCAAATAAAAATCTTTGAGTTCTAGCATTTGCTTTATATTCATATACTCAAAATGGTTTTTAGTTTTGATGAAGAAATTATACAAAAGGATTAATTTCTGAAATAATGTTAGCTTGTGTGGTACAAAAAAATAACTAAAAAAATATATATAAAGAAATAACTAAAACTGAGTGAGATCAATTTTCCTAAGAATTACTTAAAAGTTACTTTTTCTTAAGCAGGCTTTTAAAAACAAAATTTTTTGATAATTTTTTGAAACAGTTTTTTTACTATGCAGAAAAACTTCTTATGCAGGTAGGATAGTTTGTATAAAATGTCCAACGTAATATTCTGTAAGTAAACACAATAGTTTTTGTTTGTAAATTCTGTATTTCATTTGTTGACCTCTGTATATAAAGTCACCTTTTTTGGTAGAGTAATCACTTTTATGTACATACCTATTTTTTTTATTATTTTATTTTTATGACAAAATTTTTTGAGGTGCGCATGGAATAAAAAAGTATACCCTTCAGTTTATTTCAAAGTATCAATGAATTCAAAAAATATTTTTATATATATACATACACACCTACAATAATTTAAGTTTAGCTGCATAAACATGTTTTTTTTATTACATACTAAAATTTCAAACATTATAGTTCATCAGGATTCATTTCATTTGAGACAGAAGTAAATGCAATTGGAGAGCAAAAATAACGGAGTATTTATATTTATTTCAAAGTTACATATTACTGTATATATTAATATTATGTAATATATTTTCAGTGCTTTTTATTTGGCGCAGCATGTCCATTTTTGGATTTTGCGCCATAAAACCCAACCAACCAACCAGTGCTTTTTATTGTAAATTGTGCTTAGTAAATGTGAAGAAGTTTAACCCGCGAGCGCGCGCCTCGGGCCTCAGAGGCCCGAGCGCTTAAAAAAAATTCTGCAGAAAATCGGTTTTTCAGCGTAGAAACTCAAATTCCCCAGTAGCTGCGTCCAAGGTCATTTGCCACCTGCCCCTAGTCATTCTAGGAATTTCACCCCTCTTGTTTCTTGGAAAATGGAACACCTGCTGTCAGAAACAGCTGCGCGGGCCTCGAAAGCCCGATGCGCGCGTTCGCATAGCTATTTTTGTAAGCAGTGGAGACGGTCGCAATAATGTCTCGATACTTGAGTTACAAAGAGGAATGCGAAAAATTGCAAAAATTATTAGCTGAAGTTTCAACAGATGAAGAATCTCTTAATGAGGAAGATGAAGAAATTGTTGATGAAGAATTAATTAGTGATCATCAATCGAATTCAGAAGAGGAGCTAGATTCAGACAGTGAAGTGTACGTTTGTGAATCCACCGATGATTACGCTGGGAAAGACGGTAAAACGATATGGCATAAAAAGGAGCCAAGAAAAAATGTGAGAACTCCTACTCACAATATCGTTTCAAAATTGCCTGGAAATATTGGCGAAACAAAAAATGTATCCTCGCCAATAAATTCTTGGACATTTCTGATTGATGAAAGTATGATATCAATTATTGTCGAGTGCACGAATATTTATATTCGATCAATTGCATGTAAATTTGGAAGAGAAAGAGACGCCCATCCTACAAAAATTTCTGAAATAAAGGCATTTATAGGACTTCTCTATTTTGGTGGACTGCACAAATCTTCCCATGTAAATGTAAAGGACCTCTGGGCTACTGATGGAACAGGAATTGACATTTTCCACCGTACTATGTCATATAAACGTTTTTTTATTTCTGATGAGGTGTGTCAGATTTGATGATATAAGAGATCGTTCTTCTAGAAGAGAAGTAAATAAACTTGCTCCCATCAGAAATATTTTTGAAATGTTCGTCGCAAATTGTCAAAAAGTTCAAACTCTTGGGGAATATGTGACAATCGACGAGAAATTAGAACCGTTCAGAGGAAGTTGTTCATTTCGACAGTACATGCCAAATAAACCAGCCAAGTATGGAATAAAAATTTTTGCCTTGGTAGATGCGAGAACATTTTATACATGGAACCTAGAGATTTATGCAGGAACTCAACTAGCAGGACCATATAACGTTGAAAATGGCCCAGATAAAATTGTAAATAGATTACTAGAGCCTATTTTCAATTCAGGACGCAACCTAACTGTTGACAATTGGTACACAAGTTATGATTTAGCTAAAGACCTCTTGAAGAAAAAAATTACACTTGTGGGAACAGTCCTAAAAAATAAAAGAGAGCTTCCAAAGGAATTCATTTCTGGAAAAAAGCAGAAAAATATTCAACATTATTTGGATTCCAAAAACATTTGACACTGGTTTCTTACGCACCTAAAAACAAATGTGTTGTTCTTTATCCTCAATGCATTATGGCGGTGCAATTGACGCTTCTACAGGAGAAGCAAAGAAACCAGAGATTATAACATTTTATAACCTTACAAAGGGCGCAGTTGATGTAGTGGATGAAATGTCAGCTACATATTCTACTGCCAGGATAAGTAAAAGATGGCCTATGGTCATATTTTTCAGTATGCTGAATATTGCTACTGTAAATTCTCGTATCATATTACTGTCATCAAATACGCCACCCGTTCAGTATAAGAAAAGATGTTTATTTATAAAAGATCTTTCTTTAGAATTATTGAAGGACCACCTTCAAGAAAGAAGTATGCAGGCTACTCTTCCTCACATTGCGTGACCAATTGAATTGTAACCGCAGTGAAAACTGTGATACTCCCCACAAAAAAGCAAAAATTTCTAGAAAAAGATGCCATGTATGTCCCAGTACAAAGGACAGAAAATCCCAAATGTGTTGTACCGCGTGTAAAAAAAATGTATGCGGGGAACATAGCAGCGTTGTTTGCTGCAAATGTCTATAAAATGTAAGTTTTATTTTAATTTACTAATGTAAAAATAATTTTTATTAATAAATACTAGTAATAATTTATGTCTCGTGTATGTTTTGTAGTTTTAAGTTTTAAAGAGAAAAGAACCTTTAAACTATTTTAATATTTTGTACTTAAACTAGTTGTAATTGCGTAATTTGAAAGTGGCATTTATCTGAAAAACATTATTTTATATTTTCAGTAGTATGCTTTTGTGAAACTTAGATTTTCGGTAGCGTAAATGTAAATTTATTTTACATTTTTCTCACGAAAAACGTTTCAGGGCCTGCGAAGCCCGATGCGCGTCTTCGAGTCACAACAGAAGCGCGCGTCGTCGCGGGTTAATTATCTGAATTAGAAATGCTTATCAAACTGCTGGATACTATTTTAAAGTTTTATGCTGTATTACTTTCTTCAAGAAAGACCTTTGAATAGAATTTCATTTATGTGTCACAAGGATAGAAACCAGATAAACTATAAAATACCATTTTACTATGTTTATTCTACTGTGTGCAAATTAAAAGTACACTTTTTCTCTCCTTCTATCTTTGCCAAAATTAGGAAATTTTTTTTATAGGTTTTGAATTTTTTAAAATATATTTTATGTTTTCACTTCTTATTTTTAGTGAAAAACTATGAGTTACAAAGAGGTGATATAATTCTGGATGACATAATTGGTGAAGGTCAGTTTGGTGATGTTCACAAGGGTACTTACATAACAAAGGTAAGTACTTGTAATATAAACAAATAAACTCTGAGTAAAAAAGCCCAGTATTTTCCGAACATGTATTCCTATTAAAAGAAAATACAATGTCAAGAATAAATAGATTATGCTATTGTAGTATAGAAATTACATGAAAATTATAGTTTGGTGATTTTAAAAAAAAGTGAAGGTAATAAAATGAATTAATTATAAACTCTTTCTAATCATTTTGTAGAAATTTTAAAACAATACTTTTAAAACTATAAAGAATTTCTTGACTTTAATCAAATATCTTAGATAATAAAAAACATATGTGACTGAGAACTACAAAGTTAGTGAATTACTTTATTCTGTTAGAATATAAACATGAAGAACCAGCCTTCAGCTAAGAAAGAATGAGTACAAAAATTTGTAAAACATTTAGTGTATGATGTGTATTACCATTCCATGTAAAATTACTGCAGACACTTGTAGAAATATTCTATTTTAATTTTCTTATGTACCTTATTGTTGTAATCAACTTACAGTTCAATTTTCAGTTCAAATAGTTCTTTTTAAAATAATGATATTAAATTATAGTTAAAGGTAATTTATTGTAGTTAAAGGTATAATTGATGATCACAGTGAAAGATTTTTTGGATTATTACAAAGCTACTCCTCAAAAACCCACAAACTATTAAACAGAAAAGTAAAATGTTTATAATTTATATACCATTTCAACATGACATTAAACATTTTAACTGGTCTTAAAATACTTTATTGTATTGATCAAAATGGTGTATGTTGAATTTTTTTTGCCAGTCATTTTAAAAATATTTTTTATTTTTACATACCTTTTGCCAATGGTAAAGTTTTGGTGTAATGGCTATTTGTATAGGGTGCACTCACAGGTTGTGCCCAAATGAGTCTTCAGAATTTAGAAGGTAGAACCAAATTATTACTTCGCTTACCTCCTCATGAATATTATTTCACTGTGAAGTCTTTGTGACACAAGCCCAATTGCCATTCACGGATATTTCAGAGTTTGACTTGTGCAAATATTAAACGTATAATTTTCTAACTATGCTAGATATTTTGGGTATTGTTCTCTAATATTTACAAATTGTGATTTTGATCAAGTTTAATATTTCTCAAAAAGTTGTCATTAATTACTTGATAATTATTCTGATTTTTCAAAAATCACCTGGTTAAATTTTTTAATTCATTGAATTTAAACACATTAAAAATGTGTATATTTATGTATATGAAACTTAATTTTTTTTAAAAATGCAAACTTTGTATATATTTACTTAAAAAGTATGGCATTTTGAAGCACTATATCTTATTGCTTAAGAAAATATAAATATAGCTCTATAGCTTATGAAAATATATCTCTTAATAGTTTTTTTGGGATTTGTGAACTATTTTTCTTTTATTTTATTTACATTTATAATTTATCTGGTTGAGTTTTCATATTCCTAATTATGTATGAAATTATTCAATTAATCAGGAAGTAGTTAGATTTTATTAAAAATGTGTACAGGTTATTTTAATTATTTTATGAGTAAGAATGTCTTTTATTTAAATCGTTAAAAATAATAAAAATAATTTTCTTTAATGTATTCTCTTAGTAGTTTGAAGTATGTGAATACTAATTAAACCAGTTGACAAAACTCGTTAATAGATATATAAAAAGTTTAATGTATCATTTAAATAACCAATTTATTAAAGTATATTTAAATTTTAAAAATCTTAAGATTGAAAAAATTATTTTTTAAAGAATGGAATTTTCTGAATAAAATAAGCATTTGCATATCAAATTCTAATTCATGAGAACATTAGTGATTGAAGATAAATTTTTATAAGTTTTGCATTTTATATTGAGGATTTTCCTTATTACATTCGATTTTACTCATAAACATTTCCTAAAATTGCATATTTTACATTTAACTTAAATGGAGCTTTTTTCTATTTTAAGGATGGTCAAACTTTAGCAGTTGCTGTAAAAACTTGTAAAATAGAAAGTGAAGAATCGATGGGAGAAAAATTCTTAGAAGAAGCTTGTATGTTTAACTCGTATCTCATCATAGGTTTCATACTATTTTGTTTACTGTTGTTCTATTTTAAATAACTTATGCATTATTTTAAAATTTTAGATATAATGCAGCAATTTGATCATCGTCATATTATCAAACTTATAGGAATATGCTCTGATTCTCCTATCTGGATTGTGATGGAATTAGCTAAACATGGGGAGGTAATGTGTTTATATATATATAAATTTGTTTAAAATATTTTTAAGAAATGTTTTTAATTTTGACTTATATAATTTATTTTGTTACTTTATATAAAATTAAGGTTTTCTTAGAGGATTAAGTTTTTTCTTTAAACTGCTTTAAGCACATAGTTCAGTCTCACACGTTGAAGTTATTTATGCATTATTTTCTAAAATCATTGTTGATGTGCATGATATTTACCTTCTTAATGTTCAATCATTTATTAAAAGTTTTTAAGAGAAACATCTTCTTCATGTACTAGAGATGTATCTGGAAATAACGTTATAAATAGTTTTTTATTCCATTCTTTGGTATATTTTTCCTTAATGAACATTAAATATGTTATCAATAATCAACTATTGATTAGTAATTTATTTCCAGATGCGAGCTTATCTTCAAAACAACAGGAATCAACTTGATTTAGCCACTCTTATATTGTATGCTTTTCAACTGAGCACTGCTCTATCATATTTAGAAAGCAGAAAATTTGTGCATAGGTAGTTAAAAAATTTGGTTTTTTCTGCATATACTTGTTTAAAAAATAATTATAAATTTTATATGTATATTGAATATTTTCATTTCTGCAGGAAATATTTGTATATTTGTATTGTTGTTTTTGTGACTTTCAGACATCAATTATGATCTAACATGAATAAAAATAATTGTTTTATGTGTTAAAATTTTTCTATTGTTTTATGTTGTAACATGTTCAATTTTTTTATTGTATAAATGTAAAGTTAAAAAGAAAATATCAGTTGCTTGAAAATAGAAGCTTTCATTTCTTAAATTGATACATTTTGATAAACTAAATGATACAGTAATTGTGTGTGTGTGTGTGTGCGTGTCAATTTGGCCTCTATGATTTACTTATACCATAGTTCCAGTATTAGTAATGAATAAAAATGATTGTCTAATTCTGAAACAATCATTTTATCAAAAATTCGGATGAATATATTTTGAAACAATAAGTTAATTTTTTATGTAGATTTCATATTAATTGCAAAATAGTACATTAAACATTGTAATACACAGTATTAGGACAGTGCTTTATTATGATATTTAAAATACTAGTGTGCTATTCTATTTTTATGTTTAACTTTAAAGCATTAATCATTTTTTCAACCTTATTTCTGTTATTCAAATAATTGTTGATTTTGCCAATTTATTATGTTTAAAGCACATAATGTATTATTTAACTGAGAAACTTATATGTTGCAGACTAAGCAATTTTAACATAATACAAATGTAAAAATCATAAATACACTACTGGCCATTAAAATTGCTACACCAGGAAGGAATGCAGATAACAAAATGATATTTATTGGACAAATATATTATACTAGAAATAACAAGTGATTAAATTTTCAAAAAATTTGGCTGGATATCTCCTGAGAAATCAGTACCTAGAACAACCACCTCTGGCAGTAATAACAGCAGTTATACGCCTGGGCATTGAGTCCAACAGAGATTGGATTGCATGTGCAGGTACAGATGTCCATGCAGCTTCAACACGATGCCACAGTTCATCAACCATAGTGAGTGGCGTTTGGTGATGAGCCAGTCGTTCGTCAACCATTGACCAGATGTTTTCTATTGGTGAAAGATTTGGATAACGTGCTGGCCAGGGCAACAGCCGAACATGTTCCGTATCAAGGAAGGTTCGTACAATAACGGCAACATGCGGTCGGGCATTATCCTGCTGAAACGTAGGGTTTCGCAGGGCTCGAATAGAGGGTAGGGCCACGGGTCGTAACACACCAGAAATGTAACGTGCACTGTTCAAATCGCCGTCAAAGCGAACAAGAGGAGACCGAGACGTGTATCCAATGGCACCCCATACCACCACGCCAGGTTATGGGCCAGTATGACGATGACGAATGCACGCTGCCAGTGTGCGTTCACCACGATGCCGCCAAACACAGATGCGACCATCATGATGTGCTGTACACAGAACCTGGATTCATCTGAAAAGATGACGTCTCGCCATTCGTGCGCCCCGGTTCGTTGTTGATCACACCATTGAAGGCATTCTTGTCTATGACGCAGCGTTAAGGGAAGCCGCAGCCATGGTCTCCAAGCTGAGAGTCCATGCTGCTTCAAACGTCGTTGAACTGCTTGTGCAGACACTTGTCTTCCAAACGACCCCGTTTCTTGACTCACGTCTCGTGACGTGGTTGCACGATCCATTACGGCGATGCGGATAATATGCCTGTCTTCTCGGCTGCTAGTGATAGGTGGCCGTTGAGATCCCGCATGGCGCTCCGTATTACCGTCCTGAACCCATTGATTCCATATTCTGCTAACAGTCATTGGATCTCGACTGACGCGAGCAGCAATAATGCGATAAGATAAACCGCAATCCCGGTATACTACAATTCGACCTTTATCAAAGTCAGAAACGTGCTGGTACGCATTGCTTCTTACACGAGGCATCACGACAACTTTTCACCAGGCAACAACGTTCAAATGCAATTTGTGTATGAGGAACCGGCTGAACAATTTCCTCATTTAAACACAATGTAGGTGTCGCTACTGGCGCCTGCTTTGTCTGAATACGCTGAAAAGCTAATCATTTGCATATCACAGCATCTTCTTCCTTTAGTATAAATTTCACGTCTGTAGCATGTCGCCTTCTTGGTGTAGCAATTTTAATGGCCAGTAGTGTATAATTTTACAGATGTTCACTTTATTAAGGAATGCATTTTTAAAAGTTTGTGGGAAATATATATAGCGATAAAAAGGTAATAAGAAAAACTTGCACAATCTTTATGATAGAAAAGTTAAAAAGTTAACTTTTGATGCTTCTGAAAATAAAATTAAATATATTCAGGGCATGTGTTATCTTTATATTTATTGTTACCATTTATATCTGTTTTCATACCAGTTAATTTCAAAATTTAATAGTTGCAGCCTATTTTATTTCACTGTACTAAATCTTGAATTTACCTCAGTAAAAATTCTTATAGGAAAACATCTTGAAATTTAATTTAAATGACTTGAATAAGTTTATTAGGTCAACAGATTGCTTCATGTGTATTTGTATAATTTACAGAGGAATTCAATAGTGGTTTTTATCAGTTCCTTATGATGCAGGGCTGAAAATGTTGATTTTGTTAGCCTTTTCCTGTTGCTAACATCTTTAATCCTCAATGATTTTCAATATGACTTCTACTGTTCACTGATGTTATCTCAATTTTCGATTTTTTTTTCTATGTTTAGAAAGACGTTTTCTGTATTTACAAAAGTTGCGTCTTTCAATATATTTAAACTGCTTATATATAAATATGCTTTTGTGAAAGGAGTCAGCTGTATTACAAAGTAAAGTAAGAGGTAAAAATGTGAAATAAGCTGGAAACATTAATTTTTTTTTACTAAGATTCTATTATGCTGCATTTTTTTCGTTTGAATGTACTTTTATAACTAAACAATTTTTTCCCCAGAATTATTGATGAAAAACAGATATCCAAATTGTTTCTGTTAATAAGAAAAGCACACACACACACACACACACACATTTTGTGATAGAAGCCTAATTTCTTGCTTCAAAGCAGCAGTGTTAATAATTACATCTGATACTTGATGCTATTTTGATGTTTTATACTTGCTAAGTACAATTTATCTGAAAATTCTTAAATTTTATCATCAATTAAATTTGAAATTGCATTGAATTCTAATCACAATATTACACTGATAATTGTACATTTAATTGACATTGATCATTGTACAAGCTTGTAATTTATTGTTGTACATTTATATAAATTATGAACTCCTGACATACTTCCTAATGAATTCAAAATGTTACAGGATAACTTAAAAGCAAACCAATAATTCTTCTATAATAAGATGACACAATATGTTTTCTAAAGAATGTTTCAAAATCAATTCGTATTATGGAAGAATAAAGTTTAATTACAGTAATTATTTTTTGTTTTATGCTAGAAATCATTTAAAAACAAACCATATTATTTTTAACCATATTAAACAAACCAATTTATTTGGATGAAGGACCTTGTAAAGCTTGAAAATTAAATTGCTATTAATAATTATTTAGTTGTCAGGTATATATTGATATAAAAGTCTTTTTTTATATATATAGAGCAACAAAGTATTCTATTTACTTGAATTGAGAAAAGTATAAATTGATGTAAAAATTGTATATGATTATGTGTACATACACACACATATATCTATATATTTAAACACATTTCTATGTAAGCATAATATGTATCTTCAAATGATTTCTGTAAGTCATGACATTGTTACATTATTCAAATATTTTATGTCCTTTCAATAATCTTTGTAGGCAAAAACATTAATATCTTAAATATTCAAGGGCAATTAATGATTCTAGCTACAGATGTTTTTGAGATTTTTTGAATAAAAAAAATTATTTTTGGTACTAATTTGAATTAACTATTTGTATATTTACATGTCTTCTATGTAAAAATGTCTAAAATGAAAATTAACTGTAAGAAAAAAATTATTTTTTGCTTATTTACTTATTGTGAGAATTTTAATACCAATCTCAGGGGAAAATATATCTAAAATTATGATTTTTAATTTAGCTCAATGCATACATGTTCTACAAGTTTATAGTTGTATACTTATAAATTTACTTATATAAAGTCACACTACACATATGTATAGTCATATTTTGTTCTTCCCACTCTCTTTCTTGATATAAAGTAATAAAACTAAAAATTAATAATTTAATTTTTGGTAATGTAATATTTAAAAAATATTTTTACTTTGTAATTGCTATAAAAAATTATTTCCTATCAAAGTACTAAAAGGTTTCAATACATAAAGAACTATAACATGAGAAGCTTGAATTTATTATATATATAATTTGCTAAGTCCTTTATTTCTACACATTGCAACTTAATTATATTCTTTTCCCTTGATAAAAGAATAACTTTTTCGTAATATTTGTTTGATCATCTGATTTAATTCATTGATGTATTAATTTATTTTAACAAATTGAATAAAGATGAGTTCTGTATATGAGTTATTTTGGTAGAATAATTTTAAATTAATGTTGCAATTGGATAACTGCTGTGTTTAAAATATTATGTTGTCTTACTGTTGTCTTTAAACTATAAAAATATTTTACTCCAATTATATACATTTACGAATCATTTTAATTGAATTGTGATGAAATGATTTTCTGATTTGTTTTAGAGCATATCTGCTTTATAAAAATAAATTAGGTATGCTCTAAAATGAGATTTTCTCCATCTTTAATTGTAAGTATTAGATTCAGCTTCACATATAAAATGGTCCTTTTGCAGTTTGAAGAATTCAAAATGAATTATTTTTTAATCCATGCTTTAATACAACAGCAATTTTTTCAAGTTAAATTGTAATTACGCATTAATAATTGTCACTTTTTGTTTTAAAATTTAATGTATATTGTTTGAAATTAAATTTTACCAAGGTATTATATATTATGAAAAAAATTTTTTTTTATAAAAATATAATATCCTATTTAATAAGTTTTTGAAAGACTGCATCATTTCGTATAATTTGATTTTGTACTGTAATTTCAAGTGTTGTAAATTTATAGTTGTTAATTATTTTGATACAATTTTTATTTATGTGCACATATAATTTTTGTTTTTATAAATAACTGAATTAATTAGGGACATTGCTGCAAGAAATGTTTTGGTTTCATCTCATGATTGTGTGAAGTTAGGAGACTTTGGCTTATCACGATGGGTTGAAGAACAACATTATTATAAAGCATCCAAGGGCAAACTTCCTATAAAGTGGATGGCACCAGAGTCTATAAACTTTCGTCGTTTTTCTACAGCTAGTGATGTATGGATGTTTGGTATGTAACAATTGTATTTTAAATTGATTGTTTGGAAATTTATTTTTGGAAAAAAATGGATAAGAAAAGATTGTGTTATTTATTAATTAAAATTAATACAGAATAAAATACAGAAATTAATACAGTGTATATGCATATAATATATCATTTATATTTCATCTCAATGATAATCTTGTAAAAATGATCAGTTAACAATTTTTTTATTTTAATAAAATAAATAATATAAAAAGGATTTCTTGTATAAAAACTGAAACTAATAATTATTATTAGTCAAAAATTTATTGATACTTTTAAAGGATTCTATATTTTCAATATTATGTTTTCATGCAATAATCTGGAATACATTAGTTTATGTACTGTCTATTTAAATAAAAAAATTAATTGCTACAACTTCACTTGAAAGGCAACCATTCTGTGTGAGATTTTATATTAAAATGATTTTTTTCTTAAATTGAAAGATTAAGTTAATGTTTGTACTGATTATACTGTCTGATTTTGTGAGATTGGTGGTAGTACTATCAGAGATTTGAAATAGTTCTCTCTTAACATAAATTAATGGCTTTTGATGAATCCTTATTGAAAAAATAAATTCTACACTATCATGAAAAGTTACTTTTCAAAAAAAAAAAAAAAAAAGTTAATATTTTTATTTAAGGAAATGTAATGGAATATTGCTGATTGAAACCAAAAATTATTCTGAAAATGAAACAAACTAGTTCTGAAAGTAATTGCAAACCAATGTATATTGAATTTCCCAAATAAATTTATTGCGGTTTTTCAAACTATTTACCAATGGTTCTTCTGGTTTTTTGTGATATATGGTTTTATGATATATGAAAAGAATCCCAATCTGACAAGACAGATCTTTTAATGTAAGATTTCATTTCATTATTTTATTTACAAAATTTACTCCTGTTGCATGAGATTTTATACTAGGGGAGATCTACTACACTTAATTTATTGCAACAATTTTTTATTCCAAGAAGATTGGATTTGTGCTTCCCAAATTCATTAAGAATTTGCTTCCCAAATTCATTTTTTGTGGTTATTAATGGTTACATTTAAATCTAATGAGATGGCAAAATCAACTGGCAAACCCTGGATATTATTCAAGACACTTAGAAAATGTTTTATCGAAATTCCTATAAAGTGACTGTTGCAAATTTTCGACTGCAAACTGGCAATGATTCTTTGCACAATATGTAATTAAATTGACATTCTTTCATTTGGTTTATGGCAACTCTGTAATATGGATGCTAAGAGCACAGAACATCTTTTATTTGCCCAAAATTAGGTAGAGATTCTCAAAAACGGAATGAGATAAGCAAATTATACTGGAACGCCAGAAAAAGTACCAGAACTTAAAAGAAGTTCATGAACATCTGAAACTTGTTTATGAGTTCTTTATAAAGACTGCAATTCTTATGTTCATTTTCCTAGTTGAATATTTAATTATTTTTAATTTTTACTTTTCTCTTGTTATTTTGTTCTGGTTACTGCTTTAAATATTTGTCCTTTCTTGTATTGTTCTTCAGATTTATTTTTGATCTGTTATATCTGGCCATATGTAACAACAGCTTGTGTATTTCAGAAATTTTAAGCATGTGATTGAATTTAATTAAAAGGGACTGTCAGTAGTTACACCCTAGGAAATAACAACTGCTTGAAACTACTTAAAAGACTTATTTCTGTAAAATTTTTAAGTAAAAATTTCATTTATATTATGAAATTTTTTCTGTAATATGTTAAGTTTTTAAAAATTGAAAAGTTTTATAATTTTTTAAAAGACTTGTAAAAAAGTATTTGAAAATAACAGAAATACAACCACCTCATAATTTTTAGCAAGGAATATAGTATTTGATCATAAATCTCTATGATAATGAAAAAGTTGATGCAGCTGTAAAGTCACTGAGCTGATAGCCGAAGAGTTAATGCTTTTGCTTCAATAGTTCATTGATTTGAATCCTATTTTGTGCTTGGATGATTGTAATGGTTTGCAATCCTCTTTAAAATATAGACCTCTGTCTAATTAGCTTTTGAGTGCAAAAGGGACAAATGTGTGACAACCAAACCAATTAGCTGTAAAGTCTGCACCAGCTTCATTTCAAGCCTCAATTCTTCTATTGAATGTGAAAAGAGGTCTAAGAAACTTAACTGTATTCCTCTATTAGGAGATATAGAGATGGTTTAAAATAAACTGTGTACCTTTTTCCCATACTTCATTTCCTGTTTTACTGCTAGGAAACGCTGAAGTTCATTTGACACACCTTTGTGTCAGCATGTTTGACACGCCTTTATGCACACATATTTCACACACTTAGTGCGAAATGTCTTAATTTATTTGTTGTCTTTCAAATCTAATGTCGAACTTTTAACTATTATCATTTTAACCATGGTTAGTTTAGTGATCTATCCCAAAGAAACGTTTTTATCTTTTTAAAGGCTATCAATTTTATACGATTCCTTTAATTCTTATGATTTATGTTTTAAATTTTTGTAATTTTATTACTTCATTTAGTATTTTAGATTTCAATTAACTTAGATGCTTTTAGTAATAATTGTAAAATTTTTTATTTTATTAAAATATTAATGTTGATTTGGTTTTGAATAGAAAAAAAGATATATATCTTAAAATCTAATTTTTGGCACAGCGTGTCCTTTTTTGGAAATTGCACCACAAAAATTAATTTCACCAACCTCATAACTTTTAAACACTTTATATTGTAATAAGAACATATGCTTAAAAATATCTAGTGCATTGATATTTGCTAAAATTTATTAATATGTTGAAACAAAAATTATTTATAACTATATTGGTTATTAAATTTAAATCAAAATATCTATAAATATTTTTGTGGCCTTCGTCAAAATTTTTGGTGGCTATTGAATATGTATAATTATCTAATGAATATTTTATCATTCCTTAACTTTTCATCCTGCACATGATCTATATTTAATTTTCCTTATTGTATGTTATTTCATAAGCCGCACAACACTACCTTTCAAATAAAAAAATGATTTGCAGAAGTAAGCCTTTTTTTTTTCTGTAAGTTTTATAATAAACTACATAGACTACAAATTTTACATTTTTTTATTATGTGCTATGAGTTTCTTATGATAATGTGAGAAACTTTGTTGTTCGTTAAAAAAGTATCAATGCTCAGCTTTTTCGAATTTTAGTTCAGATTATAATTAGATATTTTTTGTGCTTTTTACAAATACATATATTTTTTGACATTCCAATGTTATTTATGTACATACAATATTCTATATAAATAGTATATATTTAAAGTAAAATTCAAACTAAATCTTGTATGAAATGCTTTTAGTAATAATTGTAAGATTTTTCCTTTTTAATTTAATTGATATATTCTACTAAAATTTTTCATGTTGTTATTCGTTTGAAAATTTGATCGTATACATTATATCTGTAACTGTTGAGAGATTAATATAACTACTGCTGATTTCAGGAGTATGTATTTGGGAGATTCTTATGTATGGTATTAAACCATTTCAAGGAGTAAAAAATAATGATGTCATTGGAAAAATTGAAAATGGAGAACGGTTGCCTTTACCACCAAAATGTCCTCCACATTTATACAATTTGATGTCACTTTGTTGGTCTTATGAACCATCTAAAAGGCCAAGTTTTAAAGAAATTCGTAAAGTTTTAGGGTATGTGTTTGTTTATATATACATTGTTAACTAGCATACATTTTAAAATAAACCTTGATATGAGTAATAAATTGAATCTATATCCAATAGCTTAAATACAACACTTTCATCTTAATTACATCTCCATCAAATACAGAAATCTTTTTCTTACATATGTAATTTAAAACCACAAGAGCTAATTTCATTAAATTGCTGTTTATTGAACCATAAGATTTATTCTTGTTATTTGATATTTATGCGATTTATTATTCACGAGACTAAAATGCTTATAAACTAAACTGGATGTTTTTACTTTTTTATTTCATAAATATATGGATAAATATTGTATTTAAAAATTTACAAGTTATTTATTTTTACCTTATTATGTTAAATATTGATGAGTTATTTTATCTTTTCTACCTGCTATTGCATCTTATAAAATAAAGGAGTATATTATTTTTTCACATTTTAAATCGGTTTAAAGATATTTTCTGCATTATCAGACATTTGTAGTTTTATCAGAGAGAGAAAAAGATATGTTTTATCTGAGGTATTTAAATAAATTTTTTTGGTCATGGACATTACAGATTTTAGAAATAAATTATACTAATTTGTAATATTTTGAAAATTATAAATGTTTGATCATCAAATCATTGTTTCTCTCAACTTGAAGAAATCATTTAACACCTTTCCAGGATTATTACAACTTCTGGAAACTCCTGGAATTCGAAAATTCTTTTTAAGGGCCCTTGAAACTCTTGGAATTTGGACTTGATTTCTTGAAAATTGTAAATTACTCCTGGAATTTTTACTTACTTTGCCGCATTTATTTTTTGTTTGAACATATATTTTTTTAATTTTCTGTTTTAATATTTGGAAATTTTCAATGAAATTGTTCGAAAATTAAATTGAGTATTAGCTTTGAATGTTACTACTAGATAGCATCATAATCGATAGTAGAGTGTATTTATAACTATTGAATAAAAATAAAGATGTAGTTCAGCACTAATAGTTTCATGAGGATCCAGTTCAGTTAGGACTTGATGTATTATTTAGATTTATGTGTGTGAAGAGTATAATTGCCTGTAAAAGACTCATGTGGTGCAATCAGAGGGGCGATTTTAATTGATTCTTTTTCTATTTGTTTCTGTATTTTATATTGTACAAAATTCACTGTATTTTAACACTCTAATATAAAAATGTTTCATTAAAATGTACTTTTCATATCTTCCTTGGGAAAATTGGATATAATATTTCAGTAAAATGAAATAAAGGTTGAAATAAATGACTTAATATATCTGATGGAAAGTGCCTTTTCAATGATTAGTGAATCCTGGAAAAGATTGCTTGTGCATAGTTTAAAAAAAAGAATTTTTGTGATTTTTTGAAGAATTTAAATCATTATGATCAACTGTAAGATTTCAAATTTGTATTGTTGTGAAATTCGGATTTTAACTTACTCTCATACTAAAGTTAGATCAGATAATTTTTATTTTAACTTACTATCAAGCAGACAAAATTATTGTCACTTATAGAGAGTAATTACTTAATTTTTACTACTCTGTCATAGTCCAGCATCTGTTGAATGTGAGTGGCTGTTCTATTGATGGTGGAAAATTTAAATAATCAATTGTGTCTTAAGTGCATCATTGATGATCACATCCAAAGCATAGTGTATGTGTAAATAGCCATGAAATGTGAAAATCTCTTGAATGATTAAAGAAATAGATAGGTCTTGAATTTGTACATGAAATTATATAGTTTTAAAAGACTTAAGTATTATAAATAAGAAAATTTATGAAATAATTATTGGGGGGAAAAAGTTGCACCCTGGAAAGTTAACAAAATAGTTGTATATATTTCGTTTTGAGTAAGTATATTTATTTGAATAGATTGTTATTCAAATCTTGAAATACACAATAAATTAATAGAGAGAAATCTAAGGACGATGTTAAAAAATTTTAAATTGGCCATTATTGTATGCAATATATAATTCAGTAAAGTAAAGAATATTGATTTATTTAAATTAAGTTTTTTTTCTTTTATAAAAGTAAATTCATTGAAGTAATCATTAAATATAATTTTGACATAAATTGAAAAATATTGCATAATCATAATTATATGCATATTTGGTTAAGACAATGTAACTTAAAACAATGTATTGCTTCTACTCTAGCTGGGTTAAATATACTGACTCTTTCATTGACTATTAATACTTAATTCTATTGCAGAGACTGATTGTGAAATACTGTATATGCTGTTTTTACAATAATGTAATTTCTTAAGGATGTATTACTGAATGTACAAATGTAAACTGTTGATATTTTCTTAAAGATTTAATGATTAAAGTGCCTCATGATTACCCATCTATGAATTTTTTTTGTACATTAAAAGTTGTGCCCCTTAATAAACATTATTCACTCTTCAAAAAATAACATGGTAAGATATAAAAAAAGTTAGACTGCTATATAATATGATATAATTACTTATATCAAGATATAACAGTTTCTTTCCTTTTTTTGCATTGGTTATAGTTAAAAGTGATATAATGTAAAGATACATGATAGCTTTTTTTATCCTTTATTTCAAAATTTTGTTTCAGAGATATTCTTGAAGAAGAAAGAAATCAATTAGAAGAAGTTATGAAGAGAGAAAATCGAAGGATTCAAGCTATGTCTTGGGGTATAAATAATCTCAGAATTTTTCATGTTTATTACTTATGTAAAATTTGTGCTAATAAATATTTATCCTGACATAATATGCATATTGTGTGTTGTTCAGGAAAAAGACAATTACAATATTTTACATCAGCTACAATTAAATAACAAACTCTTCTTTTTTGATAAAGACAAAAACAATCGAAACAATTGATGTGTACAACTTGTGTTAATTTTTTAGCTAGTTGAAACACTATTACGTTATGAAACATGCAGGAAGGAGACAGAGTTCATTGGTACATTAATCACCAGCATAATACATAATGCTGCGACTGGGCCTTAATTCCTATAAGGTTGTAGCTAATGGTTAAAATATCTTAACTTCCTTCATATTATGTAATGTGACAATGTGAAACTCTTTAACCAATTCAAGTCATATGCTTATTTCTTTGTGTACCTGTGTGCTAATTATCATTCTGTAGTAAATTGCTGCCAGTGTATAATTTTATGATTAATTTTTCTCCCATATCTTGTTTAACTTTGAAAATAAAACATTTACTACCTTTACTGTTAGGGGCACTGCAAGTCGTCTTGTATGGCTATTATTATAAACTTTGATACTTCATTTTATGAAAGTTGCTGCTGGTGGTACAATGTTAGTTCTGCGAAATAGGACTCCACTAGGTACACTTTATTGTATCTAGTTTTGATAAAAATATCTTCCTTTAAAGAAATTCCAAAAAAATATGTGTACAACTTAGATATTGACTGGTAAATCTTAAAAGAATTAAAATTGTGTATGTATTTTCTGAATTAATGAAGTGATAGACTTTATTTGTAGCACCACACAATAAATTGTTATCAATAATTTTCGCTCAATAACTATCTAATGGAAAAGAGAGTTATACGACAGTAGATAAATCTAGAAATATTAAAAAGTGATACAGTAAATTCCAATTTTTTATATCAGAATTACTAATTTTAGTTTTTAACTATGCTTTCAATGACATTTTGTTTCAAGCAAGTCAAGAAACTCAAATATCGCTAATTTGATGCTTTCATATACATAAATTTTCTGAAATCTGTGAAGCCTTAGGTTTTATTATTTATGATTATGTGTTCTTCATTTTCCTAAAGTTCAACTAGTTTTGTGCATTCAAAGCTTTGTTAGTGAATTATTTTATAGTGAGGTCATTCATAATATTTTGATTCAACATCTTAAAGTATTTTTAAATTTAAATTAATAAATAATGTATCCTTCACATCAATCAATAATTTAAAATCTTGTACAAGCTTGTAGGCTAAAACATGATTGTTTAATATGTGGATTTTTGTATAGGTTCTTCTGGATCTGATGAACCACCGCCAAAGGTAAAACACATTTTATTTTAACAATTTTATATTTTAATAAAATTGATATTTTAATTGTTTCTTATTGTAAAAAATTGAAGCTCTATTTTCAAGTCTCTATTTGTGTAATATTCAAATATATATATTTGATTTTTAAAAATTAATTCCTATTTTAAAAGAACATCTATATCATTATGCTATTTTTTTGAAAAGTTTTCTAAAACGTCTTAAAACTGTATCAGATATTAATTATTTGAATTGTGACGTTTGTAAATTAGAAGATTTATTTCTGTTGTGAAAATGATTATGAAAATCATAGGAACTTGAAATAGATTTGATTGAAAAGTCAAAAGTTTTACTTAATTTAAAACTTGGAAATCATTGTTAAAAAGTCATTAAAAAGTTCATATAGAACTTAACATGCCACTAAATTGATTTCTCGTACAAATTTGTAAATATGAAATATTATTTAAATAAACCATAATCTTTTAAATTAAAGATATAGTAGTAGAAAATGCCTCATTTTCGTTCATGCAATACATACCATCCTTTTGCATATGTATCTAGTAGTTATTTAGCAATTATATATGTATGTATATATATATATATATATATATATATATATATATATATGTATATATATATATATATATATATATATATATATATATATATATATATATATATATATATATATATATACAATATATATATATATATTGTATATATATATATATATATATATATATATATATTGTATATATATATAATATATGTATGTGTGTGTGTACAAGCAATTAATTTTTCCACAGTTTTAAAAGAAATAAGTATAAATTTGCAGGTATTTATGTTTCATTTAAAAATATTGTTTTTTAGTTAATCTGCAAAAATTTGCAAAAAAAATAATTTTAATTTTTTATTAAATAAAATCCTTTGATTCCACTTCCATTTATCTTTATTTCTCATATACTAAGAAATCAAGTGATTCAAATTTTAAAACAGTTATAGGATTCAAAATGCTTAAATTCAGATTAAAGAAAAGTGAGGATTTGTTTTCTATTTAATCATTTATATAGCATTGCTTGAGTTAATTGGGTCTATAAGTGTCAAATTTTTCTTTTCATGAAACTCCATTTTAACTTTAACAGTATACTTAGAAATTATCAAGTTGTTGCCCTTCAGCTTTTGTTAGATGTGAAAAGATTATAAAAGTGTGTATAATAAATATGAAATTCTCTTAATGATCATCAAATTTAAAGTGAGTAATTTAATTTGAGAACTTATTTAAAAGTTTCTAAAAAAGCACGCTTTTTGCAGTGTATTGTACAACTAATAAAAAATTAGTTCAATAAAAGTATTTTAAACTAGTACTGAAACATGAAATATTTTATTTAACAATAACAAAAATGTACTTTCTTAATAGAAAGTATGCTTAGATATATGCAAATTGTACATTGTTTGAGATGATTATAAACATTTTAATTTTAAACTTCTTCTTTCAGCCATCTCGTCTTCCAGTTGATAGAATTAGTACATCAAATTCACCTCCAGTTATTGGGACTAACATGGGCCATTTTTCCTTTTACATGCCACAGGGCTCTGATACATTATATATGGAATCAACTGATGATTTAGGAAGTATTTCTAAACGAAAATCAAATGTTTCACAAAGTGGACACAATATGGTAAATTTAAAAATTTTAATAAATTATTTTAAAAACATAGTAATTTTTTAAAAAAAATGCAAAATAATATTTCCTTTGTAAATCAGTTCCTTATAACTAAATATGCAAATAAGCATCTTATAAGCTATGCATAAATTTTGCCAGAAGTGTTGATATCAATTTAATTCATTTAGATATCTGATTACTTATATCTGACATATTTTTTTAAATTAGATCATAAAGGAAAATGTTTCTTTTTTATTCATATGAGTGAAAAAGTTTACTCAATCCTAAAGATTATACTTTTATTGAAATGTTTCAAGTTGTTATTGTAATTTTATACACACTTAATATAAAATTATTTTTTAAATATTTTCAGAATTTTTAAAAAAATTTATTGTAATTCTGAGAAATTTTAATATTTATGTGTTTTAAAAATTGTAAAAAAATGTCTGACAGCAATTATTACTAAAGGTCATGCAGAAAATGTTTGAAAATACATTTTAACTATACAAAGCTAGGGTATTATACTTTTTACTCTTGTATTCTCTGCTTATTCATAAGCTAAAGTAATTCGTTATTATACCTTAATTTTGAACTGGAGAATGGAAATATGTGACTTCTTGACAAATTGAAAACATGTATTTAAAATTAAAATGCTAAAAATATTTTATTTTGTAAAAGACAATTTTTTTTAAAATTAAATGTGTATGATAATGAAAAATTGACTGATATTGTTTAAGCATTATGAATAAATTCAGTGTTGTCATACCATATTTATTCTGACTTTTGCAATGAATCTTTTTTGTAATTTTTTGTGTTTTATTATATTGAAGACATTATTATTAATACATCTTATTAGTAATGTAGAAACTATGCAAAAAGTTCTTTCGTGTATGTTAGTTTATCTTCACAAAAAATATATTTTCTGAATGTCTAGTACTTCTGTCAATACTATTAAAATATTTGATTAATTTAATCAAAATTAGCTACATATCTTTTTATTTTACAATGATTAAATGAAACAAATTTAAATGATATGTTTATACATTTTTTAAAATTTCGTTGAGTAAAATTTGTATTTCTGATCATATGTAATACAAAACATAAATATCTCATTAAAGCGAGAAAAGTTATAAAAAGAACTTGAATGTGTGTGTAAATAAATTAAAATATTACAATGTTATTTGTAAATATCTAATTATTAGAATACTTTTAACATGAAGTGTTGAGATTTCCAGAATTTTCATTATTATTAAAAATATTTTCATATGGGAGATACATTCATGACAATATTTGTTGAAATCAGCTGGAACGCTTTAGAATATGCAGTCAAAAATGTATGTATATTCTTTTACAGCAAAACTTTGTTACAATTAGAAATGAAAAATCATTTGATTTGAAACATTTAATACAAAAACATTTACAGTTTTAGTATTTTGAACAAAAGTTTCAACTATATTCTACATCTTATAACTTTAGCAGCTGCCTGGTTAACTAAATTATCCTTTCTAATAATATAAAAAACTGAATACACACATTGGTAGATATTTTTTCACATTTATATTTGTTGGAAATTTAAAAGTTAGTTTTTTTATTCTGTTCTTTTTGTCATTTTAGATATTACTTCATAATATACATATTTTGTTGATTTTAAAAAATGAGCTTTTTATGGTTCATATTAACTAACAATCATACAAGCTATGAAACGTATTAACTAATTAGTATAAATATTTGAAATCATTTTTATTTGTTTGGGAGGTAAAAAAAAAGTTATTCTGTTTTTATTCTAAAAAATGATAATTGTGAATTTGAACCAGTGACCACAATAACTATTTTTTGGTTTAATCAAATAATTTTTTACTTTTAAAATTATTAAAAGGAGATTATCAATTAAAGAATTGTCGAAAAGTACAAACTGTATTTTTGCGCTGTACCAAATTTTCGAATTACTTGCATGCTTGAACTTAAATCTGTTTCAGTTCTTCAATATTAGCATAGAATTTAACAATATATATGTGCAATGCAATATTAAAATAGCTTGTTTAGTTAAAGTTTTATTACAAAAATATTTCTCAGGCACATTCACACAAACTAAGAAATACTTAATTTCCAAAATAAGTAAAATGAAAGAATACACAGATCTTAAACTGCAATGAGAATTTTTTTTAACTATGAAAACCAAAATGTGAATAAAAATAGAAAAAAGTAGCTCTATTAAAATCATTTATAATTGCACCTTCCTTGAAGCAGGTTTTTATATACATTTTTGAGTAAACGTTCACATTAGTTAAATGAACCCTGATCATTATCCAGCGAGTTCCCTAACCCTAATTTCACACCAATGTATTCAGATTTGGGGATTGAACTGAAAACTTTGCAGTGAAGTTAGTTGTCCCTTCCAAGTGGCTTGGGATAGCAGTTAACACACAATTTTTTTTTGCCTTAGTTAACTAATGATAGCTGGTTAAGAGATTAAAGCTTTTGCATTCTCATGGCTGAAAATTTTTAAATGTTTTGTGAAGATTTTAATGAATCATCTGTATAGTTATATTAAATATAAATGATAGATATTAAGATGATTGGAATGTGAGTACAATCACTTATTTTTGGATTTTGAAATCCAGTAACAGTTATATGTATTGGTTGTTGAATGATTAATGCTCTTGTTTTCAATTCCTCAGTTTGTGGGATCGATTCCCAGCTGTTTGTTTTTTTATAGGGGCTCAAAAATAAACTTTAAAAATGTCTTTTGTCAAATTATTATTCTGTCCAAAATGTGATCATGAGCAGCAAACAAATTAAAATGACTATATTAGCAAAGGATTTAGAAATATTTGAAGTAGCATTTAACTGGGAAACACCATTTTTAAAGCAAATTTAGTGTATATTATTGTAATTTTTTATCGACTTATTTTTTGAGTTTTACCAAAATAAAATTTTCAGTCATTTTGGATGCTTTAAATTTTAAGTTTCTGTAGCACTGATGTGTTGTATTCAAAAATTCTGCTGCAATATTCATATTTAGGAGTTCAAAAATATGAAAATTTTCAATTTAAAACATCAAAATCAGTGTTTTCCTGCAGTTCTTAGAGTAACATTAAACGATTGAAATTTTTGATGAAAATGTGTAGTTTTATTAAACTAAGTTGTAAGAAGTGCTGTTTGATTTGAAAATGCTGTATGCTATTTAAGTTAAAGTAAAAGAAAATGATTTTTCTATTAATGATAATTATGATTTTCAGACTTTCCAGCAAAGTAACTTGGAAGGAGAGTTGGAAAAGAAATTTCTTGAAATGAAATTGCAAGAACAACAAAGGGAATCTGAAGAAGATTCTAAGTGGCTTGCTGCAAAAGAATCACAGTTTACACCACTATCTGTAAGTTCATCGTAAATACAAAAAATAACTAACTTTTGAATGACATATTATTTGGATTACTGCATCAGTGGGGAAAAAAGTCAATGAATTACGAAAGAAAGTTTTAATCATAATTATAAACTTTGTTAAGGCATCTAATTCTCTGAAGATATATCCTTGTCATATAGTTAGTAAATTATAAGTTTTTAATCATGTCAAAGCTGAATTTAGCTACAGAAATATATTAAATTTATCTTTTATATTTTTTCAGAATGTACTTTGTTTGTTACAGTTAGAGATTGATATATATTAACAAGCATTCATTTTTATATTATATAATTACAAATCTGTTACTTTAGCTTTTATAGAACTTATCATTTTATGTTAAATAATTTTAATGTTTCCATTCTTTGATGTTTTGCAAATATGTCATACTTCTATTACTTTTGGCTGACTTATGTACGGAATTATCCAACAAAGAGATTATCTTATAAGTATCATATTTTATGGTAGATTTAGCTCTATTAGTACATTTTAATTGATATGTGTTAACACGATCCTATCAGAACTTAAAATATCTTTTTTTTCTATTCTTGTGCAATCTGCATCTATATGCCAGAATTTTTACATGTTCTGGGCTCAATAGCTTTATTCTTTTTTTTTAAAGTTTCATTAATGGTATATGTTAGTGTAGTTAAAATTCTCAACAAATAAAGACAAGTAAAATCAAACTAATTATTCCAATAACTGTTTCAAATGTGCAAACTATTTATTGTATAGAATTTTCTGGCAATCACATTTTCCTGTAATTGAACTGTAACATTTTATTGTAATTGGTAATTTTGATTTTTGCAGTTTTATTATACAGCAATATTTTTTTAGTACGATTATAACTGAAACTTGTTTTCTAATTTAAAATCTTTATTAAGATTTAAAATGAATTTTTTTAATTTGCCATACAAAATATTTTATTTACCTTTAGCTTTTCTACGGGATTTATTTTTGCATATGTAAATATTGTTTCTTAATCTAAACTAATGGGTCTTGAATACATATTCAGAGATTTTTTATCATTATTGACTATGCATCACTAATATAAATATATGAATCTTAAGTTATAATGTTGTTGCCAGTTTTTCTGTAAAATATTCATTTTGAATGTAAACAATGTAACTATTGTTAACCATTATTTGCTATGTGAAATTTGATTTAAACAACAAATATAAGGGCATATTTAGATAGATCGTATCTTAGAAATATAATTTTGATTCCATGGTTGTTTAAGACATTGAAAATTATTTTGCTTAATTATATATATAAAAAAAATACGTATAAATTATTCTTATGATTACAAAGGCAATACTTTTATTTTATAAAATAAAATTTTAAAATGACAAAATTTGACTACCATTACTAAAAATAATAATCTTCATTTGAATTGAAATATTGTTGACTAAAATTTTGTCAAGAATATTTCAATTCAATTGAAATCAAATATGAAATTTTTGAGAATTAATTCAGGTAAGCAGCACATATTAGGGTGTTAAGTAGAATTAGTATTTTACATTCATAGACAAAAATAAAGAATTTTGACAAATTTTCTTTTATCCTTAAAAATTTTTTTTTCAGAACTAAATAGCTTCAGGGTAATAGCATGATATTTGATTTGTTAATATGAAATAACTTAACATGAAATAGCTTAAGATTTATCATTTTGTTCCATCTGATCATGTAAAACTCAAAGAAAAAGTTATTGTAGAATTTTCAGATATGTTAAACTAATATTTGTACATGATGAATTCAATCTACTAGTTTTTTTTAAGTAATATAAATATTTGAAAAAGTACCACACACACACACACTCTTTTCCGTTTTGTATGTTTTATTGTATTGAAACTATTTGTAACAAAATGTTGAAAACACAGAATGCAACTTTGTTGAACAATTCTTCTGAAAATTATACTCGTATATTACATTTTCTGAATACTGTATAGTTGTAATAAAACTGATGTGCATGCATCTTTTTTTGGTTTTATTTCTCTCATAAAATTATGTTTGAAATTTAAACTTATCATTAAGTTTTTTTGCATTTAGTCTTAAATGACATTTCCTTAAACTTCTTAATTATTTATAATTTCACAAAGATTTATAATGATTATGCAAATAAAATTTATTTTTAGCAATCTCACTATCCATTTTCCTCTGGTAAACGATCTCATTCAGATAGTGATGGTGTAGACATTGAAGGACACTCTATTTTACCAGGTATTGTTTTGAATATATGTATTATTTAGAATACTTAAAACTATATATAAAACATTAGTGATGATATAAGGTGTTATGTAATTTTTTTTTAATGGTACTCTTATTTTGACATTAAGAAACTATATTGAGGATTATTTTCTACTGTAAAAAGTAGCGAAAGATATGTATAGCTCTTAAAATGAAATTGCTCATTTTAAAATATTTTCTAAATGAAGTTATGTTTTCAGAGTCCAATAATGCAATTGAGCATAATGGTTTAGGAGCAAATAAAGCTTCATCAAACGTAAGTTTCTTTCTATTGTATTCCTTATTCATTATATTGAAGAAGCACTTTTGAATGATTTATTTTTTATACATTAAAAACAAAGTAATTTAATGCGGTGGAATTTGTTTTTAACTAACATAAAATCATCTTGTGAATTTTTTCGGGAGAAATTTAATTTTCTAGAATATTCTATATCATATATTGAAAAATAGAGTATATACAAATGTTCTCATATGCTCTCAAACATTTAAAAATTTTCATTTTAATCATCATTACCGATTTTCATATCTAAGCAATACTCTTTAAATTATTCAACCTTCTAAAAACCTGTTATTTTTGTATCAAAACATAAGGAATTAATCTCTAGGAAGAGTTAGAATGTGGGAATTTTTCATATCACCATTACCTTTATATATATATATGTTCTATTCCTGTCTTATAAGTTATAAAACAGAAACTATGAATAGTCACAATCAATTACTGTAAATAGTCTCAATAAAAGTTATTTTAAGAATATGTTGCTGTGTGACCAAAATTCAATATTAAATTACTACTTTTCAAATAAGTTTGCCATAAGTTTCATGTTTTATTTTCAAAATAATTATATTTAAAATAATATTAATTACTTATAAAATAATACATTTAGATTTAAAATAATATCTGAAACAACTTAAGATGTTGATATTTTTGTGCATAATTTTTATTTGTTACAATAGTTTGATATTTTGTTATGTTATTTCTTTCTTCAAATAACTATCATTCTCTTTATGCATATCTCATTTTAAATTATTGCAACATATACTCCTTTATGTACCATATGGTTTTTATGTTCTTATTGTTTTGATATAGCTGATTTATTATTTAGGTTCCTACAGCTGAATTAGATCGTACAGATGATCTTGTTTATGAAAATACCACAAATGTTGTTCGTTCTGTAATGACGTTATCTCAAGGTGTTCAGCAAGGAAAAATGGAAGAATATTTAAAATTGGTTAAAGTATGTTTTGTAAGATAAATGATTTGTTAATATTAATAAATGTTTAAATTTTAAAGTTTAATCATTTTATGTAGAAAGGAATTGTATAATAATTAAAGACAGTTTATATATGGTGACTGTGTCTGTGGAAATGGGTTATATATATATATATATATATATACTATATACTATATATGTTCATATGGAAATTGTGAAATTATAGCATTTTTTATTTCAAATATTTATGTTTCTAAATACTGTAAGTATATAATGAAATTAAGTAATATAATGAAATTAAGTATTTTACTGTGATCTGGTAAATGCTTGTATCAATATTATTATAGCACAAAGTTTACTTAATATAATAAAATCATTTTTTAAGGTACTCCTTGAATAATGTGTATTTGAGTTAATGATAAGAGAATTGTTATTATAAAATGTAATGCTCAGTTAAATAAAAATGTATTCAGATGAGTTAATTTGATGTATCTTACTTTTGTTATAAGTATTAAATTTGTTAGTATTTTGTTTTGGTTATTCTTAATAAATAGTAAATAAATTTTTTATTGTGTTCAATATGTCTAAACATTGTATTCTATATATAATTCTATTATTTTGGAGCATTCCTTGAAAGCTATAACACTTTTTAAACAAAGTTATATGTGAGATTTTTGATTAAAAATTAAACTTGATGTGCAAGATTAAAAAGGATTCACTGTACTTATTTTGAAAGCAATTCTGTTTCCTACTCTTTAATTTGCATTATTTAAGAAGTTAAAACGGGTTTATGATTTAATTTTTTACAGAGCATTTTGTCAGAGCTTTGCAGCTGTTTATTCAAATAAAAAAAATCTTAAAACGTAAACATGTTAGGAAAACATAAAATGTATGGGAAATTGGTAAGAGAACAAAAACTGGGAGACAAAATCCAATTTTGGTTGTTTAATGTATTTCAATTTTTTTCTTAAATAATTATAATTTCCTCCCTTTCAGCATTGCATTGAAATACTGTAATTTAATAACTATTATTTATTTTTTGTTTTGTTCTTATTGAAATTAATTTCATACATTTATTATTGTAAATTATTTGTCAGGAATTTTTATTCGTTATATTATTTAAGTTTGAGTTTCAAACCTCAAAATGTATTTTAATTTTAACTTTTAAAGATTATCAAAGTTGAATTCCATTGTTTTCCTTCAATAACCTTAATTTGTGATATGAAACAAAAATGTTTGTTAATTATTTTATAACTTGAATGTATGAAATATATTAAATCATAAATATAAATGTAATTTTAAGTTACATGTTTTCTGTAATAGTAATATATTTTGTGGATTAGAGTTCCCATTTTGGTAAGAAATCAGGCAAATATTTTTCGTTTCTTTGAAGTTCATATTATAAATCTTTTGTGATTTACAACTAATTTATGAATATTATTGAATAGAACTTTTCTCTTTACTGGATAAATGTTACTTTCGGTAAAAAATAATATTCTATTTTTGAAAGCTGTATGAAAAAATGCAGATTGTGTATCAGCAAGCAGAAATACTAATTTAATTATAAGGATATTAGCTAAATTATTTATATGACTGTATCTGTTAACACATTTGAAAAACAAGTGTTATTTATTTTTATTCAACTCCATTAAGCATATTTAGAGTAGCACATAAAATTATATGACAATTAATATAAAAATTTCTCATGTACAAACAACTTGTAATAGAAATATTTCTATAATGAAACAGTGTTCTCATATCCATCATTACTATTGAATTTTTCTTTCGCAAAACAATTTTTAGTGATTCCATTATTAAATTTTTATGAATTTTGAAGAGCAAAATTAGTATTGCAAAATATTTAATATTTATATTTTTGTAAAGTATTAATGAAAAACACATTATAAGTGAAAAAAGTAGAATAAGTATTTTCTGTTAATTATTTTATTTCATTACAGCAAGTTGGTGTCCATTTGCGTAATTTGTTGGCTTCTGTTGATGCAATAATTGTTAATTTCCCAAGTTGGTCTCATAGAGAAGTAAGTTAATTTTTAATTTATTCACACTATGTAAAAGGAAATAAACATTGTTAAGTTGATATTTTTCTAAGTATAGTTATAATGTAGTATTATATATTTAATGAAAATATTAATTATTTGCTTTAATGAATTGTTAAACTATGTTTCAAAATCATTTAGTTAATCAAAGTATAGTCTTATTTATATGGAAAAATTTTGAAAAAATGATTTGTTCGTTTTCTGCAACTCTCAGTGAATAAAATATGAAACTGATTTTGAAAGAAGTGCTCTTAAAATTCGTTTGGATAGGATCAAGTTTGATTGCTTTTAAAATTAAAATAAAATTTTGTTCTAAAAACGAAGTAAATGAGGTTATTTAATATTTTCAGTGGGAGGGGTAATCTGAAAAGATTTTATGTAGTTGTTAAAGCATTATTTTTTCCTAAAATGAAACAAGCATATGCTGATATGCTTGGGAGTTTTCTGGGTTTCCTCCTTTATGACAAATTAATATGACCAACTACTTATGAAAAGTCCTTCCAGAAGGCAATTTATGTGATGCATGCTGAAATGTTTTAAAATGATCTTTAACTCTTAGGCTGTCCATTATGTGATGTCAGATTGTGCTGATAAATTTCATTTTTTAATAGCGCTATTTTTAATTTTTGTGTTTTTTCTAAATTGGTATTTTATTTGAATTAATTTTATCAAAATTTTTAATTTTTAATTTGATTCTAAATCATTACAAACTTCTATTCCTCAGCTTTTAATTGGCAGTGTGAAGTGTAAAATTGAATAGCAGTGTGCTAATCATTCACCTACTATCTAGCAGCATATAACATTTCTGTAGGAACTCACTATATATGTATAGTTTATTAAAATATATATTGGGGTTTGAATGCCTTCTGGTCATTACTTAATTTGGTTGAGTTTGAATTAGATGTTAAAAAATTCTTCTAGTGACATGACAGTCGATTGTGGGCCAGAGCCTTTCTGAGAAGTTTCTTCATTCTGTTCTCTTTTTCACATGGGAACTCCAGTTGATTCCTAAGATCCTAAAGTCTTCCTCAACATAGTCTACCCATCTTAATCTGAACCTGCCACTAACTCTGGTTCTTATTGATCTGTAAATGGAGATTTGGAGTCATAAAGGATTCATATGTCAGATTTGGCAAGCAAATTTTAGTCAATTAATTTTAATATATTTAATTATATTAGTTTCCCTCTACATCCTGTGCAACTCCTTGTTGTATCTGTGTTGCCATACACTATCAACTTATACTTCACCCATAATCTTCTCAACACCTTTCTTTCAAAGATATCAACCTGATTTTTCTGCGATTTTGTCAAGTCCCAGGTTTCTGAACAATATGTAAGTGTAGGTCTGATAATGGTTTATATATAAAGGATTGTTTTAGTTTTTCTTTTTACTAATTTTAACTGTCAGAAATTTCCTAATCCCTCAAAATATTGGTTAACAGTATCTGCACATTGTTTGATTATCCAAGCTGCTCTGATTATTGTCATTGGAATCAATGTATGCCAAGTTGTCAAGAAGCTCGAATTTGTAATGTTCAGCTTTAAGATATCTTAGATTTCTTGCTGCCTTTGTCTCTGACATATATTTAATTTAACCCTCATGAACACAGATTTATTTTAGCTGCTGATCTCACAACCGCAACGAGTGCCTATAGTAATACCTTTTTAGTTTGAGCAATCAAAAAAATATTGCCAGCCTAATCTAGTATCTGAACTGACTTAGTAAAAATATTTCCTTTTGTTATAATGACAGAATCCCAAATAATTCCTTCTAAGGCCAAGTTGAAGGGAAGGTAAGCAAGTGTATCATCTTGTCCTATGCAATTTTTATTTTCCAAATAATCTGTCAAATTTCTAGGTAATTTTACACTGAAAAATGTTTCATTTATGGTTAATTTTATAAGTCTCATTAAATTCTGGAACATTAAGATAATTTAAAGTAATAAGAGTATTTATCGATTTATACGATCATCTGCTGTTTTAAAATTAATGAATAAACAGTACATATTTATATCATATTCTTTGGATTTTTTGATGATTTGGTACCAGTGAAAAATTTGTTTACATGTGGATTTCCCTTATCTGAAACTACATCAATACCAACTGTTTTTTCAACAATAGGTGAAGTTAATAAAATAAAATATTTGGGAAAACTTGAACTCTAACTTTTGGTAAGTTGATATCACGATAGTTTGAACACATTATGGAATTCCTTTTCTTGTTTCCCACACAGATAGACAAAATAATTATATGCAATTTCTGAGTTAACTCAGGAGTCTCTTGCTTAAAAAACTCACATTGTATGCGATCAGGACCTGCTGCTTTCATATGCTGAAATTTTTTGATAGTAATATCTTTTTAATTTAATTTTAATTGTAGATATCTGTAAAAGGTAATTTTTGTGCTTATAAATATGAACATTTAGCACAATTTTTAATTGTTATAATATGTTTCTGAGGGAATAAGGAAGTCATTTTTAATTATAATTTATGTAAATATTTCATAAAATTTTTTACTTGATACCAAAAGTCATTTATATTTCAGTTAAACATTTTTCTTGCAGGTACAAATGGCTCACAAAGTGTTAAGCAAGGATATGGCTTCATTAATTGAAGCAATGCAGCAAGCTCAAAAATATTCTAGGACTACTCTTGATAATGATTACCGTAAAGGTATGTTATCTGCTGCACACATATTAGCAATGGACGCAAAACATTTGTTGGATGCTGTTGATTCAGTTAGAATTCGCATGAAGTCTTTTCAATCAGAGCAATCTAAAGAGCAACCATTTTTTCCATCTCAATCAGTTAAAAATACCTCCTCAATTAGAAATTCACGACCATTAAGTTGCTTAGCTCTATCAAGCTCAAGTGCATCAAATTATTCTCACCGTGAGAGTCAAAGATCAAGCCAACATGCAAATGTTTTATTTGAATCAACTGATGATTCAGTGTTATCTCTCTCATCCAAAACGTATAATGATGATACTAATGATAGTGGTTATGATGTGACATGAAATTTTTCTCCATTATATAGAATCAATTTTCTATCTCAAATAGTTAGTATTAACACACTATACAGACTCATTAACAAATTCCCAATCATCCATCATCATTTAGGAATAATATTTTTATTTTGTTTTCAATGTATTATGGATTAATTTTATAAATGATTTTATGTATTCTGTACTTCTTCTTTGATCTACTTTTTTTGTTTTTTTAATTAAATTAGAAACAGTAAAACCTTTTAAAGCACTTTATAGGTTTTATGACAGAATTTTGAAGTATACAAATTTATATAAACTACTTAATTTGAAATATAGATGCTGTAATATGCTCCATAAGCATATATAATATTTCATAATATTTGTGGCAAATTCAGTGGTAATGAATTTTATCATATTATATTCTTACACAAAAATTGAAGAAATTCAGAAATTGTTCTTTACATAAATCTGATAATGAGATTGCAATAAGAACTATATAAATTATTGTATCATACAATTTTACATAATTTTTCTCAATGATATTGTTTTTAAATTAACGTAAACTGTCTTCTATCTTATTGATGATTAGCATTTATCTTACCATCAAATAATATTCATGTTTTACATGAAAATACTATAAAAATATATACTAATTTTATTACTTATTAAAAAGAATATCTAAACTTAGTTTTATTTTTCCTTTTTACTTGTCATATGTGACGATTGAAAAGGTATTAAACTTTTTTGATTGCAACAAGAATTCCTACTATTGGTATTTGAAAATTATGTCCTCAAAAATTATTATTTTGAAATTTTACATTATTTTTTGTATTATCTGAGCAAACTAAATTTAGTTATATTTTTCTCTTAATCATATTTTTGTTACTAGCAATTTATTTTAGAAAATTGACCATTTAATATTTTATCTGCTTTATAGTTATTTTGTTCATTCTCTGTTGTTATAAAAAAGTTTCATTTTTAAGAGAAAGAGCAATTAAATAAATTAATAAAAAGTTTTATAAAGTATCCATTTGTTAGGGGATTTGCTTCTATAATATAATGATGCTGTATGTAACTGTCATATTATGTTTAATTTTCAAAGAGTTATACATGTTTGTTGAAACATTTTTAATGGATTACTTTCAATTATGTTTTTGATCTGTTCAATCAGAATTTACTGTCTAATAGTTAATTTTTCATACAATTTGCTTCTTTATTTTTTAAGTCTGCATTTTAAATGTTCTCTTTTAAATTTAAAAAATATTTTTAGAGCAAAAAAAGTTTTTATGTCCTTTAGAAATAAATAAAAATGTTTTGTGAGTTGCATATAAGATCATTTAAATTTTTTATATTTTTACAAACCAAACTCTTGTGCATAATTAATGTACTATACCCCATATTTCCATATTTATTGTAAATACTTCCAGCTAAAACTTATAAAATTGTTGTTTAATCAACCATTATTCTGTAATAATTTTTATTGCTGAATTAGTTTCAAATGTTAATGTTTTTTTTTTTTGTGTTGAGATTTGAAAGTTGTTAATATATTTTTCTGAATCATTCAAAGAATTGCAAATCATAACTGGTGTCATTGTTAAGTGAATTATTAATTGATAAACCTGTATTATAGCCTTTTATCTAATATTATAAATTGGAAATCGAGATGTTTTTTCTATAAAATTTCTATTTTTAAAGAATAGGGTCCATTTATTCTTGTCTTCATTGAATGATACAGTTTATAAATCCTAATAGAAAAATTTTCATATATTAGTTTCTATTTCTCGCAATGGTTAATAATATATTTTCTGTATCAAATTCATCTTGACATGAAACGAGCTTTTCACTAAAAAAGTAATTAATTTTGATATATTTAAGTGATATGACTCATTTGTTCTAATATCATTATAAAAGATTTCACAATGTGAGCTTAAAAATTCTTATACAAAATGATCTTATATATATGTGGTAAATGAGCGAGTGTGTGTGAGAAGTATTGAAAGAATATTATATAAATATCTGTGCTTGTTTTGTGTATTATTAAGATTTTTAAATTTTTTGACAAAATTCTTCGATTTTTAGAAATGTTCGTTATTATTTAAGAGTTTCATTTAAGTTAAAAAGTTAATAGTAGAATAATTGCTAAGAAAGATTTTATCGTAAATTTTTTAGCTTCTAAATTTGAACAAATTATAATTTAATAATTTGTGTTATGAATCATTGTCAATCATTGCAATTTTTAAATGTAACATACGCTTAGTTGAAATAATATTAATGAAAGTTATTATAATTGTGTTTCTAACTTAGTGCCAATGGTTAAAATTTTGATTTTTTTTTTCCAAAATTTTATCTGCTGTAATGTTATTTGCTATGTTTATTGAATGCATGCTTATGATATTCAAAAATATTTCTCAATCCTACTGAGAAATGAGTCATGTTTAATGGAGCTATTTTTCCTCATAATGTTGTTTTTCTGTTTTAATGCTGTGTTTCTAATAAATGTGTTTTGACAATTGGTTTTGTAATTTATATAAAGGTGAAAATCAAATTTAAATTCTTTTATTTAAATTTTTAAAATGAAGTTATTTTCCTGACTTTAAAATTCTTAAAGTAAATATTTTTAATACAGAAGTTTCATTATTGTTAAAGGTTTTCATTTTTCAGGTGTGACTCCTATAAATTTGTAAATATTGCTTTTGTTTAAAACAGTTCTAAAGGTTTATACAAATACTGTAAAGTAATTGCTCTTATTATTGGTTTTCTTTCAACTGCTAAACTGAGTTAATTTACTCGTGCGTATCACCTAAAGTTTGAATCTTATGAGTAAAATAAATATTTCTACTTTAATTGATCTTTAAGGAAAGGTATTTTTACTGTGATAATACTTCAATTTGCAAAGATACCTTTATTTGTGCCCGATATATATATATATATATATATATATATATATATTTACTTATATATATACATATTTTGTATGCTTTTTATAATGTTTGATAAAATTCTAGTCTACTTGTGTTTTCCTTTGTTAGTGATAATATGGATAAAATGATGTATATAATTTTTCGATGATTATATCCACGTGTACAATTTTCAATATTTTGTATCTATATAGATTATCAAAGTATACTGTGCTCAAAATTTCAATAAAATATTAAAATATTTCTGTTTCTTTGTAAATTTTGATATGTAACCTGTTTAATTATTGAAAACAAACATGTTATCCTGTACAAATAAAAGGTATAATATTTTATTCTCTGTTCTAATTTTTTTGTCATTTTTAATTTTCAATATTTTTTATTTGTTTAAAGTTTTTAACTATTTTTTGTTGATTTTTTAAAATATTGCTAGATGATTATCTCTGTATTTAATGTTCTTATATAATTATTCTTTACAGCATGTAAATAACCATTTGAACATATCTCCAAGAATAACAGATTTTTCATTAGGGAGAAATTGAAATATCACTGAGAATAAGTTAGCATTAAATTATATCCAATTTTTGTGATTTAATTTTAATGATGCTCTGTAAAAGGCATATGAAATAAATTTTAAATTAAAGCTGATTATATAAACAAACTTTAATATTTAAAAGTAGCTTTATCATGCGCATAGTATGTGCTTAAATCTGGACCATAATTTTGTATTTCTGAATAGAATGATATTTTAAAAATTATTTTGTTAAGGCAAGGCATTGAGATTGTAAAGGAATTAAAATAATTAAAAAACTATTAATTTTATAATAGTTAAATCATTTGCAGAATTAATTGAGGAAAATATTCAATAGTTTTTGTTAAGTACCAAAATACTTTACAAAATTTTACCTGTAGAAATTTTGCTTAAGATTTTTAATAAGTATAAGACATTTTTGCTGTATTTACTTTCTTGCAATTTGTATCTCTAAATGCCTTAGTTTTGTTTGTTTTAAATTATTTTTGAGAATATATGTCAATTCTTGTTAATTTTTCTCATTGCAAGCTATAAATCAATTTATAAATCAATGAATACTCCCATGTATTTTACCTGACACAAAAATACTTTTTTAATTTTTTGCTTAGTAAAGCGTATGTTTAATTATAACAAAATTACTCTTGTATTTGTTGAATGTTGATTTTCTGTGAACATTAAATTCAGTAACTGGAAAGTAAAATATCAAACTCTCATGTGGCTTAGGTGTCATTGATATCTTATTTAAATTGTGGCAGGTATCTACAATATATGAACCAATAAATTTTTTGTATAACTAATACCAACTGAGACCGTAAAATAAGTTTGATAAAAGCAATTTAATTTGCATAGTACAATAAAATATCTTTTATTATACCATGCATACAAATTATGTATCATTAATACAAAAAACAAATTTATGGTATTGAGAAATTTATCTACAAATAACTTAAAATGAATGTAAAATATTTATAATAAAATATCAAAATTCTTTTATTCTCTTTCAATTTCTTATTTTAATAAGACAACATCATTAATGTTTGGTATGAAATTTGGACACTCCCATCTATTTTTGCTTTTCAAAAATAAACGTAAAATACTTTTAAAAATATTTATTGTTCTTTTATTTATTTTTTAGCTTGTGAATGGATATTTTATATTTTGTGATCATAAATTAAATTGCTATTTTTGGTGTCGTTAAATATTAAAATCAGTTTAAAACTTATAAATTAAAATTTGCAACGGCTATTCTTCGCCTCATAAATAATAGTCGAATTTCGAAAGATATTCGTTTAGAACTCATAAATTCAGATCATATATCATAAATTACAGATCTGTATTGTGTTAACTTTGTTACAAAAATATTACTGTGTATAAATATCCTAAATAGCAAATATAGGCTAGATTTATAAAATACATTAGAAGTATCAATATTTGAATGGCTAAATCAGCATCATTTCTAGAAAATGGAAAGGTTTATATTAATTTATAGCCTGTACTGTCTTTGTGTGAAATAAAATTGAAATTTGTTGTACAAACATTTTCACCAATACGAATATTTTATCAGCTTACACGTTATATCAAATACAATTTTTTTGGAAACTTTTAGTCAAAGTCTTGTTTAGAATTTTAATAAAAATGAAACAATTGCAATCCATTTTTGGCAATACCCTGTCCAAAATGGAACTCTTAACTATCATCAGCTTCTTTGGAGATCGAAAAAAAAAACAACATTGGTATGAGATAATAAATAATGTTAACTGGAGAACAGCCAGAAGGAGATATGTGTATTAATGTCAATAATATGCAATATAGGTTATTTATTTATAGGCAATATTGAAACCTATTACTGGCAAATAGCTGACTTAGGTTTACTCACATTTGTATTGTTCAGTACGACATACATGTTCAACTTGTTCATATTCGAGAGTTGGAGGTATGTTGTCAGAATTTCGGCTTATTCCAATTTTGGAATTGATTACAATATAAATTGATATGTGCAGAAAATTTGTTATATTTCGAACACTTTAATGTTTAAAAAGTCTTAAAATATCCTATCTGACAAGGTATGAGGAGAAAGCTCATTTTGTTCAGTCAATGAAATGCTCGTAAATATGTTTGTGATATTCCAAAATTCACTGTCTTTCTCTTCATATCTTGTCACGATAGGTTAGTCTTCCATTAGATGGGTTAGTCCTTTTCCTTACTCTGCTCTCTTGTTTCTTCAGTACTGACATTTCTCAAATACTGTTCTATCCTGCTCGAACTCATCTATGTCCAATTAACTACAAGAGATAAGCTGGAATGTAGTTTGAGTCATGAACAAAGAGAAGAAAATGCTACGGCGCAGTATTTGACAAGTAAAATTTATCAGAGAAAATTAGCTAGTTTTTGAGTATCATGATGTCATATCTTATAAAACGGAAAGGATAGTTAAAATTTGTATATCCTATTTTTGCACTGACTTTCAAAATAATTAAATATTTTAAATTTTTGTCGCGATATATTTTAATTACATTGTTCTTATGGTAATAAAATTAATTTTTTCAACTATAAAAATTTTTTGGTACAAAATATTTTTCTGTATGCTGAATAGCCGAGCTGGCAGCTGAATGATTAGTGTTTTAGCATTCAGCATAATATATCGAGAATCCGACTACTAGCTCAGACGTGAATGTTTGGAATAGTTCAGAATCTATACTTTAAACTGTAAATTTCGATCAAATACCTGCTTCTGAATATATAATTACTGTGTTTTTTGCTATATATATATAGCTTTATTAAATAGATATTTTTTAGAAACTTTAAAAAGTTATATTAAAAAAATTTTATTATTTTAATTTTATTTTATTTAAAGCTTTATTTTTAAAATGTTAACTGTAATCTTTAAATTATCGCAAGTAGAAACATTAATGTGACCACCACTTACTTTCGATCTTGACGTTAAATAACCAATCCCAGATGTTAGGTGGCAGCATTGTGCAATTGAGCATAAACAAAGGGTGTTTGAGGGCTTCGAAACTTATTCTAATTGTTGGTGTAATGCAGAGTGGGAGTGATTTATCTGTTGTCCAAAAGGACTTGATCTTTAGCTTTAGGACCAAGGGTTTAAGCATTTCCGAAAAGGCTAAGTTTGTGAGCTGTTCGCGTGCCGCCGTGGTAGAAGTTGTGTGGCAAAATGAGATTGTCCAAAATTAGGACGTGGCAAATGTGGTATTCCATGGGCCATAGATGACTGAGATTAACGACAAGTGAGTAAGATGCTTTCGGGTGAATAGACGTGCTGCCGTTGAATAACTGACCACCCAAATAAACCAAGAAACTAACAGCAGTGTCTCCCGTACTATTCAGCGAATGTTGATCGTCTGGGCCTCCGAAGTAGATGTCTGATTTATGCCTTTATGTTGACTTTTATTCATCGGTGACGAAGCCTGGAATTTGCATACGAGTACCACAATTGAAAGCCCACTGAGTGGCGACAGGTAGCGTTTTCCAATGAATGACGCTTTATGCTTTCTTTGATAGATGGACGTTGGCTTATACGACATGAAACTTCTAAACACAAACTCCCTGCATCCACTGCCGGAACGGTGTAGGTTTGGAGGAGGGAGGGAGCGTTATTGTTGGGGAATGTTTTCTTGCCATTCTCCGGGTTTTCTCAACATTGTGGAAAGCTCGACTACAAGCACGCATTTGGTCTTGCGGACCATGTCCAACATTATATGCGTATTGTTTTTTCTCAGGTTGAGGAAATCTACCAACAGGACACTGTGAAGTGTCAAAAAGCTGTCAGTGTATGTGCGTGGTTCAAAGCGTATCTGACTGAGTTTACCGTTCTCCACAGTAAGCTCTCCTGACTTAAATCCACCCGAGAATCTGTGGAACTAATTGCCGGGGAATTATCTTGACCATCATAAATTGCTGGCGATATTATAAAAAAGTGTAGCTAAGGAGTTATGACACGTACTGAACACGTCGAACGACTCTAAACTGATTAAACGGGATTGGCATGTCGTGAATCATGAAACCATTCCAAATCAAGAAACCACCCCAGATCATCCCAGTAAGATTCAACACACAGAAGTTGCGGTATACCTTTATATTTTACGGCAAGAGCTGAACGCTATCAATTCATGTATCTGTTTCCGACCACAAATCAAACATTAATTTATTCAATAAAGTCGACAGATTTGCATAGTGTTTGAAATGTTGCAAGTGAATTGTGGACCATTGGAAAATTACTTATGAAGCGTCGAGTCAATCTACACTCTGTTCCAGGTTCATACTACCTATATATGTATATATATATATATATATATATATATATATATATATATATATATATATCCTCCAAATATTAGAGAATTTTGAATACAAATAATTATTATCAAACTCAAACAGTCGATCTACATACAAGACAGAATAGATCTGCATGTGTGTATGTGACACATTTATTCACACAAACATAATTAGTAAAAAAATCTAATCATTCAAAATATATTTGATTTCATATCAATAATTGCAGGATGTGGTGGCTACATTAAATACTGATTTCAGACATTTAATATTTTTTTTACTTTGAAAAATTTATTACTTATTTTTCACTCCTACAAGTCTTTGATGATATTTTATACTTTACAAATAAGAATATGTAAGAATTTAGTTTTCTAAGAGAAAATCTAAAGATTATATGATACAAATATATAAGTTAATCAATCTTTGTGAGTAAAAAAGTTTCAAAGATTAAAAGAATATCCCATAAGTATTCAATCATAAATAAATGCTGAAAGATGTTTTCTCTCTTTTAGCAAAATTGTCTTATTAACAATTATTAACATTTTTATTAATATTTATAAAAATTGAAGAGTTATAAATTCAAGTGTCATAATTTTCTATTTGGCCGGCCAAACTTGTCTAGTGATCAGCGTGCCTGACTACGGATAGGGAGGTCCTGGGTTCGAATCCCGGTTCAGGCATGGATGTACTTTCTCTCTCTCTCTATCCTGTCTTTGTCCTTTTCTTGTATGTATGAATGAAGTATGAAGGATGCCTATCCCATAAACAGGTCCCTGTGGCATGTGTGAGGGTGCGATGGTGGCCCACCCCCTGTGTTGCATCAAGGGCAACACCTCGTTGACAACGAGGTCGCTGTTTCTGGCCGGTTCCTTGGGTATAAGGGGACAATACATCCCGATATACCCCGACCATTGGAAAAAATTTTCTATTTTGAAATGAAATAGAAACGCAAATCCATACTGAAGTCAGCCAGAGACTATACTTCCTGATATAAATTTCATTCTATTCCGTGCTGTTCTTTATTTAACCCCGACAAAAAATTTCTGGGACAAAAGGATAATTTAAAGAAAATTTTGCTTAAATTTTCATAGAAAAATTACTTTCTTTAAAATTTTTACCATTGTCAAGATTTAGACTTTTAAAGTAAGAAGCTGAATTTTCCTATATCATGGGTTCCGAAAGTGGTCTAAATGGACCCCCAGGGGTCCATAGGAGATCACACGGAGGTCCACGTAGATGTGAAAAGAAAAGAAGGGTTCAGAAGTTGTAAGTGAGGGTTTACGAAAAATTTTCTGGTGTTTTCATAATAAAGAACAAAATATTTGGCTTGGTTTACCTATTAGCGTAGGCAGGTAGCATCATTCACTAGGCAAATACTCAAAAATATTCGAGATTCAGTTCAAACACAGAATTCACAATAGAACAACAGATAATAGTACAAGTGTACACAACAAGTCGAGACTAGCAAAATGCTGCCCGTGCGCCGTCTCATTAAAAGTATGACTATCTTTTATTGTTGTTTACATTTCAGAGTTCATTGTTGATTTTTTGTCAATTGTTGATTGTTTGCAATAATAAATATTTATAATTTTGTATAACCACAAGTATTATATTTTAATAAATAGGACACAAAAGTAAATATGCTACTTTTTTTTCTTCTTAACATCCCCAATTTAGGGTAATATTTTTTAGGAATTTTGGGAATACTGTAAGAATGCAGCAGCAGGGAAAATAGTAAAACTTTGAAAGTGGTCCACGAGAAAAAAGTTTAGGAATCCATGTCCTAGATAATCAAGGAGATCCAAGTTGGCAAATATTCTCTAAATCAATTACTCATTTAGAATCTGTTGCTGAAATAGAAATTGGAAGCTTTATATATTCCTACTGTGCTTAGGAAATTTCCACAGGGAGACTTAACGATGGCCAGTAATGTGTACATACTTTATAACAACAAATGACGTATGATTATGCATACATAAATATCGCATTAAGTATCAATCATTCGACTTCTTTTCTTTGTTGACGAGCCCAGAGATTACTTGTAAAGTGACTTAAGAAGGTTGTTGATTTTGTGGCAACCTGGATTCTGCTGTTACTGCAGATTTGGGGGGAAGTCATTGAATATATATATACCAGAATCACTCTGAAATTTTTGAGATACAACTAGGTTTTTAAAGTTACAGTTACAAAATTTTAGGTGTGTTCAAAGTAGTCTTCTTCAGCATCAATGCCCTTTTGTAGACGAATTTTCCACAGATTAAATGCCTCAAGCCATTCATTTCTTGGAATAGATGAAAAAATGCATTTATAGCCACATCAATCTCTTTTTCTGAATAAAAACGACGTCCACGTAAGTTCTTTTTAGATTAAAGAATAACCAAAAGTCGGACATAGGTAGATCAGGTGAGTACGGTGGATGTTCGATCACTTTAATTTGTTTTCGTTTAAGAAACTCAACTGTTAATCCGGCTGTATGTGAAGATGCATTGCCATTGTGAAGCATTAGTCCCCTAACATTTAGTTCTTGTAGAATTACTGGAAGACATTTAGTGGTATACCAGTTTGCTGTTACTGTCTTTCCAACTTGATGGCTTTGACCAATCCCGTACTTCTGAAGAATACGGCATACAACACTTTTTTCAGCGCGCGTTGTTTTTTCACCCTTGTCGGCGTAGGATCATATTCAAAGACCTATACTTTGCTTTCTTGACGTGTTGGAACGTCAAAAAACGGTATGTACGTTTCATCACCTGTTACAATTTTAGAAATGATGCGGTGGCCACCATCATTTAGCAAATTAAAAGTTTCTTTACTGATTCTGACACGCTCCTGTTTTTGGTGCTCAGTTAGATTATGGGGAACCCAACGGCAAACTAATTTTTTCATCTGTAATTCTTCATGAATGATTTTGTGTATGGCTGCGGATCCTATGTTAAGCTCCTTCTGTATCATTTGATAGGCACAGCGATTATCATCCATTAACATTTTTCGTATGGCAGACACATTATCCGGGATTACTGCCGAAGGCGGCCTTCCTGGGTGTTCTTCATTCTTAAGAAAATTGCGACCTCTTCTGAGTTCTCAAAACCATCTGAATACAGTAGCACGAGTTGGAGATTCATCACCAAATGCTAATTGTAACCGTTGAACGCATTCCTCTTGATTTAATCCTGCTTTAAAATCGTAGGAAATCATAGTGCGAAAATGTTCTCGGCGTCAACTCCATTTTCTCTTCTGTTTAAAATTTATTCTGCGCTAAGCCAGTTGAACTAAATTTGTAAAAAATCGTGTTCTGTGTTAAAATACTTTGTATTTTAAAACTAAATCGTTATTTTTATTTTGTAAATTCTCGTCTGCTCGTATCTCAAAAATTTCAGAGTAACCCTCGTAGTGGAGACTTAACTCTTTGGAATGTTGCAGTGATCTTTGTTATCCTAAATAACATCGTTAATGCGAATTTATTTAAAAATTATATTCTAAACCAATTGTTTGTCCTTACATTCGTATAATGTATGATTCATTCATCCTATTAGACGACAATGCTCGACTACTCAATAATCGTTATCATGATAAATATTTCTTAAATATATTATTATTTAAGATCATTTTTGCGCTCTGATTAATCTCAATACTTTCTCTATAACTTTACCCAAATAATTATGTTAGGTTTAGTGTGATTATTTGCGGTAATTAAGCCCAACTCCCCACACATTAATAAAGCCTTCGAGTTATCTATATATTCAGTTGGATTTGCTTTCTGCTGGTTTAATAAAAAAAACACTCCTTTTATGAACAGAACATCAATTTATTTATAAAATTAGAAATAAACAGACTTTTGTGTCTGATTATATACTGTTTGGAAGATGATCATTCATTGCTCTGAATTTCAAGACCGTTTTTTTCATTTATCTAGATTTTTTATTTTTCAAGAAAAAGTAAAATTATCTTTTTTTTTTAGTGCTTGATTTATTAAGCACTGTTTAAGTATTAATTATGCATAACTTATGATTTCTCGCTTATAAAAGTTTCTTCATGTGTGTGTGTGCGCGATTTCTTCCTGAATTTTCTTTAATAGCTGGAATCAGTGTATGAGACAATTTCAAAATTTCTAATGCAGTGCTGCTAAATACAAAACAGCTTTTATTTTTTGTGTAGATAGTAAGCGATTAAAAATAGTATGCAATTTTAAAAAAATGCACTGAAATATTAAAATTAATATAAAAAATATTAAAATACTTCTTATAAATTAATTTTGACTAAAATCAATGACAGTTATGATCACTTTACTGAATTTTAAGTTATTTTTTATTAAGAAGTTCAATATTGTGTGAAATAAATTTATTAGCACAGGGGTTTATGTGATGTAATCTGTCATTTATACATTTTATATATAAATGATACAGTTGTCTTATCCTATTTGAAGAAAATATAACTATCATAAATTAAAAAATGAAATTGGGTACAGTATTGGCAAGTATTTTAAACATTTGCATGCATTATTTAATATTCTTAAAATTTTCGTGCATTATAGAAATATATATTAACAGTTTATTAACTACAATTGCATTGAATCAGTTCACCTAATATGACTAAAATACTTAAATAATTCGTATTTATTACGTTTAAAATAGAAAAAAAAACATCAGTTTTACAAATTACAAAGTAAAAACAGCATTTTACCTTATCATTATTATTAAAATTTTACTGAAAAATAACGTCACATTAATAAAATGTTTATTAGTGTATTGTTCACAGTAGAAATTATCATATTTAAACAAACATTTAATTGTTCTTAGGCAAACTTCATGAATGTAAACACTATTCCTTCAGAAAATATATCTATGTTTTGAATTTTCATCTTTAATAATACAAATCTTGCCAAAAAAAAAAAAAAAAAAAACAATATCAATATAAATACTAACATTTTGTTGAGCCTAAAATGATGACATTTCTAAATACCTCTTGTTTATGAAAAGTAGTTTAAGCATTGAAATGCTCTTTCACCTATTTATCAAGGAGGTGCCCCATAATGATGAGGAGCATAGTCATGAGATCGCATGTGAAAATTAGGCATGGCGTAATGGAGAGAAGATCCAGTAGATGAGTTCCCACAGTAACCGTGAAGTGGTTTCCATGGCAGCAGTGTTGTTGGTCTTGGGACGATTGGCTGTTCGGCACTTGGAAGAGGTGGACGGAGTTGATTTCTTTGAGCTAAAATAGTTCTTTCATTACGTCGAAATTTTGCTCTTCTATTCTGAAACCACACCTGCCAAACAGAAAAAAGAAATTTACTCTACAAAGCTACAAGGGTATTTACTTAGAAAGAGATGGCAATAAAAAAGCATGTTTTTTGGGAGACATTTAGTTCAAGAGATCCTTGAAATTGCTTAAAAAACACTTAGAACCATCTTATAATATGTAACCATTGCATATTATTTGGGCCATATGACACTATGCTCGTTAATGATAATCAAATAACCTAATTTTCTTTATTTTCATTATTTTAACTAAGATAACTTTCTAGAATAAACCAAGAATCGTATTACATGTTTGATATTTAATAAATGGAATTGTGTTCAACCATAATGCAATTTCCTTAATCAATAAGCCGTAAGCTTAAATATAATCAATAGGATTCAAGAGAATTAAGTTTCGCTCTGCATTCATACCTTTCTTCAGGGCTAGTAAGAGGAAAGTATGCTGGTGCAACAACATATGTCTTTCTAAATTAATGATTAGTGATTGTGTCTTAATGCATTTCGTTTCATTCTTTCATTTTCTGCGTCATCAGTATTTAATTGAAATTTATTGACTGGTAATTATCGTTATTTGCTTATAAAAAAGACTTGACAGTAATAAGAATGAACACTGTTTCTTCCCAATACATAAGTGTGATTAAAAATTTTAGAAAACTTGTGTCCATTTTTATGTTATTCATCCGTCTTTCATTGTGTGTGTATATATGGTCAACAGTGACTGGTACATCAGTTTTATTTTTAAAAATTTTATTTAAAGTTCTGATTTGAAGACTCTTGGTAATGTTATACGAGATAAAGAAAAACATTTGGGGGTTTAAAAATGCCGAATCACAGGTCTTTTCTTGTGCTTGATGCTATGCAATATAAATACTTCGTTTTTTTTATATGAGCAGACTATGCAATTTGTAAGCTTGCATATGAGCAAACTATGTAGTTTGTAAGCTTGTATATGAGGAAGTAATTTTTTTTGGTGCTTCTGAACCGGGAAAAACTAGAATTTTAAATCTAGTTTATTTCATCAGCACACATGTTTCACGAGCTAGTAAAATTTGAGAGAGGTATGTTTGAAACTCTCTAGGTATTCACATTTATATATCACAAAAGTGTTCCAAGAACTGAGACAAAGACAACAATAGTTTATAATTTTCTATTGATAAATCTTCATTCGTCTTTTTTTAATATCCCATTGACCTATTATAGATTCATATTACTTATAAATGATACTTTCGAATAGGAAATGTTTGAGAGCTGAATTTTCTATTTTCTGCCATGCTTATAGAATTTTAAATATAAAATAATTAATGTGTAACCTATGAAATATGTTATTTGTAAGAATTTGCTTTTCTATTTTTTAAAAGTAAAATTTTTATTAAATTTTTCTCTCGTATTTTTAGATTAAAGATCCAAAAGTTTCAAGAAACTCTATATTCCAAAAGTTTAAATAAACTAAATAGAAATTGCTTTTGTGATGTAAAATAGATTAACCGTAAACTTCAAAAATTGCTCTCAATCAGATTATGTTTATATACAAATTTTCCTTTTTTTTAGAACGCTTTAAAAAATTATCTTAAAGGGTTTTTAAAAAGTCTCAAGCTTTAAAGCTTTACAATCAAAGTAAAATCTATAGTTTGGTTAGTATAGGAAAAAATGAATTCGGGTTTTTTTTCTCTCTTTAAAGCGTAAACAAAAATATGCAAATTATTTTAACAGATAAGAAAAGGCACTAACATTAAAAATATAATTAAATATTTTTTCCTAATTAAAATAAAATTTTAAGTAAATGAAAGTATTTTATAAAAGCAAATTTTTATCAAGTTAGCCTTTTTCCTTTTAAACGCAATGAAGAATTTCTTACATTATACCACTCTGCTTTTTATATGCGATGTTGCTAATTCAATATACTTATTCTATTATACATTAATTTGAAACACTTTATAAATTTGAGAATTTATTTATTTATTTTTTGAGGTTAAAATGTTGGCCTATTTACATATATTTTTACATATATTCTAAAACGTTTCCATACTCCTAACTTATAAATATTTAGGAATTTTTCATTTCTTTTCTACAAAGTTTACAAAATAAGCTTTCAGATATTAAACATTTTATGGACACAATGTGATTTTACTAAATTTGTGTGTGTGACCTGTATAAAATCTTATCTATTTTTAAGTATTTATTCAATATTCTGTCTTCTCATGATGTAATCATTCAGATAAATTCTTACATTTATAGTAACCTGAATACTGTAAGGATCATGAATATTGCATTTGTTTTTTAACATAATATACGAATACACTCACATAGAAAATTTTCTCATTTTATAATTCCTTTATTTTTTTATGTTTGCAAGCGTAAGTTGTGTAAAGTTCACTTTTTAAATTGCGACGCATTTTATTTAAGTTTATAAGAAATTAATTGAAAATAATGAAGACTTTTTTTATTATTATTATATATTCAAGTATTTGTTTTATTTCATTTTTGTAACTTATTTGTTAAAATTAGAATACTACAGCATTATTGCATTATAAATAGGAGCATATATCAGCGACAATACTTTTAAAAACACTTTGAATATTTTAAGTAATGCCGATTTTTACAATGCAATAAACTAATTTTTTTGTTAACTTCGCGCAATTTTAAATCGTGAAAATAAGAAAAACTTGTTTATTTTTATGAATATTAATTTCCTTGTTTATATATATATATATATATATATATATATATATATATATATATATATATATATATATATATATATACAATACTTGATGAATATAAATACTATAATTTTGTATGCTATTCTATTATAATAACGTACAACGTACTCCCATGAGGATGGCATTAATAAATTAAAATAGAAAATTCAAGCATATTCAACATTTTTTAGTATTTAAAACATAACTAAATACAATAAAAGCAAACAATTTCAATTTTCAAAAAGTATGCCTTTGATTATTAAGGATTATAGAATGCATTGAGAGTATCAACTATTGATAACAAAGCATTATTGTTGAATAAATAAATGTCTCAAAAGGAAAACAAATAACTTATTTTTTTCACTTTATGCTAAATTAAAAAATATATACGAATAAAAATTTCACGGTGGGTTCCCTATTTAGTTTAAAGTCCGGAAGAATGAAATATTTATTTAAATTCAGAAAATATGAAAAATAAGATTTTAAAAACTTTTAAATCGAGATCATTAAAAATTTCGATTTCTAAAATATCCCCCATTATTTTTAACCAACCAAACGAAATATTTACCAATCATTTGCCTGGAAAAGACAATGATAATCAGCAATTATATCAAAAAAGTATTTCAAATAATCGAAAAATTTATAGATCAAATTAATAATAATCTTAACGTAATAAATATAATATCCTGGCATACTAAAAAATACCAGAATAACATTTTGAAGAAAATGCGTAGCAAATCATACAATAAACCACGCTGAAAATAAATTGGGATGCAATGCAGACACCAAGGAAATATTTTATTTAATAATTTGGTGATACTAGAATAACATTTGCGTTTACTTGGGACTCTCTGTGACCTAATGATACAATGCGATCTTCGAAATGAAAGTTATTAGGTTCGAATCCAGATACTGTTGATTAATGAGAGATGGATGTTGAGTTCATGAATTCTGTATAGAAATCTATCAGGGTTAGTATTTGGAAGTATTACAAGTTTAATCCCTAACTATACGTGCGTACTACCCACTATTTGAGAAAATTCCAATTTATAAACAAAAAGAAATATACAGAGATATCTACAGGATTTTAGCAGATAAGCTCTCCATTATGCTTGCATTTAGCAATCACTTGAAAAATCCTTAGCAGTTTCAGAAACAGTGCTCCAGTCCATAAATCTTTTGCTTTAAAGAAAACCATGATCTTACAAGAAATTCAATTGCAAGATTGGCCACATTTGTTTTTAGATATAAAAATTGATTAACAATAAGTGAGGTATTTTAACCCACCAATTTTACCACATGAAAAGCAACAATGTCTTGCTGACAAATTCAAATCTTGCTAACTAATTTTACTGTTTGTTCTGGAAACACTTCAATAATTATGTTGGACTGAAAATCGCTTATTTCAAGTATTTTTCTCAAGACTTAAGAATGCATATATTTTTGAAATATAGTTTATTAGTAGTCCATAGTGTGGCAACACAAGTAATTACATTTTCCTTAAAACATACTAATTAGATATTGTGATAAATATTTTAATAACTCCTTTACTTTTAATGTAATACTTAAAATCAAAACGTTTTAAAGATCAATAAATGAAAGTGTTTGAAATTGTTTTAAAAACTTTCGACATAATTGAAAAGTCATTTTTTTAAAAAAATTATATTCTTCTTACAGCGTTGTAGAAGTTTTTATAAAGAAATAAAAAACTCAGTTCACACACCCACAAATGTCAAACTCTTGCCATGATAATGACTAAAATCTAAGAAATTCTTTAATTCAGAATTTGTATTATGTTGTTACAAAAATTATATATAGCAAGTATAGCAAGCGCGAGCTATATACGCAATACGAAATATTTTGAAATTTATGTACTAAATTAGCATTTCTCTATAAAATAAGTGGAATAAAATAAATACGAGAAAGACATAGAGAGAGAGAGTTTTTAAAGAGAAGTTGCTTACCTAATTTCTCAGTTCATAAGAAATTTCAATAAATTTCATCAGCATATTTTCTTAATTTGCAAATATTTATACCGATTCGTTTTAACTTTACTGAGAAAAATACTTTTTTTGTTGCATTAATGTAACTTAAAATAATAATTGTGATACCGCAACACTATTTTATAAGATAGTATAAGACATTTTAACATCAATAATTTTTTAATATTATGTATAAAAAGTGTCTGTCATATTTTCTTTTTTAATGTAAAATTTTAATTTTTTTCATACCAAATCTATTAACAATGCTTTATTGAGTTGATTATGTTCATTAAATAAATTAGAAATTAAATAAAATACACTTTCAATGGTGACATTAGCCATTATAGAGTTTTCTTAAATTTATAGAAAAATAAATGCAGCATGGGATTTAATCAGTTTTAGCAGTACTTATTACAGATTTCTCTTTTCTTTTCTAAGAAAAAGAAAAGGAATTTTCATAAGGTGAATCAAATAGCAATGTGTCCATTTGAATTTCATATATTTTAAAATAAAATCAGTTTTTGTACTATTCTTTGTTGATAGCCACGCTCACAGACTAACCTTTACTTGCAACTAAATAAAAAGTTGAAAATAACATTGAATTAGTGATATTAGTGTCATTTTCAATAACAATGACGATTGATTTGATAAACAATTGAAACCAGTTTCCTTCACGATAAATTTCATTCACATGGAATTTTAATTCTATAATTATTTTAAGCAAAAAAGAATGGTAATAGTGGATGAGTTCATTATAGTTTCATATTTAATTTTATTAAATGAATGTTATCACAAGAAACCAATACATGTTACAAGTTATTTATACGAAACCCCTTTAAATTATGGATTTCATTGCGATATCTTTCCGAATGAAAATATTATTGATTAAATTGAATTATTAATTGAATTGCCCACAAAATAATCAAATGATGAAAATAAAATCTTTCCCCAGTTAAGAAGAAACGATATTTAGTCCTAACTCCCTTATGGATCTTAGCAATTAAATTTAGAGACTGAATGCATGAATTTAAAATTTTTATTTTCTTTAAAATTAGCAACAATTATATTTATCTGTTGTTTTTTATATTAACGAATGGTTTCGCTTAGTTTTTATTTCAATTATATTTTCATTTTATTTTAAAATTAAGAAGTGTGTAGTTAAAAATACGGCCTCTCGGTATAAGTTTATCTCATTTTTTACTACTTACATTTGCATTTGTATTTTGATTTAAATTCTGCGAATATCAAGCATAATATAGACACCATATTGAATCAATTAAAAACAAGATCATTGGAGGTTTCTTATGAAAGTCGTTTTTCAAGAACTATTTTTCATTAAATGATATTTATACTTTTAAGAAGGTATACCATATTGAGGATACAATGCACACATAAATGAATATTCTCATATCATCCAATTCAAGTATATTTTATTAAATCTCTTTCACTCTCTTGATCTCTATAGTAAAAAGTGTTGCCTTTTCTTTCTTTCTTTCTTTTTTTTGTTCCAATAATTTTAACATTCAGTATATCTTTGGAGAGAGTTGATAGAGAAACTTTTCTAACTACACCAGGAACGATCTTTAATAGGTCTACTTAGCTTCTGGCAATTGCAGATGACATAGATCATTGCTAAGTCCACAGATCTACTAAGAGTCTTCTCTGGTCTTGGATAAAGCCGTGGGTAGAATGAAATTAAAATAAATGAAGCCAAAATAAATATATGCATTGTCGAGAAAAGGGAAACACTGAGAAAGTATATGAATTTCGTTATTATAAATTTGAATAGGTAGGTAAAACTGTACTTAATTTAAATCACAGATTGATTGTAACAGCAACATTAAACCTGAAATTAAGAAGTGAATTCTTTTGGCTCATAGGTGCCTTTATGGCTTAATAGGCCTTTTGAAATCATATCTTATAAAAAGAAAGATTAAAATCTTATTGTATAAGAATCTTTTTAGACCAGTATTGACTTAGGTTTCTGAAACTTGAACTTTAATCACAAAAGAGTAAAGGGTTTTGTGGGTTTTTGAGAGGAGAGTATTAAGAACTATTTATGGTGGTGTTTTGAACAAGGAATATGGAAAAGGAAATATGACTTTGAATTCTATAGACTCTTTGAAAAAGAAGATGCTATAAAATTCTTTAAACTAAATAGAATAAGATGGGTAAGATATCTTTTAAGAATAGATTCGACGTGGTCCCACTAAGGAATTTTAATTTTACAACCCTTTGCTGAAACTGAAAAGGTATAAAAAAAATGGAGGATGCTTAGGATGCAGACTTGGGCATCATTGGTGCTAAAAGCCAGAAAGCAGTAGCCAGAATAAGGGTGGTAAGTGAAAAACTTCTGCATAAAGCCATGACCCATAGGGGATAGTGTCAGATATAATGATGAATTTTAACATTCTGCCACATTTATAAATTTAAATTACTTTGAGTTTATTTAATTGATTATAATGACATTCATATACTTCACTGTAAATGAATTTAGGATATTTGATACTTTATACCATTGTGTGTGTGTTGAATGATATAAATCTTACAACTGAATAAATTATAGATTGCGGTTCTTAAGTGAAACTGCAGCTCTATTTCTGAAATTTTTTTTAAAATTTATATAGCAAGCAAAACATTATTATTGCTATAAGGATTAATTTTTCTTTACTATGAGGCATATTAAAAACATTTTTGTTTATACTTTTATTTTGATGTTAAAAAGTGAGCTGTTTTGAATTTATTGTTCACATTTTTCGACCTATTATTATGAGAATTTAATTTTCCTGGAATCTTTCATAAGATTTATGTAGTTTTCGCGTGCTTTTTATTTATTTTCTTTGAATTATTACTTCTGTTTAGTCTGTTGGCAAATTGACATATCTTTTTCTTTAACATTTAATTTTAATAATTTTGGTTAGAGTGTACTTAAGTGAAATTGGAGTGGGAAAAATAGAGAAATTTTACTTGGAAAAGATTTGTCAATAAGAAATATTTTTGTGGGAATAAAACTATCAAAAAGTGAAGATTGAAATCAATTGAAAAAAATAGACATGGTGAAAAGAAAAAGAGAAGGAACTAAATTTTATAGGATAGAATACTAATTATTAATTTCACAGTTCTGGAAAAAATGTCTGCCAAATTGCACATGAATATCATAAAAATATTCATAATAAACTATTTTGAGAATGTAAAACAACTATATAGCATCCCTAAATTTGTAAAACTTATTAAAAAACTAGCTCTATACAATGTCAATCATTGTTTTGTAAAGAAATTATAATTAAATGACTGCGAATCAATATAATCTATAAAAATATTATGTTTTTTGACAAAAATGTTTCAATTTCGACGAATAGGAGAGTATTTGATACTACTGATGTTATTTGTTTCCGGAAAATTTGTTGTGATTCGTTGTGAATGTTGTGATTTGTTTGTTCTACAAGTGGACATAAAACTTTTTCTAACAAACACGATATATAGACTGTGAATAAAAGTATTAAGTTTACAGATATTAAAATAACTCTTTTTGTTGTCCGAACTTCATATTTCTGCTAAGCAATGTAGGGATCTTCACATTTCTCAAGAGTTTCAAAACAACAGTTTAAGGAAAGGTAAAAGAATGTTTCCACATGATTATCAAATTTTCCTGAATTAAATTGAAAATATTTGATGGCAACTACATGACACTGGGGATGTTTAGTGATAAATTGTTAGGACGAAATCTTAAAAAAGTAGACAGCAAACTTTTACGTTAACATAACTTGCAATTTCTATTTGCAATAAGGGAATGATTAGGGTAAATGTTTCAAATAATCAGATAAAAAAATATCACAATTTTTTTTAAAATGGAAGTACAATTAATTATTAATATTTTTATTGTCATTTAGAAAAAATATTTGCACAAAAAATATGTGCAATCATGATTCAGCTTATTTTCTAAACCAAGGTGGAATTTATATTTTTTACGATGTTTGATTTAATTGATTTTCTTTCTTGTTATTTAAATTGTTATTATTAAAACTTAAGTTCCGAGTATCAGTATTTATTAAAATATTTTATGCAATTGTTTTTATGACAAGGATTTGCTGAATATTCTTATTTAACATTGTGAAGCCCAATATATCAGTATTGTTGTACTTTTGTGTAATTTTTCCAACTTCAACTCAGAAATATGTGAATATAGCTGATTGAAAATGAGAAAATATTTGTTTTCCTTTTTTCAGAATAAGTTTAGTAAAAAAATATAGTATTTCTAATACTTTAAAATTTATGTACTTTGGAAAAAATATTTCAAAGTTATAAGCATTGATTTATTTTCTACAGTTGATGTGTTTCTCATTATTGTTTGAACTGTATTATTTGACAGTTCATCAACACTTTCAATTTAAAAGTATAGGATTTTTAATCTTTAATACTGCAAGCTTTAAAAATTTGATCATGAGACAGAGGAAATTTCAGTACAACTAAAATATTTCACATTGTTTACCTTATATCTTTGCTAGTGAAATAATAAAGATATGTGACTATTTTATTTTCACATTTTTTATGAAGAGACACAACTAAGATTAGGTGATTATAAATTAATTATTGTTTAATAAGAGATTCAAAGAAAGAAATTCACAAAATGCAAAAAGATTGAAAATAGTTATGTATAGTTAATGATAATTGATGCACGCAATTACAGTTATTTTTTCAGCGGATACATTTTTAATAACTAAAAATGAAATTATTTGATTTAGTAAAAAAAAATAACCCCATTTCAATTAAAATGGAAATTTATGACAGTATACTTTATAGTTCTTGTTCTATCACTTTTGGTTATTATATTTCTCTTTAAAAATTTATTTAAAGTCATTAAGCACGAACACATCCTAGCACTTTCATGAACTTTTTCCCTCCTTAAGCAAACATGAAATTTCGAGAATAGCAAATGTTCAAGCTTGATAAATTGTACCCGCTTTCCGTTGGAAAACTCAAATGATATTATTTTTGGTCTAATTCACAGCTCATAAGAGCTAATTCGTGTGGTATCTTTTAGTGACCTTATCCTTTAGATCTGATTCAGAGAGATTATTAGGGGGTGAGAACCTCTTAGGCGCCAGCTGAGTCTATAAGGTCATTAAGGGCAGGCATTTAATGAACGTCTTCTGCGGCCTGATACTGCAACCGGAAGGTCTCAGTAGCGCTCGCTTCCAACACGCTTGATCATTTGCGTCGGGATAGGATTTCGCTTCCCATTCAGCTTTCCAAAGATTTCACACTTAGATTTAGCTTCCACTTTTTATCCATTTGTTTATCTTTCTAGTAATAAATCACGTGTTAGGCCTATAGTTTCAACAGTCGTGGATCAGTATTTGAATTAGTTTCTAAAAGCATTGCATTTCGCATCGGCATTTAAAAGATTCTAGTCAGAAAAAGGAATTTTCACATACTTTTCTCATAAAATTATGTGTAAGTAGACAGTGCATTATAAGTTTTATGAATTATGTGTATAAAGATATTAAATTGCTTATCTTACTTCAAGGTAATTTTAAAAAAGCTAATTTTAAATTTTGGAAGTTTTGTAATAGAATGTTGTACAGAAGGTTAAGCAAAACAATGTCTGTTATATCATATCTTTTTTAAAATAGAATTATATAAAAGAACTTCAAAGAACTTTTATTGAAAAATTTAAAATTAAATTATATTGAGTATATCCATACCTATTAATATCTAATGTTCTTCTCGTCATATTCATCTGAAGTATTTGATGCTTAACAACCTAAACTGTGTTCAGATTTCAAATTTTCAATATTTTTATACTACAAAATATTCGCTATGATGGAAAGTAAAACAAGAAGATAATAAACATCATTTATCTAATGAATTATAAGGAAGCATTAGAATACAGGACTCTCTTAATCCAAAGAATCTAGATATCTTATAAATTTGTACCTAAATAGCTGTACTAAAATAAATCTGTACTTAAAATCTTATAAATCTATACTTAAATAAGAATATTTCAAATGTTCAGTAAAAATGTTTAATTTATATCAAGATTAGCTTTACAAAAGTAGAAATATTATCAATTAAAAACAATTTAATATTTTTATTAACTTTACCGAAATTAAATAGCCCCAAAGTATAGGAGTATCGTCCCATAGTGATATTGGGTAATATAAGTACTGACTGCGTTATCTGCTAATATTTATCTGTACAAAATTCTCAAACCAGAGTTTACGAAAAATCGCGAAACTAATTTTTAAACTATCTCTGTTGTTCTAGTATTTATAAATGTCAATAAGTTTTGAAAAATATTATCATATCATACGAGTATTTATGTCCAATTGAAATAAAATAATTACGTAAATACATTTTTTTCCAATGGTCGGGTATATCGGGATGTATTGTCCCCTTATACCCAAGGAACCGGCCAGAAACAGAGACCTCTTTGCCGTCGAGGCGTTGCCCGGGGTGCACCACAGGGGATGGGCCACCATCGCAACTCATACATGCCATAGGGACCCGCTTATAGGGTAGGCACCATTCATACCTCATTCGCGCACAAGGAAAGGACAAAGACAGGATTGAGAGAGAACGTACATCTATGCCTGAACCGGGATTCGAACCCAGGACCTCCCTATTCGTAGTCAGGCACGCTGATCACTAGACAAGTTGGCCGGCTGTAAATGAAACATAGCTTATACCTATATTTAAGTTTCATTGTAAATTTATTTTTCAAGTTTTATGAATTTTGGAATAGAATTTTAAAAACTGCTTTTTATATTTTAAAGTTGTTAACATCTGTTAGATTGAATTTTAAATATAAATTCTCAATATTAATTTCGTTTTAATTTTTCATTTTATTCTTACATTTTTAAAATTGGATATGAAATTTCAGCAAGATTCAAAAATCATTTATAGTTTCCCATTTCTACTGTACTCGTATATAAAATGAGTGTTTTTTTTTTTTTTTGTTTTTTTTTTTTTTTTTGTCATGCAGTGTGATGCTGTTAAAATAGGATACAATTATTTAAAAATACTAATAGTTTGATATTTTCTAATTTATTGAATTCTATGATATAGAATGCGAAAAACATCAAAAGCCTTGATATAATTAAAGAGTTTGAATGTTTCTTTTTTTTTTTTTTTTCTGAAAGAGTGATTTTTGTATTTTTGGTTGAGATCTTTTAAATCAAAATATCTTTGGATATTTCCTTAGATTCTAAAACGCGTTCCAAGGAAAAAGTAATGAACAAGTTTGAAGTTCAAAATTAATATTATAAATATTTATATTTAATTTTTATTGAATGTTTAATTTTTTAGAGTGGTATCAACTTCGAAATTTCATGTTAAAAAGTGTATTTCTGTATTTGTAGTGGTACAAAATATTTGAAGCTAAACATACATACTAAAATTATTTGTCAAGGGCTTACTGTGAATATATATCTACACTAAGTTAAATAACAAAGGAAATTCTTATATAACGGGTACTGTGTTCACAATAACAGTGATTGTTTTAAATATTTTTTGATTATATTGATATTATAATAATTTATCAGTAAAAGCAAAAAGAAACAATACGATAAACTATATGTATAGCTTTACTTTATATCAATTATCCTATTAGGAAAACAAATATATAAAATGTACTCTTGTTAAGGCCTAGTTTATTTTTGAAAAATGGATAAAATTGGTTTCTTACACAAATAGCTTAAAAGAAAATTGTCATAACTATTATATAAAATAGACCTGACAAAAAGAAATATTTTCTAGTAATTAATTGAAGTGCTTAGCTTTTTAAACAAGGATAATACTTGTTTAAAAAACTAAGTACTTATAAACATGCAGGAAACACTAAATAATTCTCAAACTTTTTCACAAGAAATAACTAAAATAAAAAGGACATCTTGAATACAGTTATAATAAATTAACTGATATTTTCGAAATAAAAAACTTCTTTCATTAACGCTTCAAATCCTTACTGAATTTAGTTAATACTATTTGTGATTAATTCAATTAATATTTGAAAAACAATAATATTATCAATTCAGAATTGCTGAGAAATATATCCTCAAAATGGTATAAAAAATTCGCCCTTGTATAAAAAACAGTATTAATTTATTTATGAGTACCAAAACATTTCTTTAAATAACTAAAAAAAATTTTAGGTAACTCTTTTTTTCACAATAACTTTTCATTATATTTCGTACATCAATTTCTGTATTAAAAATTCCTAACTTATTAAGTTTTTTTTTCCAATGGCAGATTGTAGACAGTTACACACACACAATTGCAACAGAGTCTATTAATCTATTGTTCCCTGATACCCAAGGGACCGGTCAGAAACAGCGACCTCTTAACCGCCGAGGCATTGCCCTCTTGCACCACAGGGGATGGGTCACCATCGCACCCTCACACATGCCATAGGGACCCGTTTATAGGGTAGGCATCATTCATACTTCATTCACACACACAAGGAAAGGACAAAGACAGGATAGAGAAAGAGAAAGTGCATCCATGACTGAACCGAGATTTGAACCCAGGACCTTCCTATCCGTAGTCAGGCACGCTGACCACTAGACAAGTTGGCCGGCACTTATTTAGTTTTCTTGAATAAAAAAAGACCATATTTTTCTGACTATTCCTCCTTATTTACTTTTATATCAAGTTTTAATTTATTACTAATATTTTACGAACCTGGATGGTATTTTAACAACTGTATTAACTTAGATTCGTCAAGTTATAATTTACTTTTTAGCTTTTGATTTTAATGAAGTACACTGAGAACAAATAAATTATATGTATGAACAAAATTTCTTATGTGTAACCTCTCGATATAAATTTATGTGTATCCATAGCACTATTCTAACTGAATTTAGCATTTTTATCTCCCAAATTCGAAACCACCTATCATATTTCCCTACCTTTAAAAACACATCAGAGAATAACATCCCCCAAAGTAGTAGAACAAGCAAAATAAATGAATCAAATTTGCATATATTTTAATGCCAATTTGACAAAGCAATTCTCAACTGACAAACTAGCAAGAATGAATTAAATATAACGGATCGATAAAAAATTTATAAAAATTGGTTGCAATTATCGGTAAATTTTTATTATATTTTCCCTTTTACTTTTCAATTTTGATTTTTTTTAAATCTGAAGGAAATTATTTACTTAATCCAAAATTATTATTATCTTCTTATTCTACAACTGTGCAACTATGAAAGTATACAGCCTAATAGCCAAAAATTTGCGTAAATTGTTTTTAAATTAATTGGATATTATTATTGTCTTACGGGAGAACTTTAGATAAATAATGGATTGCATTTACGAATCATTGGGAAAACAGACCTAAAACTCCCCAGCAAATGTACATGCAAAAAACAGAAATGTAATATCCATTTTGCATTGTACAACAGAGGCTGGAATCAAACCATTGGTCCTATCACTGGGCTCCTTGAGACCTTATATATATCATCAAAGTAATACTTCTTGATTTGATTTGAAAAGGAAACATTATATAAGCCTTTTTTTGTTACTAAACGCAATTTGTTGCAGAACATATAAATTGATAACAACTGAGTTCGGACATGAACTTGGTTAACAACTGAATTTTATTATACTGTTTTTGGTAATTTAACATCTTACATGTCATCAATAACAGGAATAATACTTAGGTTAATTCTTTAAAAAATATAGATGTATTCAATAATGAAAAGAATGTTATAAATAAATTATATTACTGTTTTTATTACTGTTTTTCATTAATATCACTTATATTAATGAAATATATGATATTTCATGTTTGGTGGGTCAATCAACATAATATATTTGGAACCATTGGTTTCAAGAAGTGGAATCGAAATAAAGTGATTGTAACTTAGTAATGATAATAATCAATGATTTTGAAATTTTCAAATTCTATAAAGTAAGTTATTGATAATTACTTCAAACATATATGTTTTATTGATTTCATAGATTTGTGATATGAATATTTTTCATTAATATTAAATAAATGTATCAATACAACAATTTAGGGTGTATATCTTGTAATTATTAAATTTTCACGAGGTTTTATTAATTTACTCTTCTCCACAAATTGAAGGAATTACATTAAAATATCTGTTAAATGCTTATGGTTAAAAACAATTAATATATGTTGTCATTAAACTTTTTTAAGCTTGGGAACAATTACATACCCAAAATTATAATTATTGGAAAAATGCATATGAAAACGCATTGTTATTTTATTCAAAGTTAGTAAATTTCAAAAATTGCAATAGAAATTGATTATAGTTGGAAATTATTATTAGGAGACCAATTCAAAAATTTCTGAAGCTCAAATAAATTTATGTCAAACAAATTATTAGAAATTATATTGTCATTGAATTATTAACTTATAACATTGAAATTCCCCAGAAAAACATTTTAAGCGTATTTAAGTAGATCTAATTCGGATTTTTTGTTGTATTAATAAGTTACATTAGGAAATACTAAGCTATCAAGTATATTGTTGGTGATTTAAAATTAAAATTTTTTAAATCTAAATTATTTTAATTTAAATTTAAGAATTTTAAACTTTTAATTATCAACAGAATTGTTAAAATATATACATATAAAATTAATTATTTCTTAATTTCATTTTGTATATTTTCATTTAAACAAGTAATTTAAATTTTTCAAAAATGCTTTAAATTTATAGTATTTTTTATACTAACTTAATTATATATTTTTAATAGTTATAAAACTATTAATTTTTTGGACAATTTTATAACTATTTAACATTTTTAACTGAGATAACTTATAATTTAATTACTTAATTTAAAAATTTTAGCTACAAAACTAGATAATATAGCAACAATCATTAAATTTTTATAAAGCAGAAATGTTGCTAATGAAATAAAGGTGTAGAAAAGCTTAAATAAGAAACGAAAAATGATCCGTCTACTACGTAAAGAAATTCAATTCATGTGTACGACCGCGCCTACCTTGTCACCACGTCGAATTCTTCCAGACATCGTACGCCGTAACTACGCCAAACATTCCGGGTAATTGCTAATGATACACTTTCTACGCTTAATTAACCGTTTCCCGTTGGAGGGAAGGCGTGAGGAATTGGATAAAATGTGTCTAGAGACTTGCAGAGAAAAATGTTACCATATCAGATGGGCAAGGAGAGGAAAACGGTAAATAACCGATTCTCCCCGCTTCATGCTCTCAACAGTTGATGTACTTGATACAATCTGGCTGCTTCGTAAGCAGAGCATTACAAGCAATTAGTGGCATTTCTCCAGTAATTGTTTAAGCAGTTACTTGGTTAAAATGTCACTAGATATACTCTCCAAAAATTTAACGGTTATAGAAATACAGATAATCTAATTTAAAGGATTTAAATAACATGTTTCCCTAATTGCTTTTTTTTTTTTTCATCGTTACTAAAAATTATTTCCTTCAGAAATACCAGTTATTTTCCTATTATTATGTAATTTGATTTATGGAATTTGAATATACTACTAAAGAAGGAAAAATTATAACCCTTACTTGAACTCTTGCTTCACTGAGGTTAACTTTTCTGGCTAATTCTTCGCGTACAAAAGCATCAGGATAATGAGTTCTTTCAAATATCTTTTCTAACGCGTTGAGTTGATGCGTAGTAAATGTTGTTCTATTTCTTCTTGGTTTCTTCCTATTGTTTTCTCCTTCCCCTCCCTCATCTGGTAAAATAAAATAAAACATTATATTGCTATATATTATTAAGTATAATTCTAAAGTCCGTTAACAAAAGGATATACATATATATATATATATATATATATATATATATATATATATATATATATATATATAATAAAAGACTATTTAAAATAAATAACTTTTACTTTACCATATACTATAAAGCTAATATTAATAAGATTAAATATGCACAGGTGTGCATTTAATCCCCTTAACTTTTTATTTTAGGAGAGCACATTATATTCAAGCCAATATTTCTTAATAAATAAAGTTAACATTCTCAGTAATGTTATTTGTTGGGATATAACCAAGTATATAAATATATTTCTTAAGCTTTCTGAAATAGATATTACCCATGAAACGTGTATGTTGAAAAACCTGTTAGTAATTGAAAAACTCTTTAAAGAATTATTTTTCATTAGAACTTCTTTTTGTTTAATGTAATTAAAATAATTATTAATTAATTATTCGTTTTGAAAAAATACATACCACAAAAAATATCTAGTCATATAATTTTTATGGCAATGGCATAGCTTTTTATTTAAAATAAATTTGAAATATAGGAATATGATACTTCTGTTTTCCATCTAATACTAGAATAACTTGATAGTTTGGAAATTAATTCAGACGATTCGCAGGTAGCTTTTATCTACTGAGTTTAAAATAATTATTGCTTTTTGTGATTTCATAAATTCATAATTAAAATAATGATCTATAAATATAACAAAACAAGACTAAATCAAATAGTTGGTTATGGTTTCTTTCATTATTGTTGTATTATTTGCACTGTTTGTTTCATATTTTTTAATATTTGTATTGTGTTCCTAAAAATATATAATAGAACGATCATACTCCATTTGTAAATAATAAGCTTTTTTCATAAACTATTATTAAACTATTTTTTTCATAAACTATAAACTCTAGAGCTTAATTTTCTTCACTTGAAGTAGTTTAAAGTAATGCAAGCAAAAATCTAAGAAAGATTTCTGACATGGATATGATAGAGTGCAATAAATGAATACATGAATAATTATTTATGGGATTAATCAGTGATAATATTAATCAAATATACGAAAATATTCTTATTATCAAAAACTTTCAACTTATGTATATTGCACCGACTGTTTTGAAGTGTGAGCCCACATAGTATGTGACAATAAGAAAATACTTATTAAACTCATTATTTACCCCCATAAAAAACAACCACAATAGCTTTCCTTTATATATCTTTAACATTTTGAGAATTTAAAAATGTACGGATATAATTTTAGAAACTGAAAAAGTTTGGAATAAAACTGGAATAGTCTCATGCAAAGAAACGAAATACAAAGTGATAAAGTAAACTTAGAGGTTAAAATTTAATTTTTAAAATAAAATTTGTAATATTGATACTATTGTTATATGTGTACCACATTTTACTCATATTGTATTGCACTTGAATTGAAATATACAGCTAATCCCTCTGTATTCATTACATCAAAATATTATTGACAAAAAAACTAAACATTTTACATTAAAATAATATTAACGTTTTAAATAATATTAATGTTTAAGATGTTTTCTATATAATCAAATTACATAAAATAAATAATTTAATATAAAAGTAAAAAAAATATATGTGATAAAAATAAATTCCTAAATTATAGAGTAAATTAAATTTAAACAACTTAAAATTATGATAATATTTAAAATTAATAGTAAAAATGTAATAAAATTATCATGTTTTCAAAAATTTGTGGAAGCGTACCGAAATATTTGATAATTAATTCTTAGATATGAAGACGTATGTTGTATAATAATTCATATAATTAATAATTAAAATAAATATCATTTGTTTAAAAATATGTTAAATAATAAATTTTGATCAACTAATTATGTCTTAGAAAAATAACTTATACTTTTATATTGAAAATTCGTAAATGATTTGTATACAACTTAGTGAAATAATAATGTCAAATATTTATACTTTACATGGTTTTGTGGTTTGATAATGAAATAAAATTTCGTGAAATTGGACTTTTAATCAAAGGATATTATTATTTCTCAAAATGACACAAACAATGTTAATTTTGTTATTCTTCAAACTGAATTAACATTTAGAACTATATTAAAGCTTTTATAAGCAAAGCAAAATGTATATAAGCGCATTATGCTTAAAAGAGTTTACACACATAAAAATGTATATTAAATTCTGTTTTAAGTACATGATTAAAATTACATTTTGTATTACATACTTAAAATAGCTAAAATCGGTAGCACTAATCATAATTTATGATAACAGTTACCCGGTAATAAGTATTAATATTGTATTTGTATAAAGTATACTAAAATTTCATTTCAATAAATAATGTTAGCTTATATTGTTTCAAGTTTTAGTCAGCATAATCAGAAAGGATTAATTATAAAAGAACCTAAATTTTACAAGTGACATATAAAATGATAAAAAAAAAGCATGCATTTGTGTAAGAAGATTTAAATGTAAAGTATAATTTAAAAATATTTTAGGTTTAATTTATATTGTTAAGAAAAAAATAGAAGTCCAAATGAAAATGAAATTATTTGTGATAATACTATAAAAAATATTAGAAATATTGTTTTTTAAGCAATGCAAAACTACGAAGGATTTATTTAAACATTATATTTGAAACTCGATTAAGGATGTTAAAATAATGGTAAAAAATTTAATAAAATAAATTATTTGTCTTTTCTGCCTCTGAATGTATGCACATATGTACACATACATATGTAATTAAAAAATTGTATCTATCTCTATCCATATATATATATATTATACCTTCAATATTTCAACTAATGTGTGTGTGTGTTGAAATATTGCTTAAAATATTTCAGATGTTTCCTACAAATTTTAGATATTATACTCTAACTTATTATGATACATTAAAAATGTACCCATAAAAAGTGCAATTATTTTGCTACGTTTCTTTTGTTACAAATGGTTTCCGAAGATCTATATATTTTGATTCAATTAAAATTACTGTAAAATAGGTAAGTTGATTATTTAAACAGATTATGTGAATTGCCAGTTACACATAAGAATCGTTGATGAAGTGAAAAAAAACATACGAAAAATAAAAGTCAGTGCTTTACATTGATTAAATTCATACAAATAGAAAATACATATTTTAGGAATTTGAAAGTAAAATTTGTTTGAAATAATAAAAGAGATTCTGTTAAATATAAAATAAAATATTATTAATAAGTCATACTTAATGGGAATAATTATAAAATTGCTTATGAAGAAGAGGAAAATATAATACATAATTCATTCAAAATTATTTTCATTTGATTAACGTGAAGGTAAACACTGAGAAATTTTTGTAAATTTATAATGACAAAATATAATTGCAAATCTAAAGTGAAATGTTTGCTTACCGCAAGCAATAAGTTTGAAGTAATATACATATAAAAGATATTTTGGAATCTAACATAAAACGTATTCTATTTTATTAATTAAAAAATAAGGAGTGTTAATGATTTGAATTAAATTAAACAATATTTTTATTTTATTACAAATATTTTAAAATGCTTTTAAGTTCAAACTATATCTATTTTAATTGAAATTAAAATACTAAATAAATTTAGTTTAGAATTTAGAGTTAGTTTACAATTAATTATTATTTAGTTTTGAATTAATTAAAAATTGAAAATTCCTATATTAATGTGAAATTCAGTACAAATCTTGATAGATCTCTTTTAGCGAATTAAGAAATTTTAGAAATAATTTGATGCAGTTTAACATGAAGAGAATGATATATTCACTTTTTATTATAGATTAAATATTAATAATTAAATGAAAAGAATCACTAATGAAAAGTAAAAATCACAGCTTTGAATTAATTTCACATTCAAAGAAAACACATTCGTTAAGGATTTGAAAGTAAAACGTGTTTGAATAAATATAATGGATATTCTATTGAATGTAGAATAAAATATTATTAATTAATTTCATATTGTTATCATTCCAAAATTTTAATTATGAAACAAAATATCTTAAAATTGACTAATATTTTACGAGAATCTCATCAAAATAACCAAACAATCTTTACTATTATAAATATACTAATATGTAAACTTCTTTCCCATATTTTGAAATTTTAGTGTAAAATACATATTTTAGTTCGCATATATTAATTTTAAGATAGTTTACGACAACGCGTTACTTTTAGTTAATTAAGATTTGATAAAGTTAAATGCATTTGAATTTTAAAAAGCACGTGTAAGGAATTGGCAGGAGTTAAGTTAATTATAAATATACAAAGTTTAGTTAAAACTTGTTTGTCTTATTAAATCATAGATTTTACGATTGATTTTGGAATTAATATGTGAAAATATATTTTAGTATACTAATAACTATTTACTAAATTAATAAATACTGGTTGAATTTGTATAGATATTTGAAATGGCTTACAAAATTAATACTTTTAGTTTTGTAAGCCACTTCAAATATCTATACATGAAATTAATTTTTATAAAAGTTGTATAAATGATAATGAATTAATTTTAATACATTTTCTCTATATAAGCTCTCATTTTTGTTCTTAGCAAGATTAAAAATATAAATTGGAATTTCCATTCGGATTTTCAAAGAAAATGGGAATATTTTCAGTGTTATTAAAGTTATTAAAATATTATAAATTTTTACTCTGCTTCGAAAATCCAAAAAATCGAGAAGAAAAAAATATGATCAAATTAAAAAATCATGTGTATATTTATGTATCAGTTTTATATCTTTCAATATGTATGTGTGTGAATAAATAATATAATAATATAACTTTAAAAGACTATAAAATTAGCACTATAACTTTAAATCAGAGACGATTCTATTATTACATTTCTTTTCATGTATATATATATATATATGTGTGTGTGTGTGTGTGTGTGACTCCATTATTGTTCATATAATACTTAGACATTTGATTTAGTATCATAAATGCATTATTAAGTAAATATATCTTAAACTTAAGAATAGAATTCTATTTTTATTTTTAATTTTTATGGAAACATTTGCATTACTATAAGCGAGAAACATTTTATGACAAATATGTATTGTTGGATTTTAAAATAAAAGTGTAATTTTTAATTCTGCATAGCATATAGTTAGTTTCTGTGTAAAAATACAAAGCTATACCTCACAGCAATGGCAATTTTTTATTATAAGATTTTCATTACATTTTGTAATTTAAATATTTTTTATATTTAATTTTTCCCTAAGGTTTTACTGATTCAGTAAATAATAAAAATTTTTCACTAGCATGCTTTTATAATTAATTTTTGATATGCAATCAGATTAAAACTTCTATACAATTACTTCTATTGTATTTTTCAATAAAAGATTAACTTGTTTTAGTAATTGTATGGCGATAAATTTTTTTACTGCAATAATTCTATGTCTATATCTATAAGCATCTTTGATCTATTATTTTATATCAACATTTATAATAGGTATGTGATAGATTGATTATTTTAATTTCATTAAGTAAGCAAAATATTCAATCTATAATAATTAATTAGAAATAGTTAGATTTTTTATTTCAAAAATATATATCAGTGTGATTTTAATTTCAATACCTTTTTCTTTTTTATGAAATTCAATGATACATTTCATAAACTTAAAATGTTCATGTTGCAATATTATCAACACAAAATTTAAATCTAGTTGAAAAGGAAAATTAAATTAAAAATCAGCATATAACTTATTAATCATGTTTTCTTTAGTCGCTGTGTAACATAATGATATACATAATTAAAATACATTTAAATTGCTTTTCACATATGTTGAATAATTTGAACACTATTTTGAAACTTTTTAAGACAAAAATTTTCCTTAAAGATGCGTAGTTAAAATGTTTTAATAAAATTATTAATCAAAGTTAAACTGTAGCTGAAAATATTTTATAAAAAATGTTCATGTTTTCCTATTTTAATGAATACATACATAAGTGAGCCTTATAAAAAGTTAAAAATATTGAATAGTTTAATTTGTAAATAGCATTTGAAAATATTTAATATTTAATGCAAATTAAGTAAAGAGTAAAATACAATAGAGTTGGTATTGTTGTTAATAATTGTTCCTTTTTCGTATTTGAAACTATAAATGAATAAAAAATAACAGACGAGACCAGACTGACTGATAATTTAACGTTATATATATATATATATATATATATATATATATATATATATATATATATATATATATATATATATATATATATATATATATATATATATATATATATATATACATAATTTTATAAGCTGGAGGAATATAATAATAAACAAGCAAAGAAAACATAAAAAGGTTTTTTTAAATGAATTAAAAATTGAATTGTGTGTGTTTAATATATCTTATTCCACATTACGCACTTCTTAACTTAAAAACAAGAAAAAGTAAATAAAATGCGTTTCTTTCTAAATTGAAGTGACTTTTTTTTTGTTGTTCTTTCCGTTCCACACATATTAAGGAAATGCATTTCTCAGTTACAAAACATATAAAAATATCTTTTTTAAGGAATGAATTAATTAAGAGGATATCACTTAAAATCTTGTAATCACCTATAATAAGGCTATTAATGAAATTAAATGAGCTTTTATTTAAAAAGCATCATTAAAACACTTTAAGTGATAAAAGCATTTTAAAGCCAGCATAAAATTTCTTTATAGTCAGCAATATTTTTTCTTAACTTTACAATGTAATTTAACATATTTATTTAGAAATCGAAGCTATTTTCTTTCTCAAAACCAAACAATAGTAGGTAGAAAAATATTTTCTGGTAGAGATTTTGAAATAAAAGAACAATTTGAATGGAAAATTTTAATTTAATATATTGTGGTACTTTTTAATCACAAATGATTTATATAATAATAGTACAGATATTTATGAATGAAAACTATAGTTGTGTCAATTTATGTTTTTGTCTGAGACAGCTGCTTTAATTAAAATTATTTGTAATTAAATTTGGGTTTATAAACTTTACATAAAATATATTTCTGCATTGACAACTCATGTACTTTTATATTGCATGAACACTAGCCTGACATATTTACATAAGAATTTCTAAATAAACTATATGTTGCTAGTTCAAAATTTCTCCTAGTTTTTCTTAAATTTGCAATAATCTAGTTGTGTTTAGTATAATAAATTATTATTTGTGTTTAATTTGGCGCTGACAACAAGCAATTATCGCCTTGTTTTTTTAAAGAAAATTATTCAAATTCTCTTTCCTCTTTTTTCTTACCTTGTGTTCTTAAATAACAATGTTAAGTCATGAAATAAATTATAGAAGAGGTTAAATCATTTTTGGCAATAAAACTTAGAAATGAATTTAGCTATTATAACTTCTATGTAACATGCATCTTGGATACAATTTTTTAAATTGAATATTATACCGGTATAAAACATAATTTCAAGCAAAAAGGTGATTAATTAGATTAAATTTTAAACTAAACGCAGTTTCAGTATAAGAACGAGCATATTGTTACCACATTCAGAGAAACATATACTAAATAAAACACATGATTATTTTGGTCTATAAACGTAACAAAAATATTTGTGTTTTTAAGATGTTTTTAAAATAGTTTCAGTAAAATTTTTTAAAGTAGACTTTTTGTGCAGTTAAATATTTAAACAGTTAGAGATTCATTAACCTTTTCTTGAGTATTTATAATTTTGTAAACGACTTAAAAGCTTTCTAATATTGTTTTTAGATTTTGAGAGGGCAACACTTACCTTCTGTTTTATCTCCATCTTCTAGTTCAAGTGACTGAGGTAACGGTGAAGGATCTTGTAAGAAACAACATCCATTCCTTGGCAAGTCCAACAAATGACTGACTGTAAAACACTTCGTGTTGTCTCCATATGGAGCTGCACCAAAATCAACCATTTTAACTTTTTAACACCTCCGATGTTTACAAAATGCGTAGGTTCATTTTTTTTTAACTCTATAGAAACCAAAGATATTAATTCCAGTCACAATCCATTGTTTGACTCTATTGCTCATTCCATGATTCTTTGAATGGATATTTTTATTGTTGATGCGTAAGTTGAAGAATTGAAACGTATCGTGAATATCGAAAGTGAAGGTGTGGTGTCAGAATGTTGCTGGCTGGATCACCGGTTCTTTGATGCGTTTAAGTGGCTAGAAGAAATTGCCAAGATATCGGTTGAGTGTATCGTAAGTGTCGCTTCCTTTGACGCCTTATTTGTTGAATGGTTGAACGAGGTGCGGAAATGTTTCTCGTGCAGAGTGTTGACAGATCTTCATCCAGAAACGCGTCTCATTAAGAAGCTTCTCCACCAATAGAGATCCCGAGAGGCGGCCCTCAAGTGTCATCATCGCCCCGCCTTTCTGGCATCTTGAGCTTCTTCTTTTCTATTTTGAAGGGATGGATGTCAAAAAGTATTCGGATAAATGAATTGCTAGGATTTGCATGATGACTGTAAAGTGCAATATTTAACTGATTTTATATCGATAGCCAGTGACAAGGAACCGTATTCTTGCTGCTTTTGAATACAGCTAATAAAGTAGAGTTTATTTATGCGCAGTCAATCATATTTAATCAAATGATGTAAGAGATGAAAAAATATAAAAAAAATTTTAAAAGAAGTTTTAGTTTATTGTTTTCGAAAGATGATCTAATGTAAACTTTTATGATGCCCTTTAAGATATTTATGCTATCAAGTAAAATCAACATTTCAATAGTTTGAGTAACATTTTATTATCAGAAACATAAATAAAAATGCATTTAAAAATGGGCTATTACCATTAACTCAGTTACTATCATTTAAGTTAGTATAATTATTGTTATTTACAGAGTATATAAATAGCTCGGGATATTTATTCTGTATCTTAAATAGATATATTTTTGATGTACAAAAGTGTAGTGTTAAGTCACTCTTCTGTTATTTACAATAATTTAACCAATCACTTTAGTATTTGTAAAAATTTGCCTATAAATTAAATACACATTTATTTTAATTATTCAATACAACTGTCGAGATATTTTTTAAAAGTTCTTGAAAGGTTCCTTAAGATTTTTTGAAAAATTGCTTAAAATTTCTTGATTTCAACCCAAGGATTTAACAGAGCTACGGTTTTACCACTTTCACCATGAACAAAATCTTATTTCTATACTGAAATTAAAAAAAAAAGTTATTTTGCTTTTAGTATGATATCCGATTAATATTAAAAAAATATTCACTTAAAGTAAAGAAGTTTTAATGACATAAAAATATATATATTAAATTAATATCAAAAAAATATGTTTCATTTTAAATATTTACCGACTGAAGAAGCTTCCTTAAATAAATGGTTAATTTACTACATTACAATTACTTATATTATTAATTTATAATTAAATTATTAAGTCGTTAAATAAACTTTCCTATGTATTTTTATGTTAAGAAGTTTAAAGAATATTTTTATGGGAGTACAAGAATATATTTAAATTTAAGTATAAGCTTATTGTACTCTAATTCGAAATTTTCTATTATTAAATTAATTGACTTTTAAAAAAATCTCTAAGAATTAATTTAGTTATTTGATAAATTTAAACTATGAAAATGAAAAACATTGAAGACAATAAAAGTTTCCTGGTATAACAGGAAATTAGGAAGTAACAGAATTTATTTCAATGTGTAAAATAATATAAAATTAACTTATAATAATAATTTAATTAATCTACATTGAGAAAAATCTATATTTTTTATAAAAGAATTTATTACTATAATGAGTTTCTTTATGAAAGAAACTCATTATAGATTAATAAGCTCATTTATTAAAAAAATCGGCATATAATAGTTTTAGTTTATAATAAATTTAGTACATTTCCTTAAACAAGTAAGAGATTAAAACTCTGTTAAAGTTTTAAAGTACAGTTATAGTTACTTTTTAGACGCTAAAATTTTGAATTTTGTGGTTAATAAGATCATGTAAATAAACTTCGTGTACTATTTTCGAGTATTTTGAAGAAAAATGTTATTAAGAAATCTCTATTTCTTAAGTTCAACTTTACTATGAGGTTTTTTTGCATTTTGAGATATTAATAATATTTGATACCAAAATTAATGTACAATCATAATATGTTAATATCAGAATATAAGCATACAAATGCTAGTTTATAAGTAACTGTTTGATGTGCTATTTAAACGTTGCAGTTATTTATGTGTTTGTAAAAGGCCTGTTATTTTTTTCTACTTTCTATTTCTTCCATTCTATCCTTCTAAAACGGGTTATCCATCACCAGCGAAAAACTTATTACAAAAAGAATGCAGTTGATGCCTCTAGGAAGACCCTGGTGAGCTCATGTATTCCCAGAGATTTACCTAGATCTATCGGGGTCTCCTGCTTCATGTTACTTATTGGGCATGATTTTCTCCATAAACATCTATATCACAATGGGCTTGTGGATTCACCCGACTGCATTTTACGTAAGGAACATGTTGACATGGATGGCGACATCTTTGGAAATGTTCTGCCCTCCAGGAAGCCCGCACTTCTTCACATTTCAAGACGCTTTCCACTCCTGGAGATACTTCATTTCTTTATTGGACTGCAAGACTTATTATGCTTGAAAGAGCCAACATAAGGACGTAAAAAAAACTTCTTCCATTCAATTCCAATATTTATACCCACTCTAATAGTATTCAATTAAGCATTTAGAAAATCCCTGGGGTCAAATGTTTAGTGTTCTGTCATTCATTTCAACAATTCGCAGATTCGACTGTCACCTCAAGGATGTGCTTACAGTGGTTTTAAACCTACTTTAAACTTGACGCCAGTTGAATTAACTAGTCATAAAGCGACAGTACATTGATAAAAAATGGCCATGAAAATGAATAAAACTATTTCATAAAATATGAGGAAATAAAATAATAGAATCGACTATTTTAATTTTGTAAGGGCGAGATTCTGACGGTCCCTCATCCTTTTTTAGACATTTTTCGGATTTATGGGTATTGCTTAGTTTAGCCAGATAGTCCCGAAATTAGCAACAACATCATTTTAATTTTTTATTGAAATTTACAGAACTTATTCAAGCTTGTAGCATGATTATGTTACTTGCAATCAAAACGAATTTATTATCATTCACCTAAGCTTTAAATTAGTTTACTTTTTATTTAAATATTTACATATTATCATTTTTATCACATATTTAGACAATTTAAATTTGTTTTTGGAGTAAATTATTTTGTAAATGTCAGAATTTCTTAGTTAAATTAAAAGTGTAGTAATATTATAACTCAAAGCAAATTTCTTAGAGTATTACGTGCAATTAATCAATCACTTATAGATATGGATTTAATACACATCACATTATACTATAATGCACATTAAATTAATACATTTGTATTATACTAAGAAAATTAATGCGGATTTTTTTATGCATTTATAGAACTCTTAAATCGAAGTATAAATTATTTTAATGATACTATAAAATATAATACAAAATGAAGTAAAAATATAAATAAAGAGAGAGAGAGAGAGAGAGAGATAAATTTTTGCACTATTTTTACGCGCCACTCGTAGCATATAGTAAAATGTAACAATCGCATTCATTCTCATCTCATTTGTATGTATGTTAATTTATTTTAATTTGTCAATCTTGTTTTAAGGTGCATTATATTTTGATGTACTCCTATTTTTGATAAAAATCATCAGTTTTTTATTTAAATCCTATCGTTATTTTATTATTGGAAAAATTAAATAACGATAGGATTTAAATAAAAAAGACCCACAACTATATATTTATTGCTTTTATTTTAAGCCACTTTTTAACAACTCTTATGGCAAAATGAAAGGCATATCGCATGGTATTACTTACTTGCACATTTACGAGGTTAACTCATATACGTACAAAATGTATCTTTCCCATAATTATTCAATTTAATTTTCAGTTCATAAATGATATACCTTACTTTAATCTATCATTTCTATGGAACAAAATAAAAGACCAGTTTTATGATCAATATTTATTGAATGCCAAATAATTTGAATTTAAAATAGAAAATTAAGTATGTAAATTAAGTTTATTAACATAATTATATTTACCTTTCAAAGTAGTTTTTATATTAAATTTGAAATTTTATGTCTGTATTATCAAAATTCAAGATTTTAATTTTTCAAAATTCAAGATTTTAAAATTCAAGCATTCAAGATTTTATGATGGTATTCAATGTTGGATGACTTTTTATCAGTTTTAAATGATTTTGGAATTAATTTTGTATGCAATCCCTAAAATCTGAATGAGAAAATTTTAAATTGCAATAAATTTGTCAATTTTACTAATAGACGCATTCATTTCTTTAATTCAAAAATTAAGATATATTCAGATCATATTTAATATGAACAAAATTTTACTCTATACCTTTAGGGAGCTGTCTAAAAAATTTAGTCTTCGTATTTTTAACAAAAATATAACGTGCGATTTATAAGTTATATATGATAAAATCTTACTTTATTGAATTAATTGTAATTTGGAAATTATATATTTTGGTTAAAAAGTATAGGTATTTTCTGAACATTATATTTTTTATGTGTGTGTGTGTGTGTGTGCTTTCATTAGAATAATATTTTTCTTTTAATAAAGCTCTATAAATGTTCTAATATTTTTAAATGCTTTTTAATATATATTAGCAAGAGTCAGGTGGTTTAATATTTATATATTATAGAAAAAAATAAGCTACTGGGAAGGGTTGACTTAAAAATCTTTTAGAGAAATTTAACTGCCTTCAAATATTTATGTTGGAATGACAAAATTAACGAGAGAAATTATTCATTTATATATAATTAACAAAATTATAAATGATAAATAAAGAGTAAATATTTTAGAAGATATTATAGAACACATTATTTACATCAATAATAAAAGTAATTTTAAAACACACTCCATAAGAAAGAAATTTTCCTAAAGAATGTATACTTAAGATCAAAACATAAACATAAAACAATCAACATTTAGATAATAAAAAGTACTTTTTTCTGTGCTCAAAATGCTTGGAAGGTCAATACATTTTTGAAAGGTAAATTTTTTGGAATGTAAATACAATTTGTATACATATTTGACAATAGTTATAAATTTCAATTTCAAAAACATAAAAGGAAGCTTTAATTGTTAGGTGCTTTGAGAACTTGCTAAAATGATTGATAGTTATAATTTTTCATTTAAATAATTCAGCTTGTTTGACTTCTCATTATTTTGTACCCAAAAGTATTATAATCAAGAAGAATTAGATAACAAGTAATATTGGCGAAAAATTATTTTATCAAAATGTTAACAAATATTAATAATTTGTAATGTAAATGTATTAAATAATTAAACATTTCGATAAGTATTTAAAAAAAGTGCTCTCTAGGCATACATTTTTCGTAGAAAATAACCACAGATTATATCTCCGATTAATTTCTTTATCCAAAAAGTGGATAAGGTGGTATCAAAAGGTAAATAATAGACATTAATCTGCAACTGATTTTTAACTTTAATTGAGAAGATTATTCGATTTCTATTTCACGCGATATCGCTTCTAATATATATATATATATATATATATATATATATATATATATATGTTCGAGTTTCCTCATAAGGGACATAGTGATGTAATTGAATTTGATTTTTAATTTCATCCCTTTAATAAGCTATCACAAGCTAATACAACTCGTATTCTTGGTGATAAAACAACACTTTAATGACCCATTTTTAACGCATTCTTGGCTCTATTCTCAATTTAGAATGAAACAAAAGTTCTTAAATAAATAGCATCTGTCGACCTTCCTTTCATCCCCATAGTGCGGGGGCTAAGTGGTGGTTGAGTTATACCAGGAGGTCACCAAAGGGGAGGCACACTTGGGGATTTGGTGGAGGAACGTGTGCCGCCAATGGTATCGGTTGTCATTTCGCTTCATTTCCCCACAAACTCTTCAAGTTCGTGTCAAATGTTTCTGCTTCATCTTCCCCAATGATGAAAGCCATATACGAAATAGAGCCACGTAACTACTTTTCTCGCCTTAAGTAATTTTCTTATATCTACTGAGACTGTGATATTTCCGGCTGTGTTTTCTTTTCAATTACTTAAGCTTCCCATTATTGAGTTCCTGCGATTTTTTTTTTTTTTAAGAAATAGGATTTTTACGGACAATTTTTACTTTCAGTCATAGAGATACATTTTCGAAATAACTATTAATTTTTTTTTATCATTCTTGGTAATAATTGGGGTTTTATTTATTTATTTATTTTATTTATTATTTTTTTTGTTTTGTAGCATGAGAAATGATTTAAAACGCATAAGAATTTTTTTTTTCAAAGGTGTGTCATTTATTTGGGGTTTTTAGCTGTAATAAACTGAAATTTCAGCATTTACAGTTTTTTAGATTGCACTTTTTTTTACTGAAAAAATGAAGCATAAAGGGGTTCAATAACATGCAATAATATTAAAAATGTTATATCGCATATAGATCAAGAGTATGATATAAATAAATGGTGTAAATCTGACGCATTTTATAGGTTTATGGGAAATTATACAGCCATAAAACTCAGTTTACTAATGTATAAACTTTTTTAAGATTATTTTTATTTTGTTTATTGTGAATATACAAATTTTATTTTCCCTTTATTTGATTCAGGGGAGATTATTCAGAAAAATATAGTTGTACTGATAAATCGTATTTGACTCCGCTTAGCTGCAAGTAATAGTAGATAGCTTAAGGTTGTTATAATGCAATTTTAATATCAACCTTGCAAATTGCTTTCTGGAAGAACGTTTCATAAATAGTCTGCCATATTCACAAGGAGAAAACTCTGAAAACTCACAGCAACAGACATGTATGCAGAAGGCAACATCCATGTTCCTTTGATCAGAAGTATTTGAGATTAAATTCGTGATTTTTTGTTCTGAAACGGTGAGCATAACAGAATTTATTCTCCATATATTGACATTCCATCGGAAGGAAAAGTTCTCAGGATCATCTCAGGTACGGCTTTACCTAGGCTCATACAAGTTTTGATTACCTATAAATTGTCTGCTTTTGCTTTCTTAGAATTTTCTCATTAGACGTCACCTAAAACTACAATACCTATTGAATGTGTCTAATATTCCTCACTAATAAAAAACAGTTTTTTTAGTATTAAAGGTATTAAATTAAATAAATTCTTTGAATGAGGGAAATTTTGCACAAATTATTAGATAAAATTTACAATTATAAAGGAAATCTATTCTGGGGGATATTCCTTCCTATTTATTTATGATAAATGCATGAATTTATTTGTTTTATTTCAATGAGTAAGGGGCATTTTGGATGGAAAATGTATGTATAAGGCTTATGCAAGATAACAAGTCCGGAATATATGTTCAACCTTTGGTGATACATGAAGGTTGGGACAGGGGGGTATCGAGATTAAAAAGTCAGTCTTGATATTTGTTCAGGTTTCAGTACTACGAAGTATTGTTTCTTGGCCATGAAGTGAAGCTGCATCATCAAGGATCTTGTTGGTACAAATATACTAGTAAAATATGTACATGTAAATATCTGACTTTTCACATTGCTCTGGATCAGAATTACGCGAAGAATATTTGGATACGTTCTTTATATTAAACTCATGAAGTATACATTTGCTTAATATGAAAGTTAATAGGGATCATAAATGTGTAAAATATAAAACTGAATACAATGCTTTTTCATCTATTTCATCATAGCAATAAAGTTTATTTATCTGATTACTATGCAGGTAAAAAATTTATTTAAGACACGATTATGTTTAAAAGGAACTCATAACTAGTAGTAGCTATTATTTCTGCATAATTCAATTAACTTATATGTATTTATGAAACTGTAATTTGCGTGTAAAGTTTGTGATTCATATAAATGTTGTCAAGTTATATAGTATATAAGAATATCTAAATATATTCTTTAGGTATTCTTATACACTACATAAGAATATACATACAAAGAATACAAGAATATATCTAAATATATTCTTGTATTTTTTTCATGCGAACATTTTCTTGATATTTTTATTGCCAATCTAGATTAATTTATATAAATGTTATAAGTCTTAGGTACTCATCTTTATTATCACCAAAACTAGCAATTGAAATTCACTAGAATATATGTAAATTACATTTAAAATTTAAATCAGTTATGGCCAATAAGTAGTCGCTATTGAAAATTGTGACAATACCGAAATGAATCTCCATATATGTTGGATTAAAAAAGCTACTCAATGAAATGCAATAGCTTTTCAAAAACTATAGGTTCCTTGAAGAAAATTTCAAATTTTCGAAATAAAAGTATACGAAATTTTTGAATAAAGCACTTTCAAGTAAAAGCGTATTTAATAAATTATCGATAACTCTTACACAAAAGTAATAAAAAAATATTCCAGAAGGATCAAACGAGTGAAATATTTTCTTGAACTATCCAACCAAAATGTTGAAAGATTAAGATAACTTCCTGTCAGAGCGGGTATATTAGAAACCCTCTTCTGCAAGAACTCGTGATGGCGAAAATGTTTATGTATAATTCTGGAGCATCTGCCGGAGCGGATGTTGCAAACATTTCTTTGCTTCTTTCTCCGTAAAGAAAACGCACTATCTTATATGCGAAAGGTTGCACAAGAAGATTACGCGGTGGATAACAAAATCCCTACAAAAGCTTGCCTAGTTGGGCTATCATGTTACTAAACCACAAAAACACACAATCTGTTATTTCAAGACTATTCATACTGGACGTGTGTCCTGAAAAGTGACAAACCACCTGACTGTTGCTTGTGTTTCTATTGTTTATTTCAAATTCTTAGTCTTCTAATTAAATATATATTTGAAATTAGATAGACATATTTAAATATAAAATTATAAAAATAAAAATTTATGGGAAATATATTTAAACTTTATCATTAACAAATCCCAAAATTTAGAAGTATTTCTTCACAAATTAATATATATGATAGCAAAAGAAAATTATTCTTTTGAATAATTTTCTTTTGCTAAAAAGAAAAATTATCCGAAAAATGAGATTTTAAACCCTTTTAATCTGCTTTTCTTTAATTCTTAATAAATGTTTATATATTTTTAAAATGTAAAATTTGTAAATATTCCATTATTATTTTCTTTTATTTCCCTTGTTTTCTATTTCCTAATAATTTATTGCGTTTTTTGTTATTAATTTACTCATATGAGATACTAAATACACACACACACACACACACGCACGCACGCACGCACGCACGCACGCACACACACACACACGCACACACACGCACACGCACACACACGCACACACACGCACACGCACACACACGCACACACACGCACACGCACACACACGCACACGCACACACACGCACACGCACACACACGCACACGCACACACACGCACACGCACACACACGCACACGCACACACACGCACACGCACACACACGCACACGCACACACACGCACACGCACACACACATAATTGTACAGTTTGATACTCTCACTGAGGTAGATTAAGCCTTCTATACATCTGAGCATGTAGACAGCTTTTTTCTTGATATCAGTCAATTTTTTTTTCTCTACTCACACATAATTTATGTTTTATTTGATGGGTGCATGCACTAATTTCTACAATATTAATGATTATTTATATACATACAATTTTTTGATAATTGTTAATATCTAAAGATAAATTCTGTAACTTATTTGTATTTTCTAAAGGAATAAGAGGCGACTTGTCTAAATGATCATTATCATGCTAATTATCTCATCTGAGCTTTTACGTATGAAATAAAACTTTAATTTCAAATATAACATTGAGAAACTTTTCTATTTTTGCTTGCCAAGCTGGCAGCTGAATAGTTAACTCTTTGGGCTTCTGTTCAGTAGTTCATTTGTTCGAATCCCTCCGTTTGTTTGGATATTTGAAATCCGTTTTAAGCTATAGGTTCAGTCTAATTAGTACTAGTGTGCAGAAAGTGTCCGTTGAGCTACAAACAAAAGATCGCTGTTCTTTTTTGTACTCCTTTTTATTGCCAAGATGTAATTTAAACTTAATGATATATATATATATATATATATATATATATATATATATATATATATATATATATATATATATTATATATGCATAATAATTGCTTCATGTTATGTATATTTCTTTCCTAAAATCATAATGAACATAAAATGAGCTTCAGTAACTTGATTAATTTTAATAGAACCAAACCAATGGAAATTTCTCACCCGAAATAAGAGGGATACATATATTTACTATTACATTAAATACTAGTGGACATTATAAAATTTCAATTATAGTTTCACTAAAACTGCATTTGCAGATTTAAAATCAAAATGAGAATAAAAATTTATTAGACCTGAAACATTTTTGCTTCCCCAGTTTGAATAAATAAGGATAATTTATGTGTACAATTTTATTGGACAATTAATAAAAGAAGGATTCTATTTTGTTGCATTTTCATAACCTAATTATTCTTCAAATATATCCACTTAATTCAACTAAATATATATTTTGAATACTCTTAATTACAGAAAGAATTATTAATCTTTTATGTGAAATTAGAACACACTTGAGAAAAAAGCTTAAGGAATTTATTAAAATATCATACTCACTACTATTATCTCCGGAAGATACTTAGCAGTGTTTATATGTTAAATTTTATGAAGTACATCGTTTCTCTATCGACGTAATGTTTACGCGTGCACTTGAAAAAAGTTAAAATATTCTACTGTGGTTTGTGTGCAAAATGGATAGAAGGTGCCAGTGAAATTGCATGAAAATATCATCCATAATACCAGGATTTAAAGAACCGAAATTGTATTCCCTTATCTAGAGATGGTACACTTAAAAAGATGGATAACTGCAAGGACAAACCTGAACTATTTAAATTTAGATCAAAAGATTTGTAATAAATCCTTTTAATTCGGATAAAAGGAAAATAAGATTTTGAAGGTTTTGCTTAAGACTATTGGCTGTAATTATTTTTGTTGGTAAATTTCAAAATTAAAGAAAGTAAAACTGAAATTTTTTTTTATCTTCATTCAATTTAATATCTCATGGTTACAATATTCCTTATGTAGGAATATTATGTGCAATGATGATTTTTTGAAAGTACATTCGGAAAACGTTATAGTTTATCTTCAATATATTGCTCATATATCATTTATTTTCTAATTATGTTTTCACTGTATGCATTTTTCTTTGTTGAAAGTGCTGCATATTAGTACACAGATTAAAATTTTGTGACTATGAAGTTCATAGCAGTACTACTTAAAATTTTTTTAGGGCGGCGTTTAAACCAAAGCAAAGTTTTTATTGAATTTTAAATTTTTTATGCCAGTTTTATATTAAGTGTGACGTTTCTCTCTTCCGAAAAATATATTAAAAAATTTTTCTACCTATAGTTCATGGTACTTGGGATATTAAAATATTACTTTTTATGCGTTTTATGCATTATTATGTTTCACCATATTGTCAATAAATAGTAAAAATCATCAGATATATAAATATATCTTTGAATTAAAAAGTTAAAGGACATATGAGCAATGGGTGTTAAGTTTGAAGATTGTTCTCATTTCAAATATTGAAATAAGCAGTGACTTAATAGTTTTTCAAAAAAAGTCTCTTCTTAAAGCTAAATATTTTAAAGGCAAAAGTCATTAGTGATTGGAATTATATTTTCATATATATCTATGTTACTATTTAATATTATAACATAAACATGTGAAAATTTCATAAGAAAACAAAAGAGTAATGATTTTGAGAAAGTTAAAATAGGTCTATGAAAAGAAGAATAAAAACAAATGTTGAAAATATGTAAACGAAACGAATGTTAATTTTTCTAATATAAATAATAAAACTATCATTTTTAAGAAAATAGTATTTTATTTACTTTTTCTTTAATTACTTATGCTAATATGGAAAATTTTGATTCTTAGGAAATTAAAATGCAGCAAAATTATCAATAGTCAATTTATCTTGTTGGCATGTTCACTTTTCCATACTTCGATACATTTTTTTATTGCTATGGCTGCAGGCGTTTGAAAGTTAAAGAAGTTAGGAAAACTTTATTGGCCACTCTGTATATCAAAATATATAAGATAATACATTTACACAATAGAGAAATTACATGAAAATTCTTGTAAATTAGAATGAAATTTGAATATTATTATGTTCGAAATTTACATTATAATATATTCAAGTATTAAAACATTAAGGAAAAAAGTGATGATATTGTGAGTCGGATTTATGTTTGTTTTCAAGAAGTAACTCAATATGATAAAGATTACCTAAAAATTTCACTTATTATATTATTGACTATTGGATAGTTAAATATAAAATTTAGTATCCTACAGGATATTCTCTTGAAGTGGAAACAATTTCAGAGTGTTGATAGGAGTCATCAAGATGAAGAAAAATGTCATAAAATATGTTGCCATAAATATAGTTTAGTCTGTGAAAATAGAAAAATTTTCGTAAAGAGTGTAACAAAAAGCTATTAATAAATAGGGAAATATTTACTTGACATCATACATAAAAGCTGTGTAGGACAATGCAATATTTGAAAGGAGACCGACCAAAATGAAATCCTATGGAAACAATCAAAAGGAAATCCTATTTATGAAAATTTCCTATTTGTATTGTCCAAATAAAAACAGCAAGTAAGTGTTGATCAACTAACTTTATGAACAGAAGGCGCTAGGGGGAGTGGTGATTAAACAGATGTCTGACTATATGATTTAGGAACATGTAGGGAGAGTAAAATAGAAGAACCAGACCATTTACTTGGCTTCCCCGTTTCCTGGGCTTCAATTCCTTGAATTTCTTTTGAGGACATCTTGAATAATTTGTGCATCAGGCGCAGGTACAAGAAGATTTTATAACAGTTTCTCGTTACTGTGGTAACATTACTGATATATTCGGTATCTTTAAGCATGCCCAACAATCGTTACTCTGTCGCCATGGACTTTGCAGTGATCTTCATAACCCTAAATTTACACAACAGTTTTTACTTATTTCTTTTCGCTTACAAATTCTCCCTAGAAAATATTATTTTCTATTGACAACATTTCTTGTCCATTCGAAGTCACGTACTTTACAGTTTTTTTTGGGATTTTCAATAACTAAACTTTACTGGTTACATCAAGTTTTATGGCATTTTTCTCATCTTGATGTCAACCATCAACACTTTCAATTTGCTCGTCTTTAATGGAATATCCTGAATATAAATACTTATACCTTAAGTGGAAAAACTATTACACCTAGAAATTTTAATGCATCGAAATTTTAATCCCCATTCATATTAAAATTGTAATAAATGTCTATAGACATAATCCATTTATATCTTGATATATTCATATTTTAGTCAATGGAAAATAATATAGATTATAACCCTTCAATTGAAAACTTAATACTAAATTTCTATTGTTTTAGTAAAATAAAAACGGTAGTTTGATATTTCCTGATACTTAAATTTATGATAAAATGAAAATAAAGAAAATAGACGTATATTTAATTTCTGTTTTTAATGCGAGAGGTGAAAATAAATGTTTCTCTTGATAAGAACTCTAGCAATAAATCTCATGTTTATAAATTTGAATTACTATTTTAGATCTATAATTCAAAATTGCTTTTGGATATTTTTGTAGTCAATAATAAATTAGGATGAAAAACAGATTTACCATAAAATATATTTATGAAATTTTTTTAAAATTTAAAAGAATTTTAAAATTTAAAAAGTAATTAAATAATTACCCCAATTTTAAAACTAGAATAAATATAGAGTAAATAATGTTTTTTGGCTATCAATGATTATATGTGTGTGCATTAAATGAAGACCAACAGCTAAACAACGACCCTTAGTTTCACCGCAATAAAAAACTTGACAATGTAGATAAAAAAAGAGTGTTTCTGACCTTATATGAAAACTTTCCTTCAAAGGAAGTAAATAACGTAATTTAATTTTAATGAAAAGTAAAAAGTAGCTCCTCTCTTTGATATCTGCATTTTCTTTGTATCTCATTTCCAATTACTGATTCCTTTCTTAAGTAATAATAATTTTAATTTAATTTGTAAAAAAACGAGCACTCATAATTCAGAAATTTCTTCTTCCATCAAGTTTTACATAATTATATTGATGAGTTTTATTTATTAATATGAGAATTTTTGTGAATTAATTGAAGCTGTTAAATATTTGAACATCTTTAAACAGGTGTAATCTTTCAAATAGAAATATAATCCTTTCATAAAAATTGATCTCGGAAGTAAAGATATAATAAACAATCACATTTCTAAAACATTGTTTCCATAACTAATCGAATAAAGACATTTAGTGCAATAAAATATGCTATTTAAGAGCTTATATTCGATTGTACAGCAAATATTTTCTAATAAATGTTTCTTTATATTGACAAAAATAGCTAAAATTCACATTCAACAAAAGATATTAATTTGGCTTTTTCAATGAAGAATACTTTTTGAAGTTAACAGAAATATTGCTAATGGAAATCACAAAGATTAGGAGTAACGTAAAGATAAAATTATATATATATAAAATGTAGCCTTGTAGTGTACGAGATGTTATTTAAGAGATAAAATTACTATCAATTAACTCACAATTTCTTTTCTGATTCTAATGTAATGCAGCAATAGTTTGCAGGCGCAAAATCTTAGTATTCTTAAAAATTTAATGAGAAATTCAAAGAGTACGAATGTTATTAAAGGGATAGAAAAAAAAAAGATTCATAATTTACTCATAATTTTCTTTTCCAATGAAAAACAGGAATATTTTGCCAAAACAAGAGATGTTTGCATTCATGGAAGTGTAATAAAGAATACATTGAATACGTAATATTATTTGAGTGATAAAATGATAATTAATTTATTAACCGTCATTTTTGATCCTAATGAAATACAGGAATATTTTGCGGAACAATAATCTTTGTAGATTTTTCAAAACGCAATGAAGAATTCGAAGAATACAACTTAAGAAAGTTTCATATATTCTGTCAATTACAAAAAGAAACTTTTTAAGTTAAAACAAAGAAAATGGAAATGGATTTAAAATTTTGAAAGATGAAATATATTAAATAATTAGATATGATATTAAATCAAGTATACGAAAAAATAAAGAGTACTAAGGGAACTATAAGATTAAGGGAGAAAATACAAAATGTTTTAATTAAATGAATCTTCATTTTACACCTTAAAGTGTAAGAAAATAATAATGTCAAAAAGTGTTTCATGGTTGAGTGATTTATTTTTGTAATTTTTTATATTTATTAAAAATCGAGATTTCATGTGTAAATAAATAAAAAAAAAACATATATAGGAAATGGGCAACTAAGCATTTCTTAAATATTTAGCTTACTATCTAGCAATTTTATAAACAAAAGAATTATATTTATATATTATAATATTTATTAAAAATTATAAAATTAAAAATTATATTATAATATTTATTAAAAATCGAGATTTCATGTGTAAATAAATCAAAGAAAACATATATAGGAAATGAGCAACTAAGCATTTCTTAAATATTTAGCTTACTATCTAGCAATTTTATAAAGAAAAAAAAATTTAAACTTGAAATTTCTTTGTGAATAATTGCATTACAAATATGAGTATTTAATACATTCTTAGAGCTATAAATTATATTTTCGTATAAGTAAAGAATGCATTTATAATTAGACTTGTGTCTGTGTTATTGAATATTTTAATATTAAAAGATAGAAGAAAAGTAAATAGATAAATAAAAGTTCTGGAACACTTTTTAAGTATAATTATTCATTTACGTCTAGAATAGTTAAAAAGTTATTTTACAATATCATAAAATACTTAAACAAGTATACGTAGTCGAAGAAAATTGATTGAAAATCATTTGAAGAATATTAAAAAAGTGATATTTCATATTCCAGTCAAATGTTTAGTCAATTAAATAATAAATAATAGAAAAAAATTATAACAAAACTTTTCGTAATAAAATATTTATTACTAAATACTTCTCACATATCTAAGTTAAAATAATTCAAGAATTAATTTAAAGTCTTTTATAATCCAATTATTTGTTGTATGAAACACGTTAAATAAAATTACCCGAATAGACTGTTAAAATTCTAAGTTATAATCGCTTAAGAAACATAATTTTTTAGATTAATATTCTATTCCACATAGTTTTGAACTAAAATACTAGCATTAACATTTGTGTTCAAATGTGATTATTTCTATACACTTTTGAAATCATCCTTTTAACGTAAAGAACTTACTTACATAAAAAAAAATAAGTTATTAGCTTGCTTTTTAGTGTAAATCTATACCTGCATCCAACATTATTATAAAAAATTATTATACAAAAACAGAGACTAAAAAATAAAAATAGATAAAAAAAAAATGCTGAATATAAAATTCAAGGGATGTTTTGAAAATAAATGATTGGAAATTCAGTACATGCTAGTACATTCAGTTCAAAATCATTCTCTATACTTAATATAATAAAATATTATATTAAGTAATAATTTTCATTATGAATTGATAAATTTATTTTTGAAGCAATGACTTAATACATATATTTAAGACGTACACTAATCATGAAGGTTGTCCATATTAAGTTTAGAAGTGTTTTAATCTATCATATATCACAGTTTGTATGGTGTTTTAATGCATCACAGTTAGATTACGTATTTAAACTATTTTTATAACCGCAATTCTAAGTACGGGAATTTTTATGGTCTTTCAATGAATAAAGTTTTATGTGACAGTAATGTTTTCATTATTTAATGTTAATGTTAAAAAAATTTAGAGGAAATTCAACATACTGAATTTATTTTTTATTTTATTTTTATAATTTATGACTTCAAAATTTTGTAACTTATATTTTCGTAATCTATATGTAATATTTGAAGCAGTCCATTCTTATTTTGTTTGTAAGAACAATTGCCGTTTCCTTTAAAGCCTTTTTCTTATTTTCATGAATTTGTTGAACTTATATATATAATGTAAGATTAATGTCCACTTCAGAATTTTTAAAGTCTACACTCTTAAAAAATCGAGTAGACTCCACTCAGAAGGAGGGAAATTTCACTCTTTCATTTTGATAAAACTCAACGAATATTTATGATAGAAATTCACTCTTTTGAAACAGGCTGTGAAATTACTCTTTTTAAGAGGAGAAACAACAAAGCGTTTAAAAGGGTAAATATTTGATAGAAATAAAGAGCGCACACATTTCAATCTATTGTAGATTTCTTTATATTGACAATTTTGAGTAGAAAATAGAGTTTGAATTTTTTATTTTATGAAGTCATGTATTTTTTGACAATTATATATAAAGATGTAATTTTTTTATTCAATAATATAGCAGTACAATCTAATATGACAGTTTAGTTGATTTTGATAATTATAGAAGTTTATAAATTACATACAATATCAAGCAAGTTGTTCAGCCACACACATTTATTACATTAATTATATCAATTTAATTTTACGTGTGAGAGTAGCAAAATAATCTCTCGACAAAAAATGATCATACATCTTCAGTTAGCTAAATTATTTATTTTTGAAGTTACAGGGGGTAAAAACAATTATTCTGTTGAATGAAACTGACTTATGTTTTTGCAAGCAAATCCTGTTTTATATTTTATTTTCCAAGTTTAGTTCAAAGGGAAAATAACTTCAATGAAACTAAAAATGAAGTTGCAATTAAAATGCAAGATTATGCAAAAAAACATTTGTTCAATTTTTAATACAGAAAACAAAATAAGAATATGAATGCAGAAATTCTTATATTTATGATGTCAAAATAATATTGCAGCTTAATTTCTTTGAATTGACAAATTGATAACACAAAATAAGAATTCTATAAAAATAAGAATAAAAAGATAATATACATTCTAATGCATGCATTTTGACAAATTTAGATCTTGGTTGCATATAGTAAAATATGTATTATTTCAATTAAAGTTCCAGCTGGACCATTTTTTTAATTTATAAATCATATAGTCCTGAAAGCATGAAATACAATGAGTTTATCATGGTACTTAACATTAAATACATGATGACATTTATATAAAATATCGAACGCTCTTCATTCTTTTATATTCGACATCAATAAATTCATAGTCCACAGATATATAAAAATAATTCACGTCTTGTTTTTGACCACAGCAAAGCAAAATTAGTTGAATTACTTTTTTTGAGAGCCGTTCTTCTTCTGAAGATTTCTTCACCTAATTCGAATGAAAAGCATAATAACTAAAATGCATAAAGCATATTGCATTCTCATTAGTGTCTATATAAAGTTTAATACTAAAATTTCATAAGAATAATAATTCAAAAAAATGAAGTCTTAATTTTGCTGCAAAGGAGTAATTAATAAACTTGTTAAATATTATTTAAAATTTCATACAAGCATTTTAAAAAATGGAAATAGAATTATTATAATGACTTACTCCAATAAATTTCACCATGCAATCTGAAACTTGATATGAATTCCGTATCAATCGGTCAGCCCTGTGATAAGAAGTATTTGAAAATTTAAAATTTTTAAGCATAATTTAATAAAATAAAACCCTAGTAAATTAAAAAATACGATGCATGAGCAAGGAACATAATAATGTAAACATGAAATCTTAAGTATATTTAAATAAAAAGATATGAAAAATCCTACTTTGGATTTTTAATACTTATATGTGCATTAATAAAGCTGTTTGAGGCAACAATATTCATTTTGCACTAAGAAGAAAAAAAAAGCAAAATATGTACATGAGCAGTCTAAATATTATAAGGAAATCACGTTCATAAAGATAGCAGATAAATAAGCTCAAGTACAGACCTTTTTTCCTTTTCTTGAATTGGTGCCAATAATAAATAAATTAACACCAATAAGAATTTGAAGTTGTCCTATAATATCCTATAAATACTTGTCCTATAGTGCAGAATAATAATGTGATAATTCAGGTTGTCAGCACAAAGAAATTAATATTAATTTGACTTCATATTATAAAAAAAAGTCCAAGAATCAGATATCTATGTAATTATATTCTGTATTCGAATTATATTCAGCCTAAAAAATACTATCATCCTGAATTATCACATAATTATTCCACATCATAGGACAAGTATTTTGAACTTATAATATTCTAGGAGCATAGTATGTAGGAAATTTACTAAGAAAGCAGTCAGCCTTTGGATATTGAATATCAAATTCCAAATCTATCTGTAATAAAGAGAATAATTATTTGTACTAAATTAATGTAACTTTTTATATATTTAAAGCAAGAATAATTTGCTTAAAAAATGGTATTCTCATTAATTATTGAATCAAAACTCAGTAATTGAAGTAAGCAAATTAATGGTTATCTGGTAGTTTTTGGTAAATTTTATAAGAATGTGACAAAAATGATAAATTATTGATTTACAGTGAAACAAATAAAAAAATAATTTTTGATATTTTATTTGTTATGAAATAGAGATAGATTTCATGATAATTTACAAAATGGATTATTAAACATTGCATATATAAATTTATTTCTGATGTTAAAACATTTTTGAAAAAAAAAATCAATCAACTGTAACTTAAAAGCAGTTGAAACTTAATGAATAATTTTTTTACAAATTTCAACAAAATAATTGTTAAAAAAAAGTTCCGGTTTTGTACCTACCAATACTCCATTGAAAGCAGTCAATCACATATAATAATAGCATCACATATACTAATAATTTAAATACATTGCAAGTAAACCAATTATACTGTTAAATAATCAAAATAGTTTACTTCTACAAAATGAAAATTTAAATTCCTCCATTTTTGTCTAAACTGAACCGAAAGCTGAGTCGCGTGATGATTTAAACCAATTAGAACACATCACATTTGCTTTGTACTATAATCTCGTCAAAAAAAGGAGTAAAAATTGCTTTGAACTTAGGATGGAGTGTTAAAAGGAGAACTTTTCTCCCCAATTAAGTACAAAAGGATTCATTTTATATCTTTATGGAGTACAAAATATCTGTCGCTCATCGAGTGGTGAAAAACCACTCCATTTTTAAGAGTGTCATATACTGTGAACTTATTGAAGAAATGTATATCTATCTTGACTCATAAACAAGAATCTAAGACATAATAATATAGTGCAAAAGTAGCATAATAAATAAGTATCCATACGCAAATCGCTTAAAGTCATATATATATACATGGTTAGGATAACTATATTATCTTAACCTTACACATTTGATTTTAAAGTTAGGATAATATTATTAATATATTGGCTAAGGTAACTTTTCTTGCAAACTTTGCATTAGTCTGAAGGATAAATATAAGGATGAACAATCTAATCACTAACTTTTAGAGGCCATTGTAGCCTAATGGTTCGGGCATCGGCCTTCCGTCCTGAAGGGTAGTGTTGGATTCCCAATGCCGTCAAAGACCCATTGAGTACATGCGATACACAAGCTCGTTAAATTTGTGGAATTGAAAGTCCTGTGGTCGGTCGTTAAGCAGTTACCATGGGTGCAAAGTTCTGGAGAAAATTTCCTCCCGCTTCAGATCAATGTCAGAATTGAGGGAGTGGATCCATTGAAGGTGTCATCTATCGGAGGATTTGAAGAGAAAAGCCGTACTTTCACCTTTGTGGTGATCTGATTAAACGAAAGACGCACCCTTACAATAGCAACAACGAGCTTCTAAAAACTCTACTTCCTTATGGAATTAGGAGGGTGATTAAAAATTTAATAAATGCTGCTATCTAAATGAAAGTTTTTAAGTTTTTTTAATAAATTTTTCCATAAAAGCTTCACTCCAGACACATTTAAATTTCGAACGCAAATTCTCATTTTATCGACTTCTTTTCAGCAATCTCATATTTATTCAATATTATTATTTGTTGTAAAGAAGGTTTCCTTTTTGAGGCTCCTTGAAATCAGGATCTATGCCACACGGTTCCAATGTTGCTTTTTTCTTATATTTATTCAACGTAAGTGATTATATATGACTATATATATGTAATATCATGATTGGAAAATTATTTTACTGCAATATATACAATGGGATTCGAAGAATATTGCGAATTATCACCCTCGTTTTTTTTTTATTTATTTATTATAGAAAAATTACATATTAGTAGCATATATGATATCATATATTGATAGATTGTTAATATATTCATACTTAATATTATATCTGTTAAATATCAGTTATAGTAAACCTTCAGCTTTAGCAAATAAATCCTTGTCTTCGATCTTAATTTCAGGCGGCCTAACTAGCCCTCTTGAGAAAAAATGACCATTGAATGTCAAACAAATGAAACAAAACTAAACCAAACCTTAATTTCAGTCATAATTAGTATAAATCCTAAATTTTTGTGAACATGTATTGAAGCTGAATCCTTACATTTTATATAGAATTATAAGACTTTAAATTCTTTCGAATTCTCTTTACGTAAGGCAAAAAATGTGATTCATAAAAACTTTGTTGAATTAAAAGTTATTAGCTATAAATAATGTTCAGTTAAGTATAAATACTATTACTGTCTATTTATTTGACCCTAAATTGATTTATTTTATTTAGATAAAAATATCTGATTATATCATTCAGCATTTTTATATCATTATTATCGAGTTGCTTTCAAGAATTTTTGCGAAGGTACACGTTTTTGCCTATTTATATACAAATACAAGTACAAAATGTCTTCATGATATAATACTGCCTATACTGTAGATTAAATTAATATGTTAAACTTATGATTTATGGCTTTTTATTTTTTGAAATAATAAGTGAATATAATAAAACAGTTTATTAAAATTTTACCTCAAGAAATACATAGTTTTAATATTCGTATTGTAAAGGAAGCTCTTTAATTCTAGTTTACAAATCTATCTCGTGATTTGAGAATTTAAGATATAAATGTGCTATCTTAATTCGTAATCAAGATTCTTTAAGTGTCTGTTTTCAATATAATTTTGTATATTTGGACTGTTAATAATGATATTTTCTTTACGACCCTATCCCACAACTGGCAACCTTTTCCCATCACATGTTTGTATTAGTTAGGAAAAAGCATCACGTAGCTAATCATGTATGTTTTGTAAATAATTTCTCGTCGCACTAGTCTTTCTTTAGATGAGTTTAACATTAGCATGTGCGGTAAAGAGTAACATATTAAGAAATGAAATTGTGTTATCTTCATAATGACTCTTAAAAAGTAACTATTTTTTGAGCGGATTTACTATGAAGAGGGAAAGTTGAGCTCAGGGGAAAGTGATGGCCTAGGAAGAGCTGCTGAGGAAGCATCTAATGAGGAAAAGGAGGGAGACTTAAAAGAGCGGCATCTCTATCTTGAAGACACAAGATAAGAACAAGGACAAGACAGACTTTACTACTCTTCGCTGCTTTTTTGATGTGCTCTTCCCCAACCGCTGTGTTTCTTTTTCTCTTAGGTAGACGATGCAGCGGATGCGTTTCAAACTCTTTCTCTAGTTTTTTTCTTTTTTACTTGAGGTTCAGGCGCAAGTCTTCAAAATGACAACTAAGCTCCAGAAGTTCATCAATAAAAGTCCGGACGAGAAAAGAAAATGACACGAAGATGTTTGTGTCAGTGCTTCTTAAGATTGACTTTTACTGCTTTTACTGGCTGAAATTCTTGGAAATTTGTTTCTCTTCGTTGTTTCTTCCTCTCCTTTAAGATGATGATAAAACATGTGATCTTAAGGGAAGTTTTTATAATTTGCACTCTGTGAAATTAATTTTATTTTTAAGAAACATGATTAATTCACGATGAGTTTATTTTTCTTCCGTAAGCTTAAATATATTTTCCCTACTTTTTTTTTTTAATAGACGCGGTTGTGAAATATGTAGTAAAACATTTCTTTCTTTTACTAAAAAACACGTTCAAGTTTTTAAAGTAGATAATAATTAATAATGAATTTAACAGCGCATTTCAGTCCCTAAAGTAAGTTTCAATAAAGTTAACAACAATTTTTTTTAAAAACACATGCTTTCGTATTTTCATTTTCTTTGCATTTATTAACATAGTAAAAATAATATATATATATATATATTTGTTTGCATGTATGTATAATACTATTTACAAACAAAGAAAAATAATAAAACATTTAATTATACAGTCAAATATAAGTATACATTTTTATTGAAGTTATGCATTAAACATAAAAAATAATTTTTTGTTAGAATCTAATATGCAAAGTACAAAGTCAGTTGATATTTTATATTACTTGATATGCGGTTGAAAAAAAATTGCCGACAGCTCTTGTGAGTAAAAAGGCAACAGTGAAATTTTTAAGTAGGTGTTTTTTAGTTATGAATATTTGATATCTTTTTTTATAAAAATACAATTTAAGGTAGTCACTAGCTTAGTTAAATTTAGCCAAATTGCATCCAGAGCAGCTAAATGGCTGAGATTGAGGATAACTTAATTTATTGATTGGGGATTTTACTGCCTATAACGGAATCAAGCTCATGGTGAAAGAATTAAAGAATATTGGTGGATACAATGACTTTACATGAATTCTACCTGCAGCTAAATCTTAGAGTCACAGATCTGATGCATTACCTCCTCTGAGTTAAGTGTCATAGAACTCATAGAAAAAAATTATATTTACATCACTTGAGGGCTTCATAGTAAGTTTTTCCCCAACTGCTTCTGTGAGGTCAATCATTGACATCTTATAGAATGAAGGAGTCTCTCCTTACCCTGTAGTATGTGTACCTCTCTACACTATGGCCTGAAAAGAAATATTTAATAATAAATTCTTATAATATTAATTCTAGAACCAGTTAATAGGAATCTGTAATTTTTACTCATAAATCGAATTTCTTTTTGCAAAGGTAATGAAGAAAAATATTGGGGTTCATTGGTAGCCACGAATCAGCAATCTCCTCTCTCATATTAATGAAAAGAGTGTCATATTAGTTAAAAGAAAAATTTGGTGCAGCCAGTATATGTTTGTATGGGCAAATATGTCATTGGAATATTATATCGCATTTTTGAATTGTCCTGAAAGGTACTGTTTACATCTACTTATAAGAAGACTATATTCTTTATGTAATTATTCTTTAGAAGGGGCTCTTTAATCTACAAGTTGTTAATTTTAGAACACTCAGAAGTTAATTAACAAGATTTTGTTTCTTTAAAGTAATTAATTTGAGTATGCGTTTCTAATATTGTCCTCTGGATCTTAAACTAACTAAGCACAGTAGAGTGTTATTAGGGTGTAATTTAAGAAGTATTGTTTTTAATCCATTCTCAGCAAATCATTAATGTCTTCGATTTTCTTACACACTGAGCCTTGCTGCCAACTAACTAAAAAAGCATTCTTAATTTACTAATGGAAAACGATTGGAATGTCTATATTGTTATTAAGGCTAATCCCACTCCACATCGAAGATAATAACTTTTTACCCTCTGACAATTTGTTTTTCCTTGTTTGCATTCTCTGTATTTTCACGAGGAAACATAAATCGTTTATTTATCCTTTTAACCTAATTCGTGAAGTATTGTTTGGTTAATGATTCGCTTAAATTTCATCACCCCTAACGTAACAAATAAAAAATGACTACTTTATTGAATACTTAATTTCCCGAAATCAATGTGATTACAAGTTAATGTGCATAAGTGTTATCGTATTTTTTTAGGGTGGGTTATTGTAACATTTCCTTCAAGTTTTATTATTGAGGGAATATGTTAGCATATAATATAATCTCTTTGTGCTAATTATAACTTATGCAATACATTTCTCGGTTCCCGTGCAGGAGCCCATAGGCTGGGAAATCGATATTGGCTATTAGCAAAAATGTATTATCAAATCTCACAAGTTAAGAACTTATTTAACTTATAAGTTAAGCATCAAGTGCTGCAATAACAAGTTAAGATATCAAATACAGCATATAACTAAGCATAAAAGTTTATTGACTAAACTGTCATTGAAATAAATTAGTATAATTAATTAAGAGAGTTTTGTTCACAATCCATTATATCTATTCTCTTGCGTAATGCTTCTGCCTGTAGATTTCTAGCAGTTTGAAGTTTTAAAGCATAACCAACCGTCTTGCAATTTTTAACCAGAGTAAAATAATAAGACTGGCTCCACCTTCCCTAAACTCTCATAGAACGTCTCCAAAGTAATGTTAGATAATGTTAATAAAGCATTTCCATCTTCAGAGCTATTAAAACGTTGTCTCATTAAATTAGTGTAAAATATTTTACCATTTCAGCAGTCACATATATAATTTGAAGTTTTTTTTTTTATCATTTATTCTTTTCTGCTGATGAAATGGGGTGAGATTTAAATTTTTTTTTTCATTTTCCATTTCATTCCTTCCTTTTCCACATTATTAGTCAAATTTAAGTCAACTAAATAATAAAAAACTAGTTATGAAAAAAATAAAGAATATTAATAATTTATTTACATAACTTTTTGAGCCATTTTCTTAATAATGTTTAAAAATTCTTTTTTCATATATATAACAAACTGTCATTAAATATTATCCTAGTTTCTCTTTAATCGTAGTTTAAAATGTATTGTTTTCAAATAATATGATTTTGAATTTATGTCTTGAAAACTCAACAATATTAGAATGCTATTTTTTTTATCCGTTCTTCTTTAGGATTTGAGATTTAGAAAGTTATTGATACACGACTTTTCAAGTGTCTAAAAACTGCCTTCTGTTTTCTTCCGTTAAAGAGAGAGATTCTAAAAAATACATAATTTATAAGCAGAATTAACACTATTGCAAATATTTTTTGCTCATTACATTTTAAGCGTTGTAATAAAAGTATAATTAAATATGATTAAGATTTCATTATTTGTTAAAAAATTCTTAACTGAATTAAATCCAAATATAACTTTTTTTTGTGCAAATCTTTGCATAGTTGAATGAGAATCTTGCAAAGTTGAATTATTTCTCATCTACTATTTTGTTAGTCGAGAATACATTGCAAACGAAAAATGCATAAGTTTAAAGAAAAGAGAATTTTATTTATCTTAAAATATTAAAGTTTTTATTATGTCAATTTTTAATATGTGAATGAAAGAAGGAATATCTTCGATTAAAATTTTCACTTTAAAACGAGTTAAAAATTTTCATGATTAAATTGTTTTTAATAGTAGTAAGAATATTTTTGAGATTATTTCTTCCTTACTATTTTTCTTAATTAAGTGGTTGTAAGTTTAAAATAGATGGTTATTATATATGCAATGAAAACACATAGATTGTAACATTACAATTGATGAAATTAAACATACTAATTTTGAGATTTATGTACGGCTTATAGTTAATTTCAATATTTTTTGTTTGAAAATTGGCGAGTGGGGGTCTTAATCAAATTTCTTCTTAATCGGGGAGCTTCCCACAATTTAAAGATGAATCCAAACCATTTTAAACAACCATGGTAGAGGAAGGACTCGATCTCACAGACTGTTGGGCAGATGGCAAGTGCGTTAACCAATCATCAGTCAGCTCAGCTTTTTTTGGCTGGAAGATGAGTTGCAACATACTGCATTCTAATGTATATAGACAGTATTTTAAAGTGTAACATATTTTATTATTCGATAACGGAAATAGCTTTATTTAATTTTTAATTATAATGGCTACAAATCTATTTTTAACACAAATTATTCAGAAATAAAATTATGAACAGTAAATTTAGTAAGTAAACTTTATTAAAGAAATTATTTCAAATTTACTAAAGAAAATATTTTAAATTGATCTCATAATGCATTTGCATGACTTGCTCCATCACTTGGAAAATAGAAGATTTAGATTGTCACAGTAGTACTCCTGGAAGTTCTAGAACAAAATTAATTTATAAAACATGTAATTATATTTATGAAATATCAAAATTGTCAGTTTTTTATTCTTTTAATGGGTCAATGAATACTAAATAATAAGCATTCTTATGAACTAAACCCTAGGGACTTCGATTTAGGCTGACCACCTAACAGAGAAATGATTCACAACACAGGACTCTCGGTCAAGAAACAGATATGGGCACTGTTGACCTTGGCCCCATGAGGCATGGCTAACAGTTCCCACATCTGTTTCTAATTTATCGATGTCTTATCTGTTTCTATATTATGTTTCTAATTTACATATATTGCCAATATCATTTTCCATATTACGTTTCTAATTTATATATATTGCCCATATCTGTTTCCATATTATGTTTCTAATTTATTAAACAATGCCCATATCTGTTTCTATTTATTCTAATTTATCTATTACATCATATTATAATGCTAAAGTTAACCATTGGGCTAACTTTAGCATTATAATTGCTTAGTTAGAAATTTATTATGCAATAATTATATAATTTATAGTTTTTAATCTTTGAAGGCTTTATTTTTATTTACATTTTGTATATATTCTAAATATATTATATTTAGAGTTAAACAATCGTGCATAAGGGAAATATAAAAAAAATTATAATAACTGGTTATTATATTAATATATGATCTGCATACACATATGAATATACATTTCTTTTACCTATTATTAACTTACATATTTTACTAAATTTTTAGACATTAAATATTTTACTAATCGCAATTTAAATTACATAATATTTTAAGCACTTACGAGCTAAATAAAATTTTGTTGAATCTATTTATTTTATGCAACTACAAATGGAGTACATGAAAAAATATCCGCCATTTAATTTCTTTGCATTTTTCATGGAAATATTTTAGGACACGAAAACTTTTAGATTAATTTATACTCATGATATTTTATTTTCAAATTTGTAAAAAAATTGTCTGACTTTGTTTATATTATGAAATTTACATAATGATCATGAAACGATATCGAATTTAAGTAACTGTATTTATCAACTCTAATTTACTGACAATTTTCAAAGTTCCGGCTCCTATTAAATTAATTTAGTTCTTTATTCAAACTCTAGCACTTTATTACATTAAACATATAAGTCATATGTCAAATAAAATTAAAATTTTTTAACTGACAATAATTAAGTTTTCTCTTTAATGCACTGAAAGAAGAAGCAAAAATAGGTATAATATATCACATTTTCTGCTCAATGAATTATTCTTCAGACGAAACAAAAGTGGACAGAGTACATTACATTTAAAACATAATCCATATTTTTTTAGATAAACGAAGTGGTTTTTTTATCACATTATTTGCAATGCTCTGTTATGTTTCTTAAAAAACAAAAAGCTTTACTTAAACTAATTTTTTTTATGTTTTAATGCTGTATGATGAGATGGATTCATATATTTTTTTATGTTTATATAAAAATGCATTTTTATGCATATTTTTTATGTATAAAAACGCTGAACTAATACAGTTATATTGCTAAGTGATACTAAAATTTCATTTCACTTCACAGGTATCTCATTTTCTGACCTTTCTTTTCTTGGAATACAATTTCTCCTATATTAGTAACCATTAAATTTCCTAAAACTCTGCTTATATTTTGAATCTTTTACAACAAATTCTGTTTAAAAAATTGAATTTAATTAATAGTTTATTTAATCTTGATGGAAATTAACTTTTAAATAACTTAAAAGGAAACAAAAACAAAATGTAATTTCATCGCAATATTTTAAAGAAACGAAGAAAAAAATGCTTAAAGCTCTTTTTATTTTATTTTTAAGTTTAACTTTTCCTCTTTTAGATTTTCACATTTCCTTTTATTATTGTCTGATATTTGTGAGCAAAATAACCTTTTCGATAAATAAAAGTGAAGCTTTATAAAGATTTAAATGCATTCATTATAGGAAATGAGAAGATATTATGTTTTGAAAATATAGCACGAGGAAATACTAGTAAAAATTGTAAGAATGGAGATCTTAAATGTATATTCCTGTTCAGATTTATATATAATTTCACTTAAAATTATTCAAGGAATTATCGCTCTGAGAAGACATTTGCGAATTCATAAAAACACAGATAAAAAGAAGCAGTAATGGGTATTTTTTGCGAAAGTTCATAATCTCTGGTCCTTTTCCCAGGAAGTGGCGGCAGATAAAACTGAAACGGAAACTGAAACCCAATTAGACGCTTTTACGTCCCTCTCATATTGATAACCCCTAACCCTGAATTCATACGATTTACTTTCACTTTTTAGGAATAGGTTGCTGATGGTGGCGCCATCTCTTTGATGTATTGTGTATTATTTTATCGCGTACATTATTCAAACTTAGATTGAAATACATAAAAGAATGAAGGAAGGAATAATTTATCATTTATATGGAGTATTCATGGTATATATAAGCAAGAATGGGATGATAAAAATCACTAACTAATAAAATATTAGTTTAGACATAAAATACAGAAAATAATGCTAAAAATACTTAATAAGATTCAAACCGTTAATAAATAGAATTACATATTTATGATATACATTCATTCTTTTCCATTATACGAACATCAGTATTAAGATTTAATTGGTTAAAATATGATTATATTTACATAGAATTCTTAATAAATTTTGAAAACCATATATATATATATATATTTTAATCATCAAGTTTAGAACTTATAATTTCTCACAGAGAAAAAATCATGTATTTTAAAATAAATAGATTTTGCAGTTTTTATTGATATGTTTTAATCAAGACGTAACTTTCTTAAATTCATGCTTGGGGTCTCTAATTTTTCAAACTGAAAGTATGCAGACTAGATCAAAAATAAATAATTTAATTAATAATTTACTTAAATTAATTAATAATTTACTTAAATTACTTTAACTTATATAAATATTCCTTTATGAAATGATATGAATGTAAAGAAATATTTTAAGCATTATAAATTAGAAAAATCAATTTGTGACTAAAATTAAATTAATTAGGTAATACTTAGAATAATATAACATGTCACTTCTAAACTTTTTGTTGTGAAATAACTAAATGTTAATTTAATATAAAGGAAATTGGTATGTGTACATACTCATATTACAATTTTTGCTAAAATCAAATTATAGATCCTTAAATTAAAGTAAAAAAAATTTTGTAATTTGATTTTGTCTCTTATTTAAAAGAATGCGTGCTGTCATGGTATTAGTACAAGCAAACTCTTATATTATTTAATAAGTACAGTTTTGAGAAATTCTACACCTATATTTTATTTGATTACAACATACAAAATTTATATTATATAATTCAGAATCCATTTTCATTGTTCCTGCAGAAACTTATGTAGGTTATCTTGAAAATATCAATACGGGTAGAATGGAAGAATATTTTTACGAAAAATAGCTGAATTTGTTATTGTTTCAACACATTATTCAAGCATGTACTGAAATTAATGTAGGAATGGTGCTCGATCATTCAGATTTTGTTATGCATATTACAAATCGTGACAGTTTTTCATTTTCAACCTGTACTTAATGTCAAAAAGAAATTGCTGGTGCATAAAATACTAAAATAAAGATTGCAGATGTTGTAAATGTATTTTGACAAGTTACAAAAGTGAAAAAAGCTATAAAAATAATTAGGTATATTATACGCAATTATTTTCATAATTTTTTAAAAAATGAATTGGAAGAATGTATCATGTTTTTCCAATTGATTTTTCTAAGATTTAAATATTTATGATTATTTTAATTTATAGAAAATATGGCAATAATTTATTTTTTTTAAATGAGTCCTATAAACTCACATTCTTTTTGGGTCGTCCTAGTTTAAAAAACAAAGTCAGTGGAAGAAAACTTGATTGAAATTTAACGAAGTCATTATTTGTAATAATAAAGATAATCAGGAAATGAAATTAGGGAACCTAGATAATCCTAGATTTTTTTTTTTAAATTTACACACAAGAGAGGTTGAAAATAATATTAAATTCAGAACAAATTTTAATAAAAAAATGCATGAAAAGTATTTTTACATAATTGTTATTGTACAAGAAAATAGAAAAACTTCAAGTGAAAAGACGTAGTAACGGAAAATGTATTTCGAAATGTGTGATGTATAAAATTAGTAAGTAAACCAATGATTCCAAGTGAAATTTTTCGTTAAAAAAATAAAAAAATGAAATTATTTTTAATTTAAATTCATAAGAAATTATTCAATTCAATCTGAATTTTTTCCTCGTCATTACACACTGCTTAGCCAAAGGTTCACAATTCAACCAAAATTATTTTGATCTAACTATAGTCTTATTACACTGCTACAAAATAAGAAGACAAAAAAAGATAAAAAAATCTTCCTTATAACAGACTTATAAATACACTTATAATAATTATATTCCACTTGTGAAAGAGAAAGACGCAAAAATATGCATGGGAATTTTAATTCTTTTGAACTTTAGAAAGAAATGCTTCAGCATAACAATTTGGTTACATGTAAATGTCAAAAAGCATATTATTTCGAAATGATGCCCAACATGCTGTGTTATCTCTTTGAATACTAAAAAATTCTGTCTATTTGTTTTTGTTGGATATGAGGACTATCGATAAGATTGATCACTCCCCTCCTGAAAAATGCAACACCGTGAAAAAATGTCTCGATCACGTTGAATGCAATTCACCAGAAAGTATCTCAAAAATATTATATTGGATTTAAATTAGGAGAGTTTGCTATCTCTTCACTGTTAAGGTTTCTCTCTCTCTCTTTCAAGCATGGTTTTCCATAAGATGGACTCTATAAAATTTGACTTTATCATGCATTAAAAAAGTAGTATGCGTATATGAAGATTGAGTATCTCGTTTTCATGAATTTTTGCAGCTAAATTTCCATTCAAAATCACATATACAAATTCACTCTAATGCTGATTTCGATAGATATCAACAACCTACATCATCTGATCTTTCCTGTTCAACGAATGTGAAGTAATTTCTATTTATGCATACTAAAACTTGTCTAGTGTCCATTAAAAACTGAATTGGTTCCTATGAGTAAAACATATCAGACTTCAGTCAAAATACATCTGGCCCACAGTTGACTTGAAACCAATGAGACGCACATCATTGACCAACCAGTAATAAGAACACAAAGATGAAGCTTATTTTGGATTCTATGGTTTGAGACCGTTCCTCTCGATGTCCACAGAAATAGTCATTGTAGCTGATTAACGTTGCCTGTTTTGGCATAAAGATTTTTTTTTAACAAGGTACGTTGGCCATCCTCTTTACTGTGGAACCATATGAACGCTTTTTATTTGTCAACGCGCGCGTCTAGCATTTTCTGCTTCTTAGAATTGAGTCTGAACCACAATAGTGACATTCCGTATCACTTCACAACATCCTCTACTGTATTCTTTATATTTTTCCAGATTTAAGTCTTTTGATAGTATACTAAGTCACCGAATCACTATGTTAAAAGTAAATCACTTATTGATTCAGTGGTAAATCCTTGTATTGAGAGAAGTCTCATTTTCTAAAAACAAATACTTAATAAATGAATTTCGAAAATGAATCATTGAAAAATGGAAGTTTTTGCAAAATCACGATTTCCGCAATTGTATTCCTTTTCCAGTTTTTTTAAATCGTGCACACTGATTTCCATTTAAAATTTTCTTCTGTTTTCTGTTATAATGTAAATTGTTGATAATTTATCGGAAGTTATATATTTAAGTATTTGGGTAAATTTGTTAAAACCATATCATCCTATAGTAAGTGTTATAGTACACACAACTTGTAATCAAAGCTTAATCAAACCAAGGCTTGAAATGTTTCCCTCCACTCCTTCATTTGCTTCTTATATCTTTCAAAAATTGCAAAAATGAAAATATTTTAACGTATAAAAATTAAAATTACTTTGATCTTCATAGCAGGAGCACAAAATAAAAAAATAATGTTTTATTTCAATTTTTAAATGGATTCTATGTTTATAGCAGTCGAATCCTATTTTTGATGAAAAATATTAACATAGCGAGCAATATTTGGTTTTTCCTGTTACTAAGGACATTATAGCATGCAAATAAGGCATAACAAATATGTAACATTTTAAAAGGAATTCAGAGCTGTAAAATATTTTAATCACATTTAAAACAATTAAAATTTATGAGTGTTATTGATCAGATAAGAGCATTTATAAGCAACTGTCTCGGGAAACTGATTTTAGAATACAGACTTTTGATATTCCAAAATAAAAGTGTGCAAAATTAAGCAAATTTTCTTAAAGAATGTATAGTTTGTATCTATAAAATTGCAGTGGATAGTCAGTTTACGTTTTGAGAAAATTTCAGAACTTCTGAAAAGGAAAATTATCGGACGCTGTTTTAGAATTTAGATAGTTTTGTTGCAAAAAATTTACCACTATTTATCAGCTTTAATTGTATTGTATGTTCTAACTGTACCAGTAAAAAAGTAGTTCTGTGAAGCTAATTTTTTGCAACTACACTGTGAAATAATTAAATATTAGTTTGACTTAAATGTTGAATGCAACTGAAGTAAAACGTTTTTACTATGCGCAAAAAATAGCCACTTTTTTTTTTAAACATTAAATATTTGAGAAGTATAATCTTTTTTTTTTTTTTTTTTTTTAAAACTATAATATTTTCTACAACTTGAAAATGTTAGGTAATGACATTTTCTATAACTTGAAAAATTTAGTTATATAATTCGGAAATTTAATTTAAAATAAGAATTCAAACATATTTTTAATAATGGCTTATGAACAGCGAAGTAAAAATTATTATTTATTAAAATTTATCCATTATGTAATACAGCTCTATATAATTAAATAAAACAACTTATTAATTAAAATTTAAAAAAAATGAAAGCGCTTCCATTTTCTTGTTTAAAATATGAAACACTCATTCAAAAACTATAAAATAAAAAAAAAATTGTTTTTGCTAAGGCTGCGAACAATCAATCTAGACTATGTATCTGGGGGATCATCGAAATCATTCAGAGATTCAAAATTACGAAATATGAGTGACTATATCTCAAGATATAAAACAATCAACAGTTGATAAAGTAGTTTATCAATGGTAAATAAAATATTAGCAAAATTTGTGAAGGAAAATAAATCCTCATATAGTACCCTGGATCATTTTTGAACTGAAGTAAACATCGATATGAAATATGATGAATGAATAAATTTTATGACCCATGCATCGAATTATAGTGAACGTAAGATGGAAATTCCAGACGCTCACTTAATTTGTAAATGTTTCTCCGTTTTAATTATTTTAAATGTCATAAAGTACAGTATTTTTCTCAGCAAATGTTTGTCTAATGTATCAAAATTGAAATATCTTACTACATACATTCAGTAGTTAAAACGCATAAATAAGACGTTCTCTTCTCCTTGGAACAAAGTATATTTTTAGTAAATTTTTGTGAAACCTTTAAATTATCGGCAACGTTATGCCTGTATTATTGCTAAAATAGACTGGACACATGGTATGTTTAAAGTTTAAAACAGAAAAATGGGCTGTGTGTGAAAGGTCATAAAGTTTATTCATTACTTTTATTAATAATTATGTGTTTTAATATAATTATAAATAAATATGGGTTTATATATTTTAAAATTGCATTTTATAGATATTTGATTTCTTCAATAAATCTTTCTTAATATTCATTTACAAACTTAAGTAAATTCATTTCTTCAATTTTTATTTCTTTCATACCTTAGTCTAGGTAGCACAAAATAAACAGAAATGTTTTTGTTTTTCTTTTAGGATATTGACTCTTAAAGTAATATTTGTAACTACGATATTAACATAAATTATATATATAAGTCTAAAAATATTTAATATGCTATGTGTTTTATTTCCATATTTTTATACTAATAAAAAATCGAATAAGAAACAAGAGTCAATATGTTAATCAAATCATTTGATTTTAATTGGCAAGCAAACGGCACTGCTTTTGAGAGAGACTTATTTAAATAAACAATTCTAATTAGAAGTAACAATTCAGGCATGAAATTGCTTCAGTTTGCTTCAATTATTGATACGATTTTACAAAACATTTTCCTGTTATAAAATCGTAACGATAATTGAAACGAACGAACGAAATAGAACTAGTTCACTAAATATTAGAAAAATTTATAATTTTGGAACAAGTGTTAGTAAATGATTGTAAAAATAACTTTTTCTTACTTTCCTATTTGAATAAAAGTTAATTGTATCAATTTAAATTAAGAATTTCCCTTATTGTTTCAAATTTCTAATTTAGATTTGAACATTTGAACGCGAAGTGATGTATTGAAGTTTTATTTGATTATCTAGATATTTATTGTTTTAAATAATTTTAGAACTGCATTATGCTTACAGATATTGAATAAATAATTTTGATAAATTTCGAAATAAAATAAACTTTTTTTTTTACTCAATTTATCATTTTTCCCACATTATTTTGGGGAAGTTTAATAATAGCATTACAAGTGTTCTTGCTGGTAGCAACTCTTTTTGAAGAATTTTCTCACCAGAAATAATCTAGAGAATTCATGCAAAACCATTTCTAATTACACATATTTGAATAAAATACCGTATCGCTCATTTATGTTTGTTTTTTTTTTAAGTGAAGAATTTATACCAATTGTGTTTAGAGATTTTGATATATTTTGAAATTATAATTAGAAATTTACTTTAAAAATGCAATATAAGTTTTTATTATATATTAGATTATTTACTTCCCAATATATCCATCGTTACAATGTAATCAAATATCACAGATTTGATATTATTTATGTACTTTAAAATCATTTAAAGTAATTGTTCGAGTAATTGTTTGAAATTATATATAAATAAGTTTTTTCATGTACACCATTTTTTTATTAGATAAGATTTTGGGTTTTATTTGTGATTACTTTTCGCGAGGTTTAGAGATTAAAATTAATTAACCCTATAAAAGTAATTTCCAAGCATTTAAATGTCTAGAAATAAAAAAATAGCAGAAAGGTTATTTTGAAATTAAAATAAACTCAAAAATAAAAGAAAAGTCTAGTGAACTTATTCATATTATATTATATTCGATATACAATTCTAAATTTTTAGGCTTTTAAAACTTTACTTAAAATATATTTTTGCTACTAAAAATTGAAAACTTTTTTAACATGTATTTGTTTAAAAATGGTATCATAAAATGACGGAAGATGATTTCAAAATACGCTACGTATCTTGCATAAAATAATAGTTTAGCATTTTGTTATTAAATATATATCAAAATGCAAGATGGAAATAATTTAAACTCTGATTAACACTTAAGTTAAACATAACAATTTATATAACATAGTAATGTTTTTTTCCTTCAAATTTAAGTAAAATTTTTAAAAAGTTGAAAACTGTGCTTAGGTATACTTACACGTTTTCACAATTTGATCATAAATCCATTTTAATGTATGACATGTTTGTGTAAAGAAATATCACTAAAGTGCAAAATCATCATTACAAATATTTTGCTCCTTGTACAATTGCATAAAAATTATCGATCCCCCTAATTTTAAATACATTTTTTTGTTTAATAAAATATGTATTACAGCAGTTTTTATCACACAAATCGTTTGTTGACACAGAAATGGCAAAAGAAATGAAAAACTGTCTGAGTTTATGAAAAAAATTCTTAAGATAGCAGGAAGAAATCATTAACTTAACAATGGAAAGCAGCATTTAAATAAGTGCATTTAGATACGGTAAGGTGAAAGTAAATAAACGCAAATATTACTTTATTCATATTTTATCGCAAATAAATAAAAGACAGATATTTTATGACTTACAGAAGGATTCGAAAACGATATTAAAATTTATTTCATCAACAAATAGGAAATGAAATGGCAAAAGAAATAGATTTAAGAAAACAGCTTTATAATAAAACTTATATTTTGCTATTCTAATGTCTTATAGTATTGTATATTTATTTAGGAAGATCTGTAAATAAAGTGAACTACCTCTTCTTTATTCCCTTTAGATGTTTTACGAAATCAAGAAATTGCATTGCTTATTTTTAGGAAGTTGTGTTGGAAATCTATGCTGTTACCTTTCTATCTATGTTAAAATAAACACATTTTGGGATTAAGGAAATAAGCTGAATTATGTGTTATAAACTTAAACTATCCATTTCGGACATCAATTATGGGTAAAGGTAATGTAAAAGTTTTGTCATATAAAGGTTTCCTTTACATGAATATACATTACAACATATAAAATATGCATGAAATAAGAACGAATTTCAAATAATCATAAAGAGATAATCAAAAAATCACAAAGAGAGTTGCATTTTGATTATTTTGTAAAACGGATGTGTTTATATTCAACTCAGAATGATGCAATAATTGTTTTATAAGGTTTCATAAGAAGTAAAATATTTAAGCGTTTTAATATGAATCCTAGTTAAATACAGTGTACTAGGACTTGCTTACAATTTTCATCATTAATTGGAAGTTAAATATCTGAAATTCTAACATAGACTCCTGTAATGATTGGAGCTTTGATGCTCAATTACAGTTTAACACTCTCTCTAATAATAGGAATATAGATATTTCTCTTAACATAGATATTTCTTAAATACCTATCTCTGCAAACACGCGTCAATTTGACGTATGAAAGAATAAACGTATTTAAAGAAAAAAAACAACTACTTAGAAAATAATATAGCTAAACACTAAAAAAATTAAAAAATTAAAATGTGTCGTATATTTACAGAAAGTTTTTGTTATTCAATAATACTTTACTGAATTACTTTAACATTTTACATTTATATCACTTTCACGAAATATTCTGACTGTGATTCACATTCTGCATTTCCATTCTTTCACTGATGCTTATCGGTGTAATTTGATTTGAGTGAACAACACTGACAGTCTCTTATTCATGCATGTTATTGTTAAAATTTTTTCACGTAGGTAAAATTAATTCACTAAAATTTTTGTTATGACCGTGTCAAAATGAAATACATTCGTAGCGATAGTATTTATCTTATTCCAAGGATAGAATTCAGTACAAAAGCTAACAAAAATGCTACCATTTTTTGAAATTTTCCCCAAAAAGTTTTGAATGCGTCGAAATGACGCTTTTTGTGAACATAGTATTAAAATAACATTTATTACAAAAGAAAAAGGATGCTGTAAATTTAAACATCCTACTTAAGAGTTCTAATATCTAAGAAATATATTATTTATTTCTGTGTGCCTTAAGACACAATTCAAGCAGGTATAATAGAAAAATAATAATCTTTAAGCTGTTAAATACATACATACATACATACATATATATATATATATATATATATATATATATATATATATATATGTGTGTGTGTGTGTGTGTGTGTGTGTGAATGTGTGACTTGAAATTCTACAATAAAACAAAAATATTACTATTTTATATTAGGGAGCATTTTTAATATTCTCTATATAAAATAGATATAGATTTTACATCTTATAGAATACATTATATAGAAATATGTAATATTTAAAACTACTTGAGTTAGGAAAGTGGTGGAGATTTTAATGCAATCAGAATTGCGTTTAAATACCCAAGTAAAATCAGTTAGAAGCCGGAACGTTTTACTAATCTAAAGAATGGTTACAAACTGACAAAAATGGAAGTCAATTTGTATTTCTGTTCTAAAAAATGTATGATATTAGAAAAATGATGCGAAATGATGATGTAGAAAAATGAGGGCATTATTTGATCATTTGTCTGAGCTTTTCATATCTTTTGTGATTCCATGGAATATACATGAAAAGTGTGCAAATATTCAAATTTCATAAAGTGAAGAAATAAGTGATAGTAAATTACATTTGATGCGTTGTAAATTTAATTAAATAAAAAAATACTATTAAAATTGTTTAAATAAAACCTTATTATTACAAGATACTGTACAACAGAAAAATAATATTTTTCAGACAGGTTTTTAGAGCACCAAAATTGTAAACAATAATTTCATCATTTGCTTAGCTCTAAGGTTTTTTCATAGAACATTATTAAGAACTTTTGAATTTAAAATTGTAAATATTGCTTCAAATTTTATTATTTTAAATAGATGCAAATTCTTTCATATTATTACTTTCAATGACTTAATTTTTATTTCTGATTTTATGTATAAATAAAAGCCATTTTTTAAAAGACATAAACATATTAGGGTTGATGGGATAAATTATAAATAGTGAATGTGAAAACTGTATCAACAATTTTTCTAAATTTGTTCTTTTTATTGACTCTCAGGCAGCTATACATTTAATAACGGACTGCAATCCATTTTCATCTGAGACTGACTTTGAGTGTAAGCAGCTTGCTGATCATTGGAGGAGATTTCGTTTTCCAATGCATTCCACGTAATTGCTGCATTCATGGTAACGAGAAGGCAGATTTGTTGGCAGAGGAGGCTTCAATATTACACCCACCTTGTCTACTGATTCATCTGCAAAATGCCAGGAACAATATTCAATAAAGAAGAATTTCCTCTCTTCAAGATATGGCAAATGGAAAGACTTGGACATTTTGCTTTTTGATAATCAGACTGGAATTCAGGTCTCACTCCTCCTTAGAGTTGAAGGAGTGACTTCGTTCAGAAACACTACTGGTCATATTTATCTTTGGGCTCGTCTGTTTAGCATTGGACATGCCGATCCTCCACTTTGTTCTCTCTGCAATACTGTGTTTATGATTGGGACACACCTTTTTAGTAGCTCCTCTCTTCTCGATGTTCGTGGTTCTGAAGCTTTTGGAAACCTTTCCCGTTCTGGTGCTGTCTCGTATTGTATTGGATTGCAAAATGTCTGTGTTCAAGAGGACGTTGGAGGGCGTAATTTTTTTAAAAAAAGTTTCTCTAAATTTTCGTCATTCATGATTTTCGGAAACAGATGGTTGTAAATATTAACAATGGAGTCATTCGGTGGAGTTTAAAAAAATATATGATCTAGAGTAATTTTAAAGAAACGTACATTCAAAATCAATATTCAATTAATCTTTTCGTTTCCATTAATTATTTTCCAATCGTACATTCAATTAATCTTTTCATAGATAAAATAGAAAATTTTAAAATGACTTAGAAAATAAAAGGAATTATCTTCTTTATTATATTATTTTTCATAATTCAGTTACTCTATTATAAATTTTCGATAGTTTTTAGCAATAAATTATTTATTTCATAAATTCTTTATTTCAAATTACTTTTTTTGAAAACATTAAAAAAGACTTCTCAAAGCTATTTCTATATCTTTTTATAGGATATATATATATATACGTATATATATAAAATTTTTAATTAGGGTTAAAAAAATGCTTCATAAAAGGAAAAGGAAAAAACACCTAATTCTTCAAGAGAATTTTTTTAGATTTCTAGAGTTTTTCAAAAGGTTCTGATTATAATATTAACTGAAATATAATTTTCATGCATATTAAATTTAATATACATGAAAATTATAATTTAATTAAAGTTTAATTAAATGATATTTGTAGTGATTATTACAGTAGCGTAAAGTTTTCTTGATTACTTTTCGCCCTACTCAAAATATTAGTTCTTGTTTCAACCAGCAGGTGTTTTTTGATTTTAAAAATGATAAGAAAATTTAAATGTACTGTTTTACATTTATAGAAAAAACTTTTATGGAATTTGCATTCCTAAAATAGAATATAACTGCAAATTTCCATAAACTTTTAAATGGGATATTTATTAACAATATTAAAATCAGTTCTTAAGAATTTGGTTTTAAGAACTGGATGGTGTTATTTATAAAAATTAAAAATAGTATTTGAATACAATAATATATTTCTAGAACTACATATTATTGGAATTTTTATAATGTGCTTTTAGAATTACATTACTTTTTATAGTTATAGAGATTCACGTTATAGAGAGAAATTACAGAGATTTAAAGACGGAAATGATATCGTTAGAAAATAGGCACTTAGTTACTCGAAGGCAATTAAATATTAAAAATAAAATTTCTTTCAATGAACATTTTTATACTGATCAATTTATATTAATTTACGTGGCTATGAAACTTATCATATGCATTTTTAATTCAAAGACACCATTACTCAAAAAAATTTCAACATAAAGCAGGAATGATGAATATTAATCAAAACTTATAGGAAATTCAAAACAGGTTAGAATAATTAAAAAAAAAAAATTAGAATACACAGTTCTATGTACGTAGGAGGAAAGCAACGCTTGCTAAATTTTCAAATGGTGTACACGTGTAAAAGTTTCTAAAGGTAGGTTAACATGTATGTATCCTTGTTTAACAGCGTAAGTAAATGACGAGAAGTCAATATACCTCCCTAAAATAGCAGAGGGTGATGCGAGGACAAGTGTTCGAATGGAACCGCATGACTTGTTTTCGTGTGAGGTGACTTATGTGTTGGGAAATCGGTACTCAAGCGGTACTTAATGCTACCTTAATAATTACATAAAAAAGATAAGTGATGGAGAATCTGAAGACCAAAATCTTGGTAAAAGTCCACTCTTTAGATGGCAACATATTGCTCATCTTCTTGCCGATAGTGAGATAAGCGTTCTTCATACTTTTGTATAGTATTAGAGCATGAATATTAATAATATCAGATCATGAATATTAATATTAATAACATTAGAGCTCAAATATTAGAATTAATGAGCATGACTAAAAATGTCTCTTGTCTGTTTCAATGATTAATTTATACCTGAATCAAATTTCCAAAGGATCTACATAGGATGATTTTTCAGTGATGGATTTCTTTATTTCTGAAACACCAACGTCCAGCAATACAATGAGTTTGACAACACATACAATAATGAGCAAATTAGCGAAAAGTCAATTCTAAATTGAGTCCTACATCAATGTAGGTAATAGTGATTGATACGTTCTCATCAGATGCTGAAGAAATCAACATTTTCTCCAGGAGGTTTTTCTTTAGCGTCATACAGAAGAGAATATCAGTTGCATTGGTTAAGTTGCAAAGACTGATGTTTTTCCTATTTTGTAACTCATTCTCTGAAAATTACTTCAACAAGGCAATAGAAATATAAACAATCTTCGGTCTACATCAGATTTTCCTTTTTCTATGGCTTGCTTATTCATTTAATAAGCCACCAATGAGTATACGAAGAATTACACTAGTGGGAGGCATTTTAAACAGATAGTTAGGTAAGAATGTGATTGAACTTTGGAATCAGATAAAAACATTTTGGAACGACATTCAAAATCTTTTTTACTCAGTGTTGCATATCAGGAGTTTCATCGTTGAACGGGGTGACTACACAAGTTATTTATTTTAAGAATTATTTCTTATATACATTTTACTGTGAATATTTAACCTCTAATTAAAATAATTACAATACGATGGATATTTCCATATTTCTTAAGATTTTTACAAACAATAATATATTAAATTAAACGACCGAAGAAACTTGAAACAAAGAAATCGGGAAAAACTAGATCATAATTTACAGCTAAAATGCTCATAATATGTCTTTTCATAAGTCCTATTTGAAGAACTATATATAGTTTAATAGATGTAGTCTATTGTGCTTGCTTTCAAATTACACCAAGATTTGTTTTCACGACTACAAAAAAGGAAATATTGCAAGAAACCCACAGTTGATTTGACCATAGCTTCTAATTTATAATATATCTTATAAAAAATCTATCATACACAGTAAATTCAAATTTTATGTCGTAAAACGTAGCTTTCACTGCTTCCGTTGTTCTTAGCCAAATCAATGCGCTATAAATTTTTAAAATGTTGATTTGCTTAGAAACTTTCTTTCACAGTCCACGTATAATCTATTATTTGAAAGTTATTGAGGTTGAGTCTAAATGGATAACTAAATTGTGATCAAAACTATTTTAAATTTCGATAATATCACACATATGAAGAACCTAATTTCTGAACACATTTAATGGCTTCCCTTTTCATTATTTGATTTGATCAAAGATAAATTCCTCGTTTTCTGTAGGTAAAGTGAATGAAATTTGTCAACAGGTATGATGGTTGTCTTAAATAAATTAGGCCAGTTATGCATCACCTATTGATAACAAATTAAATCTGAAACAAAATAACACTTCCTTTCACATTCGTATATGCGGGTAATCTTATTCTCTTTTTGTTGGGTGACCTTTGTTATATCGAGTTGTTTTCAACTCTGTTTATTTGGATGCGGAGGAAAACTATTTTCTGTATTTCATGATTTTATATATATTTTAACAAAGCTAGGTAAGAGAGAGAGAGAGAGAGAGAGAGAGAGAGAGAGAGAATTTGTTAAAAATACATTGATGCTTTTCTTCATACAGTTAAACTTATTAGCGAATTTATTTTCGCTTACAAACAGGACTATATAATTTCAAACCATTAAAGTTATATAGCAATTTCTTAAATTTATTAATTAGTTAAATATTCAGTGAATGAAGCAGAATTAATAAAAATTTAATCGTTTCATGAGATTGATAAATCATTTTATGCCGAAAATATTTATTTCCTCGAAATTTATGTTCATATTTGTCTTTTTAATCCCAGCAGATGAAATTTTATCTTTTTCATGTAGGAAGAAGAACCAGAAGACACACAAATAACGTGTTAATAATATAATTTCAACTTAGTTTTTTTGAAAATGTTATATTCATCTAATCTGTAATAATGATATTATAAACATTATTTTTTAATGGTATCAATTGTTTCAATCGAAAAGCTTACTCTCTGAAAAAAAAAAGGAACACTAAGACAAAGGCTTAGATTGAGGAATGTCTGTGACAAATTACAGTGATTACATTATTTCAAAAATTTCAAAATGTCATTGTATTTATTTGGAAAAAAAAATATTACACTCAGAAAAATTATGTAAAGAAAATGCTCCTTTAATTAGTTGAATTGTCTCTTCTTAATCGTATTTTATTAAATAATTTTAACTGTTTAAAATTCTGTTACATTAAGTATTTACTCAAGCTGAATTTAAAAATGAAATTTAACGTCACAAAAACATTTAAATTAAACTAAATTATTCAATTCCAACATTTTATTGAATAAAAATACATGTTGTGAAATTTACACATTCATAATTAAGATTTGAATTTTATTTATATTTTCCTAAGTCTATACAATATTGTAAGCTATAAAATTTGAAGCAATTGCTTCAGACACTTATATTTTAATTCATTCATAAAGTCTGATAAAATTAGACACATTTAATTTGGAGTGATTTGGTTAAAATTAATGTATTTCTATATCATTGAAGCTAATACGAAATTTCTGCTTGCTAATTCTAATAATTAATATTATTAGAAGTAATAAAGGTAATTTTAAATGTATAAATATATTTAAATAAAATGTATTTAAATAATTAATTTTATCTAAATATATTTATAAATATATATTTAAATGTATAAATAATGTATAAAATATCATTTTATATTCACTTCTTTAGTTACTTAACAAACTCTAAAGTGATAGGAAACTTTATCAAATATTTAGTTTTATGAATATATTTTGGATAAAATGAAAATTTAAATGATGGTTAAGAGCCCTATCTTAGACACAAAAAACATTTTCTTATCAACTGATGTGTGCAGGTTTTTCACACAAAAGATTTCCCCGTAAAATTCAAAAAAGAGATGTTCCATCTCACTTTGAGAGGGTAATCTAAAAAAAAAAAAAAAATTCTGTATTCTCTTAGATTCTCAGGTTTTCTTACATTTCCTGGTTTAGCAGCATTCACCAGAACTAATCCTTATTTGAAGGACACTGGGTCAGTAAAATATCAGTCAAAAAAAAAAAAAAAAAAACAGTCGTTTCATTTTATTTTCAAATGTGGCCAATATTCTGTATAATCACTGTATATGACCTTGAATGTGTCTCCTTTACGTGGGAGGTATAAAATCTTACCTTCTTGAATAATTCTCTTATTGTTCTGATGTACTGATTTTTCGAAAGGATGTAAATTGAACTGCACTTTTATCTTGAACTTTGTATCGATTACACTATCAAGAAAAATAGGAATTCATAGAGGAAATAAAGTAGGTTATATCTGTGAATTAGTTACTCTGTTCACCAGAGAGATGAAACTATTTATGATAACTATGAAAGTAAATATATCACTTGCTTAAAAATTTACATATATATTAAGGAAAATTAACTAAGAATATTGTCTATAAAAAGATATGCCATCAAAAGCTGTAACTTGGTTTTTATATAATCAGTGTTGGTGGTAATTTTATAATATGCGAAAGTTACTTTAATAACTGGTTCTAATAAAGTTTCAATTTTGTAAGTTTGTAGAGAAGAATCACTGATAAAGAGTGTAATAATTATGTGTGTGATATGAATATGTACGAGAATTAATATGAGAATTTATTTGTCGAAAGGAATAATTCGAATCTGTGTAAATAAACAGCATTACACACTCTTTTTAACGCACTAATTAAGTAAAATGACACGCATATCGCAAGTAACACTTGTGACTAAAGTATTGGATCTATGCAATTCCTCTCATTTTTTTTTGTCCACAAAATTTGTCACGAATTTGTTAGACAATCTTTTCTTGTGAAATATTTTTTTACAAAAACGATAACGTGAAGTTAATTAATTCGGAGAGTTTCAGATATATCAGTAAGTATAAGAATCAAATCTGGTTTGATGCATATCAACAATTTGCAGAACATGACTCTTAATTTTGACAAAATTTATTTATTTTACGTTAATGTGGCAATTTTAAGAACATTTCTTAAATGTTTGGGTTAAAAAAAAAAAAGATTATTATTTACCAGAAGAGTCGAAGAGGGATGAGACTATTTGTGGAGTTCCTCTGAATGGCTGGATTTTAAAACTTAGTTGCTTCTACGTGGTTTATAAAGTTGTATGAAAGATCTTGCGATACCGTCTATTTAAAATCATGTACGTTCAAAAGATAATCTATTTCTAACTTGATAGTACCACAAACAATTTCCCATTATATCTCATTTAAATTACATTTCCATTTTTAGTCATGAACAAAAGAAGCCCAATCGCATTTCTAAGATTCTGACAATACATAAAATTACAAAATGCAAGCAACGCATATTCTGTTTCCGTTGCGAATACTGCATTTTCCTTCTCCAAATTTATTTATTTATCAAATGCCAGAAATTTGGTTACTAATCCATTTAGTATTTATCTTGCTTTTTCAAATACTATATATTTATGTAGGAACATAATTATATAACAATAGTGCATTGCAATTATTTACATACTTCTCTTATCCATAGACTGTCTAGAGTTAAAGAAAGTGCAAATAGTACAGTCTAAGTCATTTTTTGAGAAGATGGGCTTTTAAACAATTGCGCCTAGTCATATATGAAATAACACTATGACTACAGGACAAGAATTATCTGGAATAACTATCTTTGAACCAGTAAGACGTTCCTAGCCGTTCCTTACTTTCACTTGATATGTGGTAAATTTCCTCTTAAATTATAATTTCATAATTAAAACTCATGTATTTAAATGCAGTTTGTTGAATAGGCTTTTTTTTTCTTAGCAGAAAATCGACCCGTTCATTTCCTTCGATACCACAATGAACAGAAACTTTTCCAAAGGCATAAAGAAATACTTCTAATGATGAGTACACGATGTACAGATATATTCATCATTAGAAGTAATAAGTATATGGTGTAAAGTGAGTTTACAACAATATCTACTGTTGATCCATTTTTTCAATGAGATAGATCTTTCATGTCCTGTTAAAAGCATAATTTCATCATATATTTCCATTAATTTTACGACATACCAGAGCTAGTGGCACAAATGTTTTGCTGGATACTGTTCCTCCTCACAAAACACGATGCGTGAGACAGCAGCTACCTTTCATTTTTGAAAGTTATTTTACTTATTAGCTGTTATTCTTTGCCAGCAAATTCACTACCATTACAGCCGATCTGGCAGCCTAATGGTTAGCGCTGTTGCCTTGGGTTCAACAGTTCATAGGTTCGAATCCCACCTTGGGCATGGATGTTTGTTGTGGTTCGGAATCCACTTTAAACTATAGGTCCCGGTATAATTACCCCTCGTGTGCAAAAAATGACCGTTGAGCGACAGAAAAAAACCACACTTCACATGACTTCATTTGTTTTTTAGTTTTGAAGTTACTTAATGTATGTTGCGTAAAATTTTGCAATTATGAATTTGGATGAGTTTAATACACACATTATTTAACACATTCATGAGAGACAGCAATAGTGATAAATTTCAGTCTGTTGTAATACAGTTCATTTTGTGATTTTGACAAGGCAGAGGAAATGATGAATAACTTATTGAGCATTTCTTCAAGACTTTTTTATAAATGGAATCACATTTTGCTTTTTATAAGATTTTTCTCCAAAAAACCGAGGCCTTTTATACGATTTTTAACATTAATGTTAATTTATTGATTCTATTTCTAATCGAGGTGCCATCTTCAAGTCATGATAAATATATTTTAAAAATGGTGCGCCGCATAGTTTAATGACTAGCAATTAAATTTCTTTAATGAACTGCCAGTCACTCTTAGAAAGTTTCGTTAAATTTCACTGAAAATCTAATAAGCATTAAATCGAGAATCAGATTTAATCTAAAATTTTTGCAATGGCAGTCAATAAAACGGTGGTCGTGAGACTAATTTGAGCGTAAGGACATATGTTGATCATGACGAGTACAGCGCCATCTACCAGAACTTTTTCTTTTCCCAGTATGCATTTCATTTACTTCCTGTAGACCACCACAATTCTGTTCAGCAATATTTTTCCTATAATGTTAAGGAAACGTTACTTATAACTGCAGTGCTTTTATAAAGAATAGTTAAAAGAGGAAGAAGATAAATTGGTCGACATATACACAAAAATCAATGTATGGAATTCATATTAGTTGCTGTTGATGTGAGTATCCCAACAATGAAAATAAAGGTCATAATTTATCAAGTAAATCAACGATCAAAAAATAAAACTTTTAAATATATATATATAATGTCATGAATCAATATTGTTTAATATTCACTTTAATATTAAAAGGGTAATCAAAATTTAATAAGATCAAAAATTGAGCCCATACAGTTTAACTATGTCTTCCATCATTCATTGCTATTATTGATATCCCTTATTTGAGATGGCTTAAAATCGCACTCTAATCTAACTTTGCTAATTCGAACTGTGCTAAAGTGATTTTAATTTAGCAGCAGTATGAGATCTGAAGTATATTTTTTGAGGCCATGATTGCCCAGTGAAAAGGCGTCTCGATCCAAAAGATTGATCCAGAAGACATGATTTTATATGTCTAAGTCAATGTGTCTATCGATCCGAGCAAATCTAAACTGATAAAAATACATAAATTTTAATGTTCCGCTGATGATAAAGTAAGGTTATTTAATTAAAAAGGTGGCAGTTCAAATGTCGACCCCATCAATTGATCAAAATTTGAAACTTCGAAAAGCTTGCCTCTGTCAACTAAGTTGACAAAGGGCCGTGGAAGCCTAATGGTTAAGACATCGACCTTCCATCCGGAAGGGAGGGTTTTGATTCCCAATGCTGCCAAACACCCACCGAGTACATGCGATATACGTGCTCGTTAAATCCGTGGAATTGAAAGTCCTATGGTCGCTAGTTGAGCAGATACCGTGGGTGTAATGCTGTGGAGAAAATTTCCTCCTCTTTCAGATCAATGTCAAAGTTGAGGGAGTGGATCCTCTGGTGGTGCCATCTATCGTAGTATTTAAACAAGAGCAAAGACGTACTTTGACCTTCGTGGTCCTCTGACTAAAACGAAAGACGCTCCCTGTTTAATTAAATTCGCCTAGCCAAGGCATAGCAAGCTTGGCTTGTCCAAGTGTCATAAGTAACAACAACAACAAATTGACAGAAGTAGGCAGCCAGAGAGTGAAGTAAAAATCTAGCACAATAAATGCAATGTTTTTATTTCTGATGCAGCATGTCGTAGGGAAGATGCCAGCTCAGTTGTCGATCTCATTACTTGACCGTAGTTTAAATTCCCAAGGAGATTGAGGGATACACTTTCAAACCCACTTTATACTGTGTTTAGAGGCGTTTCAGCCGGCAGAAACAGGCTATCGGAAATATTTTTAAACAAGCAAATAAATACTATACCAGCTATAACAATACATTAAAATAATTTTGAGTGATAGATTTATAAATTATTCAGGTAAATATGTTTGGAAATATCATAAATAATAAATCATAACATCTAAAACTAGTTCTGTATTTAATTAAAATTAGCTTCACAGATTGCCTGTTCACTAACTATATACTAAGTAATAAAAATATTAATCTAAATATTTTTGTTGCTAAGTATATAGTTAAATTTTTCAAATAAATACTAAGTTTATATTATGATGAAAGATGTATAATCATTCAACTACGCTGAAGATTTTTTGGATAGAATTCTGATACTTATCCAGATTCTTTTTTAAATAACCAGCCTGATTTTATCAGAATTCATTTCTAATTTCCTGAATGGACAAACTTGAAAATACTTTGGTTTTTTAAACAAATATCTAGTTTTGATAAATGCCTATAGTTTTGGTTTGTAATACATGTTTACTACATCAATTTTCAAAAAATAAGGAACTTTTATAAACGAATATTGTTATTCAGGTCTTGAAATAATCTATTCATGGAATCTGAAACAAGCTACATTATAATTTTCTGAAGTTTGATCATTATATTTAATGAGTAAAGAGTTTTTAAACTTACATTTATTTATTTATTATGAAGAAAGTATTAGACAACAAATCTGCGCTAAATAGTAGAGAAGCGTACAGAAGGTAAAATGCGCCAAGCTTATGCGCCAAGAATGCGATAAAGTGCGCCAGACTGGCTTACCGGTTCGGATTACGTAGGTATGACGTGGTTTTCGTTTTACATGCGCGTTTTGTATGTAACCCTTGAAACTATTGCAGAATAATCTTGAAGCATTGAGTTTCGATACTCGATTTTTGGAGTTTTTGTGTTGCTTGCGAAAATTAATAAGTATGGATGAGGATAAATTGACTTAACGTTTTGCGGGAGAAAGAATCATCAGGAAAACATAATAGAAGATTTTTTAGAAGCGATAAAAACGGTATATTCGTCGAAAAGTAACAATTCGGAGATCGATGAAGATTAGGCGAGTTGTTTTGTTTTTCATTACAATTTTATATTCATATTTAGAAATTAAAGTTTTTATAAAAATGAATGTTTCCATAAGTAAATGAATGTTTAAGTTGTGTGTATTGCGTTTTTCATGTTAATGTTAGAATGTGCCGCGTACTGAAATTTCTTTAATATGGCCGTAACTGCTCATTATATTAAAATTCGAGTTTAAACAAAAAATGAAATTTGTCAACGTTTGAAAATGTAGCTTTATTGCTCGGTTGCCACTGTAGTAGGTAGTGCTACACTGATGTTTTTTTAAGGTGGGCGCCATTGCATTTATTAGAATTTTAAAACTTCTACAGTATTTAGTTATAATGAAATATTTAAATTTTTAATATTTGGAATTCGGAAAAACGCGCGATTTTAAAGCTCAAATTCGAACGCGATCGTTATTGGTTGACGGCTATCGTGCCTAGTGACGTAATTTAGGTTGGCGACAGAGCTGTAGAGTGCTTGGCGTGAAAATTTGAAATCGCACCAATCCCGTACGGATCTGTCGTCATTTACCGATAGACTACATATATATATAAGTGTACCATATTCACGCGATGCAATAAGAGGCGCTGAAAAAACTACCAAAAGATAATGTGATGGGTATATTCGTTTAGTCCCAAGCCTTTATCTGCTGTTTCTTTAACCAAATGTGCGTTTGTTACCCTCTTATTGTAAATGGATGTTTGTTGAGATTCTGTTATCACTTTAACTAGTAATTCCTGTCATTTTTAACTCTCTTAAGCCAAATGTGATCTTAGAGCAACAAATCTGTTGTTCAATAATTATTATTGTAACTAGTGTTTTCTATTCTAAAGACTAAGGTCGTTTTTTTAGTCTTTGGTGATCTCTAATGATTAAGTATTTGATAAAGTGCAGCGAATAATTGAATAGCTGAAAGTCATTGTAAGTCATTTGAATATCCAATACTTTGCAGGGAGAATTTTCATATCGTCTTATTCATTCGTAGCAAGGAAGAAATCTTGGTAAACTCTCAGGAACCGATCCTTAAAAATATGCATTCGGAAAGCAGAAACAACACCCATCGCTTTTTGTTTAACAGTGGCTAGACTCGAACCCATGACACTGTACTTGAAATAGCGTGATTCTGGTATTAGATTATGGGGAATAAATTTATTTTTCAATGCGAGATGATTGTCCATTTAATTTTGTGAATGATTCGTCTATTTTAAATAGGCATCATAATAAGATTTTAAACTTTAAAAAACTATCCATTTTTAAGGTCGTTTAGTTACTATTACAAAACTTTGTAGAATAAACTATTCATCTCTGAGTTTTGAGGGGGGAGGAAACTCAATTATAAGTATGTCTTTTTCAAGATACTTATCCAAATTTAAAAACATTTACTTCACAATGTACGTGTTCTATTTGTAGAAAAGGTTCCATTGATTCTTTGATCCCTTTCTGAAATTTTTTTAAAATAAAATTCCAAAAGTTTTCCTTTACTTTTTCGAATTTTATTTTTTGTATTTCACAAAAACAAAGTCTATAATAAACAACAATTTGTAACGAAATAAATAAATTTTTTTTGTTAGACTACACCTAAATACCAGTCTCCCAAGCAATTTGTGAAACACCATAAATTGTTCTGTATAAAGAAAAAAAAAAGAAGAAAAAAGCTGATTTTATCCCAATATAGCAAGTCTTTCTCAATATCGATCAACCAAACGCATCGTCTATTATAAACGTGTACTTATAGGGTTTCCTTAACTCGAGGAAATGTATAGAAAAATACAGTCGACAGAAACCCTCTCAATTTATTATTCCTAGATATATTACATATTTCGCCATTTATAGCTACTTATTTATTTAGTTATTTTCTCTTTCCTTATAAAAAAAGGTGTTTTGTCAGGTTACTACCATACCACAAGGAACAAATACGAGAATAAATCTTAGGTCTCCCATTGGGTGCATTTGACCAATGAAACATTTTGATTTTTATATTACTGCGAAAGCCAAAGGTAAGTGCCAACACTGGTATATTTTGTAAAAAATAATTAAAAGAATGTATCGATTCGCCGTTTTTATAGAATTATTCATCACCATATATTATTGAAATTTAACATTTTGTTTATTGAATATATAAAATTAAAAACATTTAAACAATGCAAAATTATCTTTTTAAAGTATTTTTTAAATACAAAATATTGGTTTTAAAATTATTTGGTTACACATCCGAGGAAAGATATTTGTGCGGATAGATCTATATACATATTAAATTCGTTGTCGGTATAATGTCCCTTTTCTATCATAAATAAAATAGAAGATTTTGTTCTTTTATCCATATAAGATTTTTCCAAAATTTTGAAGAGATTCTTAAATTTGTGAGAATTAATATTTAGATCTTTACAAATTATTTGATTCAAATTTATAGATTGTTACAGACGGAAAACATTAACATTCTGTATATTTTGATAAGGAAACATTGTTAACTTTATTGAGTTTTGTTAATACATGACTCGAATCAAAAGCGCGAAGATGTCCTAAAAATTTCCTGCGACATTAATCTTATCTACAAAATTAGAAAGATTTTATTTGAAATTACTTTTGTTATTCCATAGTTTATTATTGATATTTTTAAGTAATATACTGGAAATTATTTTTAAAGTTATTATACTCACAAAATATTTACTTAGCGTAAGTAATTAAAAAAAGTAAATTATTTATTTTTAGTAACAAAATTCTACAATTACCAGTAAAATACTATAGTTTGAAATTATTGAAATCTATCAATTTCAAAATTCCAATAATCAGTTTCATTTGTGAATTTTAATATAAATATGTAAGCTCTTATAAGCATATTTTTTAGACTTTCTGAATTCATTCAATCCAATACTCCTTGTTTTTAACTACACATGATTAAAATGTTTTTAAAACTAAATAGATATTTTATTTTCACAAAAACGAAATTAATTTTTAGTGAATGTTTTGTTTTGAACTAACAATATCTTGAAAAATGGCATGACAATCCAATAATTTTAAACTAATCTTCTTGAAATTACAAAACAAGAGAATACAATTTACTGCTATAAATAAACTTAACTTGTAAAAATTTGTTTATAATTAAAGCTTCGAAATATAAAAAGATTTAAGGAAATTTTTGAAGTTTCTGGATTTGTTAAAAAAAAAAAGTGCACGTTCAAAATTAACTAACACTTTAATTATTATGATATGTTAAAAAATTTAAATATTATGATAACATTTTTAACATTTCTTTGCTTTTCTGATAAAATTCTATGCGCAATTAAAAAAAACTTAAATTTTTCCAGTTTTTTTAAGAAAAAAGGAAGTTGAACATTCAAATAGTCATTTTAGCCTTGAACATCTCTCTATTTACATCATGATTTTAAATTTTTTTCACTACGTTTTCAATTTATAATTTTTTATACAAAATTCAACACAATCGAGATCTTGGGGGAATAAGACAATTAACTTAACATTTCCTTAGTATTATGGTAACTCGCAAGTACTTGATAAGCAGCGGATTTCATTCTTAAATTAATCGAAAAAAACAGAGTTGACAGGAATGTTCACATAATACCTTACAATATTAGTTAGTGAATTTAGTGATTAAGCGAGTGGCGATTTAACGACTTTAGTTAAATTTGGCGATTGTTACATTTTAGTGAAATTTTTGCATGAAAGATTAATTTTAAATGATGTATGATGAATGCCTTGTATTTTTAAACTACTATCGAATGAAAAGATTCAATAGTGGTTTAAAAATACAAGGCATTCATCATACACACACAGTTGTTTAAGGCAGATAAGGTCTCGTCTTACGATTTCATGAAATAAAAATATAGCCTCTTTCACACTAGGCGACTTTTATAGTACGAGGCCTAACTGCTCATTTTGACCGTCTGAAGTTACATCGAGATGGCAGCCGATTGGTCAACGATCTTGCCTTTAATTCAATAGTTCACGTGTTTAAATTCTATCTTTGGCTTGGATGCTTATAGTGGCTCGGAACCCACTTTAAATCGTATATTCCGGTCTTATTAGCCATTGTGTGCAAAAAGTAGCTGTTGAGCGATAACGAAACCAAATTTGCGGAAGTTATATTTTCTATAAAATTTATTCATGTTTTTTTAACTCGTTGGGTTTAATTTACCAATACACACTCGCATGCACACACACTCTCTCTGGGGTAAAATTGCCATAGCTTGATAATTTCTCCATGGTATTGAAGTTTAGAAAAGCATCTAATGTTGATTTCAGTGATCAATTAGCAGCTGGAAATAAAAGCAGCTGTCTAGTGAACGCATATCAAAAAATCACCAGCAGCTTCTGTAGCTTTAATGTGGTAAATAAATGCAAAAGCAACATACACATCATGGTGTTGCATTTCTGATTATTCTTTCCCTTCCAAATGGTCCATTTTGTAATCTTCGGTTGAAAAGTTTGCAGGTTTGCTGCCCACTTTGAAGGAGGAGATTTGTATTGGTTCGGAATCTTTAAATATTAGGTCCTGCTTTAATTAGATCTCTATTGCAAATAACCGTTGTGGATAAACTAACCCCCTAAGTAAGGGCTTACAGTTCTTTTACGCACTAAATATTAAAAGTAATTATACAAATGAGTATGTATATCCCGTTTTCATTTTATTAAGAATCTATCAAAATTTTATTTATCTCATTTTAAAATTTTCCAAAATTTATTATTCAAATTCACTAATTCCTCACATTTATAAAGTAATGCTCTCAAGTATGAAATTTTATGTAAAAAAAAAATCTGTGATATAGAAGCTTAAATCATTTTTTTAATTCTTTGCATTTATGATTATTTTTGAATAATTATCAGTAGTTCTGTGTAACGTGTTCTAGATTTAATACTATGTGTTCCTAGGTTTTCTGTTTTACAAAGTCAATTTCAAAAAGATGTCCTTTATCATCAACAAATTTTCCTCCCTAAAAGTTTTTGCTACTGCAGTAAAAGTTTTGGTGAAACGTCTCTTTAAATTATTAATGGAAACAAGGCTTATATTTTCCTTACTAGTAAGACCGAAGTTTTTTTCTTCAAAATAAGATACTCGCGTTGAAATAAATTACCTGTAGATACATAAGAAATGCATGAATTTCCTAAAAATGCATGAACTATTTTCTATTTTAAAGCATTTTCATGAAAATAATTTATATATATAAAGAAAATCACGTAATTTTTTAAGGATTAAAATTAAGTAATTAAAATATTTCTATTCAGTGTATAAAAAATGAAATCAGTTTTTCGAAATTATGTGTAAATTATAATATAAAATAATTCAATGAACCTTATTTTTACATTTATTGGTGCAAAATAAAGAGGATAATTGTATGATTGCCGCTATAAGGCTGAAAGACTAAATATCTAACCCAAGTATTAAAATTTATAGCATTCATAAAAAATTTTTAAATTAAGTATATCGAAACTAAGACCGATGTGTAATATAAATTAATCTGTATTTTAAGCCTGTTTTTATGTAATTTAAATTTAATCAAAATTCTAATATTTCAAAAAAATATTTGTTAAGGACTAAAATTTTTACTATATTCCATAGTCGCTGATATTTTAATGATAAAGAATCGTCAAAATAATTGAATAATTTAAATTTGAGAATGAAGCAGCATTATAGCAGCTGTAAGACAAAGTTTCTATTGAACGATGATTATGACCTATTGCTCTTGAAAACTCGTGTGAGCATTAAATTTGACCTACTGCAGTTATCTTGCCAATCAAGATTTCGTCACTCGCTTTAAGTTCTCCGCAAAGCTCTGAGTATATGTTACTTATTGTATATATATTTAGATCTTTGATAATATTTTGGTTATTCGTTTAGTAAACTTCTACTAAAAGTTTCTATTTTAAGGATAGTATTACGTAGTTTTTTCACTCCTGAATCGACACTGAAGTTGTTTATCACTTTTAATTACACATGTGATTTCTTAACTTCAGTTAATGAGTAACCTGAAAGATTACTTATTAACTGATAGAGTTTCAGTGCAAGAATGTTGCAATTTCATTTGCAGCATATTAGACGATATTATGTGGCAGGGACACACTTTTTTCTGTAATACTGATATATTTAAGCAATAAGGAAATTTTTTTTTTTACGATAAGAGCTTAAAATTAGGGAATAATAGTAAGAAAATCACAAAATATTTCAAGTATTACAATAGGCAATAAATTTTATTCTTAAATCAAGTACGTTTATTGTAGCTTAGTGCTCTATGAACACAAAACCAGAAGTTCAATACAAGGATTCTAGATCTAATTGGAGCTGAAAGCTGAATATTTACAATCTGGTTTTCACCTTAACGGTTTGTAGGTTCGACTCCCATTTCATCCGGGGACATATTATGTGGCTCAAAATCCTCTTTAAGCAGTAAATCTCCGTCAAATTAAATACTCTTTTATAAATTTTGTTTCATGCAAAATTTGAAAAGTATAATTCTTGTGCATGTATTTCTTAAGTTTATTATAGCTGACAGAATTCGCATTACAATGTCCTTGCTCAAATTATCTCTAGTGTGTAAAAAATAACCGTAGAATGTGATGAAAAATGTCACTCATATTTGTTTGTTCAAAGTACTGTTTTTACTAGTGTGGAAATAAAATTATTACAATATTTAATGTCTATATAAATTTATTTCAGCCATTTCGAATGCGATATGCAGCGTAAAATTTAAATAATTTTCAAATATAAAAAAGCAGATAGGAAAAAAATGAGAAACATGCTTTTTTTTCACAGAAAAAGAGTGTGCGTGAATGAAAATGGTGCATTAAAATAGAACATGCTATTGGCATCAATTGATGTGTGCGTAAAAATGGTCATGTAACATAAATATTTTCTGAGGGGAAATATAGTACTATGCAAATGTCAAAAAATCGGTGTATTATGTTTATGTCGCTGTTAATTGAAATGTGTGTAACTATACAATATAAATTGAATAAAAAATTTTACTGGACTATGTATGACCTAATATACAAAATATGCCTTGCAACTTTTTAGAAAAAGGCTGCTTTGCACTTTGCTTATTGGAATATATAAAATCAGGAATTCTGCAGAGTTTAGGAAATATACGGAAATTCTGAGGTATTTCCTCATTTGTAACGCTCTTATGAAAACACAAAATTGTTCAGTTTTTAACGAAGATAATTGTTTATTTTCTTTTAGCTGATGACACTTATAATTATTCTTTTTACATCCTATAAGAAACCATTTTAAGTCGGCACACTACTTTCAATTTTAACAGAGTTTCTCTCACACCTGAATCTTCTATTTTCACTTGCACGCCCTATTACAAAACGTACTCATCTTTAAACATTTTTGTGAAATATTTTAAGTATTTACATTTTTTTAAATCATAAATCAGATTTTGTGCAAAATGTTGTCTTTTAATGACTATGTAAATGAATATATACACATGTATGTAAATGAAATATACACATTCCACATAATATGTAAATGAAATATACACATTCCACAGAAGGTCTGCGTACAGAGAACATTCTTCTTTATTCGCGCTAAAATATCCATTAATTTCATGTGTTAAAAAAAGCAATGCCCCTCCAATTGATTCATTAAACTTAATTTCAATTAATTAAACAAAAAAAAAAAAAAAAAAGTAAACTTGTTCCAAATTCTCAAGGTAAAACTTCGAAGTAAGTTTGAGCTCTTCTCATGTCTTATGTTCGATTTTTGCTGTAGAACTTTTTCTAGAAAACATGGCAGGTAAAAGAGGAGAGATAAGTGTTAATGAAAGAAATAGTATATCTTTGAAATCTGGTAAATCACTCAGAGCTATAGCTGAGGCAGTCAATAGGAGACATTCCTCGATTCAAAAAGTTATTAACAACTATAAACCAAGAGGCGTTTTAACATCAAAACGGATAACTGGCCTTTCAATTGCACTGACGCTTCGAGAGACTCACTTTGTAATTCAGTCTGTAAAAAAAGATCTTCGATTATCAACATGAAAATTAGCAAAAGGTGTTGCTAAGAGATTCCAAAAAATGTTGGTCTGACTACAATTCGAAGAGTATTGAAAAAGGTGATTTTCATGGTAGGGTTGCAAGGACGAAACCATACATTTCCCCAATGATCAGAGCAAAAAGAATTGCGTTTGCAAAAGAACATTTGGATAAGACTCAGGATTTTGAAACACAGTAATTTTTTAGATCAAAGCAAATCTTGCATTTTTGGAATAAAAGGAAGAAAACATATCTGGAAGAAACCTGGTACAGAACTCAAGAAAGAAAACCTTCTTTCGATTGTCAAACATGGAGGAGGAGGTGTTTTGGTTTAGGGGTGTATGGGAAGCAGTGGGGTTGGTAACCTGGAGTTTATCGACAATGAATAAAATTGATTACTAGAACATATCAAAAAGAAACCTTAAGCAAAGTGCCTGCAAACATGGATTAAATGAAGATTATTTCTTCCAGCAGGACAAGGAACCAAAGCATACGGCACACATTGCGCCTAACCAACTGCATACACCTCCCCAGTCTCCCCAGACCTAAATCCCATCGAACATTTGTGAGATTAGCTTAAACGAAGAATCAGAGAACATCACATAACATCCAAATAAATGTTAAAATCTGTTATGAAAGAAGAATGGGAAATTATAACCTCAGAAGAGACGTCAAAACTTATTCAATCGATTCCAAATAAATTGAGAGAAGTTTTAAAAAGAAAAAAAAAAATCCAACGAACTATTAAATTTCTGAAAACGGATTAATTTTAACATTTTTGCAAGTATACGCAGACTTCTGTTGCATATGAATTCTCTTTCTTAATTTATATGCATTTCTTATTTTATATTGTTGATTTCAAATGATTGTTACTTAATACTATTAAAATGTGTTTTATTTGATGTATCTAAAATGCTATTATTTAATAAGAAAAATTTCATTCACTTACAAATTTCTACATTAGCACCATGCATTAATGGCTTGTGCGCAGGTATCATATTCCGAATATTTCATTTGAATTGGTAACATTACATTTAAGAAAAAAAAGGCAAAGTTTCGAGATGAAATATTTTCTTTTGAAAAAAATGTGCAGTTATAATGTTTAACTAGATATTTTAAGCAGTTCATATTTAGGAAGAAAGCTGTATCACAAAATAGTTTATCTGCCAGACAGGATGGAAAATATTTGAGATTGCAATTCAGTAGAAAGCACAGTTAAAAATGCTTCGCGTTTACTTTTTTTTTACGTCATCTTCAGTTTACTATCATCAAATGATAAAACTGTTAATTAGAAATAGAAACATTATTACTTGTAGAATTATTCAAAAATATAAAAGTAATTTCACTGAGGAAGCAAAATAATTTGAAACTGTGTGATTTTAGAATTTTTCATTATTGTTTCTTCCAAAGATTTTTTTGCTGATTAAAATTAGGTTCATGCAATATTTATTTTGAGGAAAAATACTTTCCGTTCTTCTGTGTACTTTACATTAAATTAAACTAACCATCCAAAAATTGTTACATATGTTTTATTTTCTAAATAGAGATTTTGTTTAACATTAGCTTAATGCTTTAATTAAAAATTAAAGCGAGAAAAAACTAAAAAATGCAAATAAAAAAATTTATGGGGGGAAAAAAAACTAAAAACGTTTCGTTGTTATATTATTAAGTTACAATTTAGCTTTTCTTTCAGAATGATAAAAAAAAATTAAAAAAAAAATTTTGCACCCAATTATGACAGTAAGATTAGCTTTTTTAGTAGTTTTATTATTCAATACGTAATTTTTCGTTAGGTTTTTTTATGGACAAAATTGTTCCCTCAAAACCCCAGCACAAATTTATTTTTTAAATTTTATGATAGATTTTTAAGCAACTGTGAATTCGTTAATGAGATCTGATGTAGATTATGTCAACTGATAATAAAGTTCTCTTTGTACCTATAGATTTTTTTTATCCTAAATTTAAGTTACTACCAGAAATTCTGGTGGAAAATAATTCTTAATATGCTTTTAGAATTTATCTGAAGCTAATTCTGTTTTACTATAAAAATTAAATATTTTCAGATTATTCTATAAAAAGGACCAAATGTTGATAAGAGATATAAATAATTTTTCATTTATTTTACAAATAAAACAAGACATTGGATTAAAGCAATTTAATATTTTGCGATTTTTTTTTTCATCAATGTTTATTCGTAAGCACTCATTATGCAAACAGTAATTTTTGGCACATTTATATGGTATTTTATTAATAATGGATTAATTCGTATAAATCAACAAGATAATTTTGTGCTTGAAGTCACCACGATATCATTGCGGCCATCTTTGTTTTGCTCCCACAATGCAATGCGCGAATGATGAGAAGAGACAAAATTACGTCATTCAATAGTGAGATTTTATTGGTTTTAAAAAGAAGGTTCTGTAAGATGATAGCTGAATGTGAGTCTCGAAGTGTGTTTAAAAGCAGTTGTTAAGCCATTTATTGTTCGAATTTAGCGAACTTCAGATCAAAATTATCCGAACCAATGGAACATGTTGCGTAGAATAGCGCTTTGAAATACTTAGGAAGTTATTTATTAATAGTTGACTATATGAAAGGGTAGTTTTTTCAAGGTGAATTAAAAAAAAAAACAAGTGCTATCAATTTTCGTGTTACTATCCTTTTACTTAAAGGGAAGTACATATGTGCGTAAAATTATACTTTAAATATAAATAATAATATTGAAAACTAATTGTTTTTCTTTACGTATAAGAAAAGAAGACAAATTTTTTTTAAAAAAATTGTGTCTGATAAATTAGCAAATAATGCAATTTAAATGTAGATTCTGAGCTAGAATTTTTCTGAGTATAGCCAAAAATTTATTTTACCAGAGCACAAATGAATTATTTTAAGTTAAAATATTATATTTTATTTTAATAATTCTTAACAATGCTTAATGTATTCTGCTATATTTTAATAAAATATTAAAGCATACATTTAATTTTTAAATATGAAAGGAATGTTTAGAATGCAAAATATTATAAGACATTATAATAAAATTTTAAAGTAAGTAATTAAAAGATTCAACTAATTTAAAGAGTCAAATATAACAATTATTTTTCAATGTACGCGAAAATTTTTTTTTATTTTTAATTATTTGGTATTTACATTTTAGTTTCCGTTAAAATAAAAAGAATTTATCTTTTTATTATTATCTTACATATTAATGTGTGCAATATGTAAGATATTAAACTAATATCTAATTTATATATTAGTTTAATATCTTACATATTGCAAGAAGAAATCGGAAAATAAATCAAAGGAATAAATAGTATTAAATCCATTCACGTAAAAAAAAAAAAAAAAAAAAAAAAAAAAAAAAAAAAAATAATTGACACAATTGTTCATATCTATAAAAGTAATCCGTTTCAACTTGACCCCGATTCATAAAGTTTCTTATAAAGAAAGAAGGAGGGGGCACTAAGGTTTCCGGAAGCTAAGCAGCTAGCCGTTAGATGGGAGAAAAACTCGTTTCGATTTGATCTAGTGACCCTACTGAGTTTTTCCTATATTCACGGGTATCGCAGCCATTCCATCATCAAGCGAGCCACAGTAAACAGGTAAGCGCGTTTTGTCCTCTTTCGCCGAGTTTCTCTTTTTCCAGTTTTCTACTTTCCTCGCGTTTCCTCTGGCAAACTTTGTTTTGATTCCTTGTACGTTGGATGACAGCAAGGAAAATGGTTTTTCTCGATTTTAATATCTGATAAATATTTAAATATTTGCCTTTTCTGCGTGCACTTGAAAGAAGCTTGATTTTTCTTTATAGATTTTTATTTAGATGATATATATTTCCCTTAAGTATGATTGTTTTGGTTATAGACGCATATTATATTTTTGAATTAAAAAGAAATTAACTAATTAAAAACTAAAAATTGATATAAAATGTTATGAAAGGTTAAAATAATTGTTCTGTTTATGCATCTGATATAAAATGTTTGTTTTGGTTTTTGAGAAAAATTTGAGAAATTAGATTGTAATAAAGAATCTACGTTTTACGTTTAAATTAAAAAAAAAAAAGAAATAACAAATTAAAAGCTTTAAAACTCATAAAATTATATATATTATAAACGAGAATACTATTATATTAATATAATTACTTTGTTCGTATTGGATGCACTGAAAATCAAATTTCTTTTTATCATAAAAAATGAAAAGACAAAATAAAGAAAATTTCGATAAAAATTTAAAGTGGATTTTATTTTCAATCGCAACTTTTTACAATAAGTTAAAAGTGCTAATTTCTTTAAAGCAGAAAGGTGAAAATTGTTAATAGCTGAATGTTTGATGAAAGGGCTGATTTAATCAGCAGATAAAATAGCAAAATTGATGAATAGAAACTGAAACTCTTTATTTATAATCGACAATAATTTATAACATGTATTAATTTTGTTTATATCGAGGATAACTAAGAAATAATGCCAAGTAAGATGAAAATAGTTTTATAAATAAGTGAACGTTCATTTTTAATAATGTATGATAAAATAAAAGGTTTATAATATATTGAAAGGAATAATTAATTTTCATTAAAGGCTTAAAGTGGTGTAGAGTAGGGATACAACCTTTTAATTTTTTAATTAGTTTCATTTGGATAAGAGATAAAATTTAAAAAAAATTAAATAATGAAGGAAGGATTTGAACAATGAATAAAATTTAAAATTGTTAAAGGAATTGAAAATTAAAAGAAAATAAAGCATGATGTGAAATATTATGCAGATTTATTAAGATTTATTAAAAATGTTCCAAATTGGAGAATATTCATGAATTAAATCAGAAATACGTTAAAATTTAAACTTTTTGCAAGGAATAATTTACAAATCAATACAATATCTATAACAAACATATGATTATGAGTAAAATCAGTTATAAAAATTGTTATGATTTAAAAAACGAACTGAAATCATGTGGATTATTAGTGCAACATTTTGAAACAACATTTAGGAATAAATTTTCTTATGGTTTTGTTTATCTTTAAGGGTGTGCAAAATACCAATTGTCAAGCAGCAACCAGGAAATATGAATATATTTTATTGTTGAAATGAGGGAAATTTATGTCAAATTGAAGTAGCTCATATCCACACGAGAACAAACATTACCTAAAATATGAGATAGCTTTCAGATCTACCATTCTGGATTATGCAGAAATTAAGAAAAAAGTACGTACATATTTCACTTTTTCTTTAAAATATTAATTCCTTTAAATGAAGATATATCTGCATTTTCTATTTAATTTGATATATATTACAAGTTATCAAAATCTATACATTGAAAGTAATATATAGAATAAAAATATATACTTTTCAAACCATTTTAAAACAAACATTAAATATTAATTTTTATATGAAATTGTATAAATTTTACTGAAAGTTATTGGATGTGTAAGTATTTTTACTTAATACTGTAAATAATAAACTTTAAAATAAAAAAATTCAGACTTTTAAATAAGTTATGTAAATTTATTCTTTGTATTAATATAAATTTTTCATTAAATTTTAAAAAGGTAATTTCTGCTGCTCTATTATATTCTATATATTTCGTGAAATAATTTCAAAATGTTTAGTTATTCGAAAGTATTATTTAATAGAATCAAAAAAAATTATGAAAGAAAAAAAAAGAATTTATGGAGAAAAAATGTTGAAAGAGAATTTTTTTCTTAATTAAAGAAACTTTATTGCGATAAAAAGTATGCACAATTTTTATTTAATAAAATAAATAAATTAACTACTGTAACTTAAACTTCAATATATCGAATATCATGACAGTTAGAATAACAGTGCTGTTCATATAAGCTAACAATTTTAATGTAAAATGCCCAAATAAAGTACAAAGCATTGTTTCAAAGTTTTAAGAAAACATTTAAAAGGTTCTTCGATACGACACTGAATTACGTAGAAGGAATAATAACACAATTAGAATTGTGTAATGTAGTATAAAAATGATAGACACATTTTTAAAAAAGAAATTTTTAAGTCAATTTTCTATCGCACGAAGGCATATGAGATTTAAATAATAAATGCATATAATTTAAGATGACTTTAAAATTTTTTACAGTATGTAAATTAATTTATACTAGCTGTTTATTAAAGAATTGTTTTTAAAAAATGCTTATAAAATGTGGATTACTCTCGTGTACTTATTACATATAAACATTAAACAATAATTTTCACGTATAGAATACAAACGCCTTATATATTTTTACTATTCCGAATTTCTCAAATATCTTTCTGTCAATTTCATCGGTAAATAGGATTTTTTTTTTTAAAAAAAAATACATGTTTAGGGATTCTTTATAGCTTGTGCAGATTGAATAATACAAAATCATCCAGAAAATCAATTTATAGTTTAATTGCTAAATTATATATAAGTACGAATTTGTTTTGATTAATGCTAGTTGTGAATTATGGGGTCAAAATTCTTAAACTCCTTTTTTTTTTTTTTTTTTTTTTTTTTTTTTTAAAATGTGGTTAAACGAATTCAAATTTACCTTTTAAAGAAATGAAGAAATGCTTCATTCGAAATTGCTACGAAAATACTGAAGAACACATTTGCTTGAATAAAGAGAAATGTTCTTTAAGCAGAGAACAGCGTAGTTTAGAGCTTTTCTACCAATAAAATGGTCACGATGGTGAAAACGCACGTTTCTGACTACACCTGTTAAAGAGTAATTCGCCATCGTTTTAAATGCTTTCTCATTACATCCGATTAACGAAGGCTGATTAAATAAGAAAACTTTTATTGATTCGTATATAGTATCTAATTTAAAGGGAAGAATACCTTTTCCTGCTAACTAAGTTTATGAAAAGTTGTAACCACTATATTGCAATTATGTGTATGTATATGTGTGTGTGAGTGTATATACATGTAGGTGTATCATTCATATATAGGGGCATATGTGTTTGTAATACGTATATTAAACTATAAATTTTGGTATGATATAATGGTTTTAACTACATACGGTAATTTTTATGACAAAAACTTCATATTTAAAACATTTGTGGATCTCAATATTTAAAGAGACTCATTTCTATTTTGATTACTTTACGATATATTCAACAATTTTAGCCTGTATTGCTCTAAATTTAAAAAGTTTAAAGGACTGAATTTAATGTTTTGGTTAATTTCTTCTAAAAATATTTAATATCAAATTTTACTGTATAATGAATGAATATTTTTTATTTTTCATATAAGAATTTTTGACAAAATTCTTGAAAAACCAGTTCAGCTCTGTTGTCAAGGAAATTAAATTATATTCTAACTGAATTACTTTTCAGGAATTTTCAGCAAAATTATTGAAAATTAGTACATTTTGTACATAATTCAACTTCGTTACTGTCTGAATAATCTGCATTTTGTTCTTCAACTCAGCGGTTTGAGTGTTCAATTCATGCCTTGGGTATGGGTCCAGAGCTGATAGCGGTGGTTAACGATTTGGCTTTAGTTCAAAAGTTCGTGGTCCGAATACTATAGTGGTCATGAATATGTGTAGTAGTCAAATTTAAATTTTTCAGTGTCCGATCAAGTTAGCTCTTATATGCAAAAATGGGAAATAGAATAACAAATAAATCAAGTAAATCTCTGGGTAGACGTTTTCAATAATTCAAAATACTTTATGATTTATCGGTGCAGGTCAAATCAATTATCACGGGTTAAATTATAAAAACAAGCGACACATTAAACACCTGAATTATTGAAATCAAGCCTTTAAATTCAATCGAGTGTTTTAATTTAAAATAATAATTTAATTTAGATTTGACCCCTTTTCACATTAACTTTTGTCACTTGAAGTACTCATTTATAATTTGAATTTTAAATGTAATTAATAATTTATGAAGGCGAATAAAATAACATTCTTTTGAATTACGGAAATAAATGTTTTAAGGTCAAGTTTTATTACTTTTCCGTTTGTTCCGTTTTAGCTACTACGTTGGGGGGAGATTACCATTCAATAATCGCGTAGAGATATATAATTTTTTTTGACAAAAACTATCGGAAGTTGATGAAAATTGCTGGAAAAAAAAGGGCACCAGGGAATAAAATAAATATCTATGCAGCAGTAGAGTCAATTGCAAGGCGCAACCTGTGGTTGGCGCTCCCGTTTTATAATGCACAGAACGGTTGAATGGAAACGGTAGTAAAACGACAAGATATAAATCTCGTGAAATCTGACACAAAGCTCTGTAGGAAAGCAATGGCAGTTTTCATCTCGAAGACTAGTGCTTGTTTTTCGACCTTTTGTAGAACATTTTTCGAATTGTGCATTCATTTTTTCCAACCGTCTTGTACCGTGTGCACATTTATCAAAATGTTTGAATTATTTTTAGCATGGAAATATATACATGTTGTAAAGTATAATCAAAGCAACTATTTATAAGCATTAATTATTTTTATTGATTGATTTAGAGTATCGCTGATTTACTTTGACAATTTTTGAGATCTTTTCACAAGTTATATATAAATGTTTGCTCCTTTTAAGATAATATTTTACAGCGTTACAATTCAGTCTCAATAAAAAGAACTTTTAAAAAAAATTTTTTTTTTAATGTCAAATTCTCTACTAATAAAATTGAATTATTATTATTATTTTGAATAATATTGATCTTTACCATTCAAAATAATTAAATTAAACTTTTTTCAGTTTTTGATGTATTAAAACTAGCATTGTCATGCATTCAATTCTTACTTTGAAGTATATACAAACCTAAACAATAATATTTATAAAACTTGTAGAGATAAAATTCTGTGGTATGATCAAAAAATTCCAACTTATAAAATTTAACTAAATTTATTTTATAGTTAATACTTGAAAAACAGTGTACACTACGTTAATAAAATAACTTTTATCTCTTATAATAACATTTTATAAAATTGTTGCTAATGAGAAGCTCTTATTAACATTGAAAACAATTTTCTTCATGTAAGATTAAGAAATAAAACTTTTTATCCCCTTTCTTCTTTACACGTGGATATTTCCATGCTCTTTTTTTAATAACAATTATTAAACTATAAAACTTGTGAAATCTAGAATGTGTTCTCGAAGGTTTCAAAAGTATTCACGAGAAAAACCGCATCCATCTGATGGCGCATTAAAATATGAAAAACACAAATAACTTCTTTTTCCAGCAATTATTTGTGCTGTAAATATCAAGAGGTTATTTATGAAGATCGCGCATTCTAGGAAAATGGAATAATCACAGTTAAGGCAAAACACATTTTTCATTGATTGTTATTCATTTATATATATTTTTGTATTTAAAGAGAGATCGCTTTCTCATTTTATATATTTGTTTTATAAACCAATTATTTTTGCTTGATAGAAATTTCTTGATTATCAACAAGTATTATTAGAAGCACCATTTCCTTAAATGTAAGTTTATGTACTTAAAATGTTTTTGCTATTAATTTTACATAGTTAATAAATTATGTAAGACTATTCAGATAATTAAATTACTAATTTTGTGGGTGAATTAATCGTTTAATTTATTTAAAGCTTTTTGTAACGCCCAGTTACTAGAAATTTGTAATTTTCGGCAGTACAAGGAGTGGAACGGCAACCGCTCCCTATAGAAAGGGCATAATTCCTATTTAGTAGGACACGTAGTGGGTGTGAATCTCAAAAGTGGGCGGGTCTTCGTAGTTCAGAATCGGGGACTAAGGGAAAAACACCCATGCTTGACCAGCAGCCCCAGTGGTGGTTTCACTTGGAGAACATTGCGACGTATTTTCTACATAGTCCAGTCTGCATTAGCGAATATGATGGATCTGCACTTGGGTTGGTATAGAACTCACTACCTTCCGGTTGCGAGAACTACCCCATTCTCAACCAGGCCACCGAGGTCATCAGTGAAACGAGGTGTTAACATGAATTTAAAAAGAAATTTTTAAATCTTGTCAGCAAAATTTTAAATATTTCATGTTAGCAAATATCTTTTATGTTTTTTTATATTTTATATATCTATTATTATAATTACTGATATAAGAATTATAAAAATGGACATGACTATGTATATATATATAAATACAAAGTACTTTTTTGCTTATTATAAGAATATACTTTACACTGCGTTTTTTATCATTATTATATTGATTCCAATGAATAAATTAGGGAGAAAAAGGTTTAAACCATCCTCCAGACTTTCCATTTTAACCACAAAGAAACTTAAGCAACCTTTTTGAAAATTGTGTCAACTTATTTCTTTCTTTTCTCTAGGAAAGACATTGTTCGCCAAGCCTCAGGACAATGACCTCAAAAAAGGAGCACACTAAGAAAGACTGGACTTGAGTCACTGGTCACACTGAATGAGAAAACCTCGCGTCATTCTTCACTATTTTACATTCGTCAAAGTTTCTTTTGTATTTAAAGAAAAGTAAGGAAGGGGATTTAGAATGTTTCTTTTATTCTTCTTTTTCCTTTCTTTTTATTCAAAAAGTAGTAAGACTTAATTGCAGTGACAATTCAATATTTCAATACATGGAAAAAAGTTTAGGTATCTTATTATTTCTAAAAGAGTTACTGTTTTTCTAGTAAAGTCAAGTTAAATAAATCAGAATTATACAGTTAGAATTTTTATTGAAAAAAAATTTAATTTGTGTCATCATTTTTTTAATTAATTAATGTAACTTAATTTCTTTTTAAATACTTGCCTTTTAAATTTTTACACAATGGTGTCTGCAACAAGTATTTATTTTAGGTTTTAAAAATCGAGTTTTTTAATTAAAAAATTATTTATTAAAAAAATTTGGAAAGTGAAAGTATTTTATGCATTTGAAATTAGAATTACTGATATTTAGTACAATATTTATATAAAGGGCTTAATATGGATGACAATAAATATGTGTAAAAAATATTTACTTTTATACTTTGAAGAATTTATATAAATTTATTTTAATTATTCGTCGAGATGAGTCGCATTAATTAATCGTTTTAACGGAAAAGTGTGAACTGGAATAATATAAATAAAAATCCTTGTTTGTGTGTGTGTGCACTTTTTGTGTCATATTGAAAAAGTTAATTGAAATGATGGTAAGAAATCTGCAGAATATTTCTGAATGTTCAAGTTAGAAGATACGTATTTAAGCAGGTTAATTTTCCTCAATTTCTAAGCCAGAGAAGACGAATATTAATTCAAGACTAGTCAAATATTGAAGCTTTACATATAAACGGCTAACTTTGTCTATACTGAAGATCGTATGATTATGAAAGTGGTCTCTCCTTCTTTGAAGATGAAAATAAATTTTATATAGTTATTAAAAGTATTTTCAATATTTTATAGAAATATTCATTTGACTATTTTATTCACATTTACTAGAATTTTAATGCACTTAGTTGTTAGGAATAAAGTTTGATGCAATTTTAATTCCAAATTAATTGCTCATTAAGAATGCATAAATCTGCTATTGAAAACACCACAATGTTAGACTTTTAACTTTTGATAATTGGATAAAACAATTTAAGCCAATAATTTAAACTTATTTTAATATAATATGAATATATTAGATTTAAATAACTTTAAATTATTGTTTGTGCATATTCATCCCAAATATAAGTACTAATTGAAAAACTAATTGTCAAAGAAATCATACACATGAAACACAAGGGAGATTAATTTAAATCATTTTAAACTAGTGAGCTCTTAGTCATTAATTTAAGCTATTTTTAATTTTACAAAAAATTTACGTAAAAAATTTAGGAAAAAAAATAATACAACTTTGAGAAATTTGCTTAGAACCGATAAAAAATATAAAAATCAGTTAATTTTGCAGAGAATAGCAATTAGTTTTTTTAAGATATTATGAATGTTTTTTTGAGTTAAGTAGTCTCATTGTAAAATTGCTGAAATGAGCATATTTTGCATATATTTCCCTTGCATTGTAGCTCAATTCTAGTATTATAAAAGGGGATGTATGGAGTACTCTAGACTTTTCCAAGACTTGTAATATACAAAGTAGAAAAATAGCATTTTTTTCTTATGTTCACACACACATAACAGAATCGAGCATTTTACCGAAGTGTGAGATCTAAACTATCCAGTGAATTAAATCTTTCACCCCTTGGGGATTAGAATTCCTTTATCTGCTTTAACAAAACACTTGTGTATAAAGTGGTAGGCAATAAAACAAGATGTTATTAGGTATGTGAATTTTTGTTTTTTACTGGATTTGAAAAATCCTCGTGATTTTGCTTACTTAGTTTTCCGTAATTAAAAAAAACTAAAAGATTTTATGGCTCGTTCTGATTTTTCTGATTTTGGAAATTTAATTTTAAATATAATCTCTCAGAATATATATATATATATATATATATATATATATATATATATATATATATATATATATATATATATATATATATATATATATATATATAAATTTGGAAAATAGACTATTCCTATGGCCATTTTACTTTTGTTTCGCTCTCAAAACTGAAATTTAAATTATTTCCTCGGAGTATTTATTGCCCTTTGAATACCATATGATTTTACCAGATAGAACTAGAGACAAAGTTTCTGTGATGTAGGCAGCTATATGGTTAGAACACTGGTCTTTGATTTAACAGTTCATGAGCTTGATTTTCTCTTCGGGCGTAGATGTTTGCAATAACCATTGCAAAAATCTACGCCCGAAGAATCTACTTTAAATTACAAGTTCTGGTATAGGAGCCTTCGTGTGCAAAAAGTAACTGTTGAGGGAGATAAACAGATCAAATCAAACTAAATCTGCTTTAAGCTTGTACAAAAAGTATATCGTGCTGTCTACTGAATGCTGAAATTTTTGTAGAGTGTCTTAAAATCTTATTAAGATATAGTAACTATCACATTTTAAGCTTACATCGCATCAAATACATCCAATTTAAAACATTTCCATTTACTTAAAATATTACATAGCAAATTATGATTCATGAGAATATTTGGTTTAGCTAGTTTTTCCTGAGCGTTCTCTTTATTCATGAATAAAATGATTTTGCCGTGTAAAAAAATGGCTGTTGAGTGATAGAAAAACCAAACCAAATCCTTAAATTATTTTTTTTTATCGGCGTTTAATAAAAAATAGAAAAATCAAAATGCGTCACAGCCATATTCTAATCTCAGAATTTGGAGGGAGTTTGTATAAATATAAGAAATAAAAATAATTCAGTGCAATAAATTTGCCTACATTTACTAGCGTCATGTGTCAGAAAAGGATAAAATAGTCATTGGTTCTTTCGTCGTCGCATATGTTGAGGACGTATTCCTTCTGGTTTCGTGTCATTTTCCACCAATTACTGTAGTAACTACTTCTATGAAACATCTCGCTAAGGTACAAAAGTGCAAATGCAAATAAATCCGAAGAAATGATTTTATAAAATATTTTTTCAGACAATGGATTCTTTTTTTTTTTTTTTGTTACGATTAATAAAATTTTATATTTACTTCACATTCCAAGAAGCAAGGAATTTGATCGCAATACTGTGTTTCAAAGGCGAATTGTATATTACCAAACACGGCTGTAAAAGTCACATAATTGTGCAACTACCTATGGCAATTTTCACATCCAGATCAGGCAATTGAAAGTGTAATTTTTTCATAAAGATCTCAGTAATAAAAACATATTTTATGTTCAGCTATTCTTTTTCGGTAAATCTAGTCTCGTAAGTGACCTTTTCGATGAATCAAACAATAGAATTCTGGGAATGATGGTATTTCGTTCTGTTGGAAAAGGTGCGTGCACGATGCGTTTCACAGATGAACTTCCATTATAAGCTAAAATATATAACATTTTAAATATGATATTTAATGTATCTTACCAAAAGTAGGGATATATAAACAGGAGCATAAAAATAAAACTGGTATTTTAATTAGTAGTAATTTATAGTGTCATATTGTTTAAGCTAAGAATTCTTGTCGATAAATTTATTTTTCTGTGAGAAAATTCAACTCTAGTTCCTGTTTACATAAACATTTACTCACTTTGAACTCTTAATTATTGATAACTATAGAAAATCATATGCTTAGTAAAAGGATAGAAAATGCAATTAATAAATGTAAATACAGAGTAAATGATAAAATGTTTGACATTCAAACATTCAGTAAAGCTTTATGTTTTTTACTGAATGTTTGAATGTCAAAAAAGTTAATTGCTACTTTGAAAAGGCAACAAAATTTATGATTAGAAATACATGTTGATGAAATAAGCTGATTATATGAAAGCAGTAAGAATGAATTCACTCTTTGATGCAAAACTTTTAGGTGTTAAAGGTACATGGTAATACAGGGTAAGAAATATGAACACAGTGGTTTTCTATAAAAATTATTGTACAACAGATTTTCACAGCATTTGAAGTTTATATAATTTATAAGTTGTATTGTTAAGTTCCAAAAAATGTCTTTGTATATTCAGTAGAGGGTTCTCTAAATGCATGGAATGCATCATAACACGATAATAAAAGAGAAGGAATATTTCTTGTTCTTATAAATTAAAAACTTAACGACAATTTTGTATTTTTCTTTGCCATACAAATAAATACGTTTTATCTGTAGTAGTATTTCTGAAAAAAATTGATAAAATGAAAACCTCCAGAAAACAAGTTCTCTTGTTTACTCTCTAAGATAAAAGAAACTGTTTATCCTATTGAAAGGGTTTGAGAATGGCATAAATCATAATTGAAGGTATTCAGAAAATCGGTGTGAGAAGTACTCTAAGAATTTAATGTTCTGTAATCAGCTTCAAAGAATGATGTTAAGATATTTGACTTTTAGAAAACATCTTAAGCTAATTATGAGTAGTTTAACTAAATTTAAAATTAACTGAATCCCACAGATGTTAAGATACAAAACTGTTTAGACAAATGATATTTATGAATACATTAATAGATAAAAGGTTAACGCATGTATATCTACTTGGAGAAATATTTTATATATTTCTCTAAATTCTATTTAATTTTGCTGCAACGTGAGATATAAATTATTTTTCTTATTGTAATATCTAATATGATAAGTTTTACATTAATGCATAATTAAAATCTACAAGAAACTGATGCTAATAAAAACTAAATTATTTTCAGGCATCCAGTAGCAGTTAGTGAAACTAACGATGGATTGGATATCTAATTTAGCCACATCGATAGCTGTTTTCCGCTTAGTGCTGATATGTTGCGGTATGTGGATACAACTAAGGTCTATATCCAGACCAGGAATTGTTCAGGATGGTCAAAGACGCTGCTTCGCAATAGCGGGAATAATATATCTGCTGGGATTGATGCCACAGTCTTTGTTACTTCTGCTGGTGAGCTCGGATTTAGTAAATGTGATGCTCGACAGTGGCTATCTTTGCTCGGCTCAAAAATTTGTATGCATAGTGGCTGTTGCTTTTCACAATTTAATATTCTTAAACTGGATATTTTCGTATATTCGTTCAATATATGTGAATGGTAATAAACGTGTATTTTCGTTTCTCAAACGAAAGGTGCTTTTGTACTTCATGGTGTCATATACAACAATGTTCCTTTTTTTCCGAAGATATTTGACGAATGATGAAGATACTAAAACATTTTATACAGATTTAGCCTCTAGAACTGATAATAGTTCCTTCAGTCGATGGGCCATTTCTTCTTCAGAGAAACCGTTGCAAGTAGTGCGATTGCAACTATTGCTATGTGAAAGTTCCCTAGCCAATGAGAACGTATTGAGCTATATGCTTATGTCTTATACTTTCTTAGCACTACCCTTGTTTTTACTGTGCTTTATATGGAAATTGAAACTTTCAAAGAAGCAAGTCCCTGAAGACGAATTGGAAGTTCAAGAAGGTAAGCTAATTTTTAAAAAATAGTTGAAATGTATTTTAAATATGTAAATTAGTTAATCAGTGCAGTACACACTGATATTTAAAAGCGATGTTCCTCTTGAACAGGGATGGGCAAACTACGGCTAGCCGGAAGTTTTTATGCGGCCCGCAGATAGAATTTAAATTAGTCGGTCTGACGAAAATTAAAAGAAAATATGATTTATATATTTATCCATCTATTTTTCTTCTTTATTTAAATATTTTTTTGCTTCATTTTTTCAAAGGGCTGATGATCTTTTTGCTTTCTTTATTTTTGTTTTACAAAACATAAGTGGACGGAAATAGCAAGCACAGACAGCTGTAATCGTTAACGGAACTTCTTTGTTAGTTATAGCTGCAAACTAGCACCAACAAGCGTCATCTCTTTCTTGGGGAACAGGCATACGGGAATTCAATAAAGGTGAATTAGACCTCACATGTTGCAGACTGTGCATTTTAATCTCCAGCCATTGCAGAAAATCAGTACTATGTTTGCTTCATCTTATATACGTAAACAAGTGTTTTCAATTATGAATCTTAGAAAGAATCCTTTCAGAAGTAGACTGACAGATAAGCATGTAGCTTCGTTTCGTAGAATCAGTTCATCTCACTTCGAACCTCAATATAAGGAACTTTTACAAGAGAAATCGCAATTTCACGCATCTCATTAACATATTTAAATTGTAAAGCTTGTATGTTTTTAAAATTTTAGAAAAAATTGTCTTGGCCCACCAACCATTTTTTTTTTTCGATTTTTGGCCCGCGACCAAAGACGTTTGCCCATTCCTGCTCTTGAGAGTTCACCGAGTCGGCAGCCGAATGGTTAGCACTCTTGCCTTCGGTTCAACAGTTCGTAGTTTCGAATCCCATCTTGATTATGGATATTTGTAGTAGTTCTGAATCCACTTTAAACCGTAGGTCTCGGTCTAATTAGCCCTCCTGTGCAAAAAATGACTATTGGGCGACAAACAAACCAAACCTGTTTAGAGTTCAATAAAATGTTTAACTTCATCTTCTCACATCTAAAACTCAGATCTTTACAAATTTTTTCACTAAATGCATGTATTCTCATACTTCTGTCGCCCACACCCAATCTTCACAATTTTTGTAAATTTCCAAAACTTATTTAAGAGACTATTTTTATATCTTAATGTATTAAGTGTAACACACTACTTTATTCCAACTTAAATGTAGTCTTAATCTAAACATTTACTTTTCTTAGTGTCCTTAGTGTAAAAATTGTAATAATAGTAAGTTAAGCAATTTCCAGACATATATTACCAATTTTAAAAGAATATCTAAATGTTACTGAAATTGACTTTGATAAATAAAAAATATTTGATAAAATATGTATTAAGGTTAAGTAAATGTCTTAAAATGATTATAACTGTAAACACATAAACTGAGACCTATGAAATGTTTCTTTTTCTTTGCTTACCTTACAAAAGCACTTATTTAGAAAAAAAAATTGTTTTCGGGAGGATGCCCATTTATTGAGTAATAACAATACATTAATAAACGAATATCACTGTTATTATTCGCTATATTTTACATAACTCTTAAAAGAAAATTTAGATTGCATAAAATTTATTAGTAAATGAATATTAAGTGAACTAGCATTATATCATCGAAACTACTGACCGATTAATTTTAATGTCCTTTGATATTATATAGTACTATTTGTACCAAGATGTATGAAATCTAATGAGATAAGTTTTCATAGTGTAACTCAAACCAATGTTAATTCAAAGTGTTATCTGATAAACTAATCTTACCAATCATCATATATGACCCCGTCACTTAAGCTCTTTGGGACTTCAGCCTTCACCACACATTTTTTTTTTTTTTTGAAACTTAAAAACTCTTTTGATGTGCATGTTTTCTGAGGATAAAGGTACTGGACAAAAATCACATTTATGTAGTTGTTCTTGGCAGTAACACCTTCCCAAACTCTTGGGAAAAATATTTAATGTAGATTCGCTTGAAGAAAAATTCATTGTATCCAAAGTTAAAATATCAAATGTAAAAACATTCGCCAAAAATAGTATAGTAAACGAAATGCAATCGTAACTAAAAAAACTATACTTTTGATATATTTACTTACTCTCGTAAAATGCTATTAACACTTATACACAAAAGTAAGTATGCATAGTGTTTGTGATGATATCCTATGAAAAAGAAAAACAGACCTACAATATTAGAGTTTTCAAATTAACAATTTATTTCGATTACAGTAAAATGGAGCTTGATTACAAAATGAGAAATATTTAAAAAAATACATATATTTAATCAGCAAGATGAGCTTAACTTAAAATAGGATGTAATTTACATCATAAAAGTAAGTATGCAAACAAAAACAAAGACATTAATATTGCAAATTTTAAAATTTTTGAAAAAAATTCGTAATTTGTTGGATAGCCTTGGGCCTTTATAACAACTCTCAATCTATTTGGTACTGATTTTACTAAATTTTGAGTGACAAAAGATGATATTTTCTGCCACTCCTCCAAAAAGACTTTTTTTTTTATACCATTCTTAGTTTTGATCTCTTGCTTTCTAATTAGGCGATAGAGATAATCCCCACAAGTGTTTAATGGGATTAAGATCAGGTGACTGCGGTGGGATTTTTAGCTGTTTTCGCACGTTATATAGCAGCCATTCACGAGCAATCCCAGAAGTATGATTGGGATTATTATTTTATTAGAAACTGAAGGATCCATCGCGTCCCAATTTAGAAGCACTTTGGCTTAGATTATTCTTTAAAACATTCAAATAGCTACATTGATTCATTATCCCGTTGATTATAATTAAATTTCCTACTCCAGTTGCTGCCATGCAACCTCAAACCATAATCGAACCACCAAAGTGTTTTACAGTTCCTCTCATGTTCTTTGTTTCTAGAGCTGCATTTTCTTTCCTCCAAACGTTTTGGTGTCCATCTGACCCGTGGATGTTAAATTTACTTTCATCCGCAAAAAATCAAGGAATTCCAAAAATTTCTGTCCTGCTTTACATTTTCTTTTTGCGATTCACTTTGCTAACAAATGGTGTTCTTCACATATTTCGATCATGGTATCCTGCCTTCCGTAACACACGGTGAATTGTTTCAGGATTGCATGACTTCGCAAAATTGTTCACATCCGTTGTCAATTTTGGTGCGCTAATCTTCGGATTTTTTTTTTCACATTTCGAACAATAATTCGACTTTATCAATCTGTGAAAATGGGTGGTCGTCCTAGTCTTAGCGCTTGTTTAGAGTATTTCCCTCAGTCTGGAACTTTTAATTGATTTTTTGCACTGTTGCAGGAATTTTGCCTATGATTTTACCTATTTGTCTTTGGGACTTGTTTTCCTTATAGAATTTTATTATTACAACCTTTAGATCTTTTGATAATTCTTTTCCACGTGGAGACATTGGTGAATTGTTGATGTACTTTAAACTCAAACTTACAAGCTTCATAGCAGAATTTCTAAATTTTTCACTGAAATACGAAAAATCATTCGAAAAATTTCATTCAGCCTATTTAAAAGTAAAAAATTCAGAGTGCATACATACTTTTGTGATTTAAATTTCTACTGGTTGTTAACAAAATTACTCTTAAAGTTTTTTAAAATATAATGATTTTGTTTATTTTTCATTACTTTATAACTTGAATCAAAAGCTATAAGCAACACTCTCTAAAATAATATTTTTCTTATATTTATTTGAGAACAAGATCTTTTTCACTTAAGCTATGAGGTGCATACTAAATTTTGTGAGCAAGTGTATATAGCTTTCTTTTAAGAGTTGAAAAAAATGTCGCCTGTATATGAATCATTCATGTATAAATATTTTGAAAGTATGATTTCTGTTTGGTGATATCAATATTTTCTATAAGACAAACTTAGTCTTATCAAGATACATAATATTAAAAAAGTTACTTAGTTTTCTTTTACTAATAACTCAATCATAAACTGAAATTTCTGTAGCATGTTCTTAAACTTGGAATATGAATCGTATTTATCGTTTATACTATGTATCTTTTCTTAAATTTAGTTTTATTCAAATCTAACATTTGGATCAATCCATTTTCAATTAAATGAACTTTAAATTAAGCTGGAATATAGACATTTTAAATTATAAAAGACAGAAATATGTATGAAATTTCTAATAATTATCTGATTAAATTGTGTAAGTGGGTGGGGCTTAAAACTAAGACTAAATTGGAAAGGGAATTTTAGGACTCGCATCGAATTTATAAGCTAAAAAAAATAAGATCAGGAAATAACAAGAAAGTGAAATGCATGTCAATTTCCGTATTTTACAGTAAGGGAGTAAACCAACGAATGTCACTCGCTATTGTAAATACCATTCAAAATTTTGAATAGTCGGAAACTACTATTACATGTTACTGTTTCAAGAATCCATACATTAAATATGAACAAACGTTTTACTGAAAAAGTCTGGTTTTAAAACCCATATAAATCGTTTCCTTAAATAATCAAAATTTATGTATAGCTTTTGAAATTACGTTCCTTTTAACGTTGCCAAGAGGAAAATTCTAAGCTTAAGAACGGAAGATATTTACTTTTAATAACACTTGTTTAACGTTTTAAAATTAATACATTATATTTAACCATAATAATCTCTCCTAAAAAATCCCATTATTTCTCTCAACATGTGCCTTTTGAATAGAGTTTCGTTCTATAATTTGTTTTAAACTAGTTTACACGCAAATACATCTTTTATAATGGTCAGAGATAAATTATTTACTTATCCATTGTTAAAATTTAATCTTATTTTCACATAAATGTTTGATTGTATAAGAACTATACACAGGTTCCTACTTGTACTTAGAAATAAAGCATGTTACAAGGTAAGAAAAGTACATTCACTATATACAGTCTGTCAAAAAAGTATTGGGACACAATATAAGTTCATGAAATTTTATCATAATATATAACTTAAATGCACAAATGAAACAAAAAAGACATTTTGTTAAATGCAGATCATAGTGACTGAAACAAAACTCAAATATTAATTTAAATATTGTTATAGTTTAAAGAAAAAAAGGCAAGACAAAGAATGAGCTTTAAAAAGTACTCGGACACTGCCCAATAAAAAAAAATAAATAGCAGCAAAAAATTTATAGTTAATATCTTGTTGGACCACCTTTGTACTTTATGACCTCTAACAGTCGATTTGGCATGGATTTGACTAGTTTTGCACAAAACGACCCGTCGATTTTGGCCCACTCTTTAACCAGATGTTTTCTTAACTCCTGCTTGTTAGGAATGTGGGGTTCATTGAATTTTTGCTGCAAATTATCCCATACATGTTCTATGGGATTAAGGTCTGGACTCTGTACAAGAGTTTTAATCACGCTCGGACAGTGGTAAAGGGCCCATAACTTGCAAATGTGAGCAGTATGTTTTGGGTCATTATCCTGGTAAAAACTAAAATGACTTGCTATTCCCAAATTTCTCACACTTTGCTTTAAATTTCGCTTGAGAATGTCAAGATAGACATATTTATTCATTATACAATCTATGAAATCTATGTTTCCAACACCAGAGCTTGCCATGCAGCCCCAGACTAATTGGTTCCATACTTAACAGTAGGTAGAAAATTTTTGACATGCAATTCCGTATTAGGTGTCCGCCAGAGTTTTTGCTTCCCATCTGATCCAAAAATGTTTTATTTGTTTTCGTCTACGAAAATTAAATTCTCCCAAAATTCTGGTTACTGCTTTACATACATTTTAGCAAGTGCCAGTCTACCCTGTCGGTTTGCTTTGAAAATGTAGGGCTTTCTTCGAGGTACTCTACCATGATACCTATGTTTTCTTAAAACATTTCTGACAGTCTTAGTATTTACAGATTTCCCGAACAAACTTTTACATCTCAGAGTCATTTTTACAGCGCTGGTTCTTGGATTAATGAGAACTTGTCTCACAATCCACCTTTCTTCACGTTCAGTAGATATCCTAGGACGCCCCGATTTCTGTTTTTTTCCCCAACACTATTTGCTTTCGTGAACCTGTGAATAATGTTAAAGACAGTAGACTTACTCAGCTCCAAGATTTGTCGTATACAGCGAACTGATTTTCCATTTTTCCAATGGCTTATTACCAGATTTTGCACATCCATTGAAATCTCTTTGTTTTTCGCCATTGCTCTACATGTAACTGATTTTATTGACAACTTATGTTGAAAAGTATTGTCTAAAAAGTTTCAACAAATTAAATTTCATTTTGTGTGACTTATTTATTGTTTCACTTGCTCATTTCAAAAGTATCCCAATACTTTTTTTACCCTTGTTTGCCTTTATACTATATTCAAAAAGCTATATCAAATTATAAAGCTAATAGATTAGCAAAATTTTAATAATATAGTGTATACCAAATGTTAAAGCACCTCTTGATTAGTTTTGCTTTTGTTTTAATGTGATAAATATTTTAATAAATAGCTTTATATGTTACGCATACCAAGTGTCCCAATACTTTTTTGACTGACTGCCGAGCTGGTAGCCGAATGGTTATCGCTCTTTCCTTCGGTTCAACAGTTCATGGATTCGAGTCTCACTTTGGGCATGGATGTTTGTAGTGGTTCGGAATCCACTTTAAACCGTAGGTCCCGGTCTAATTAGCCCTCGTGTGCAGAAAATGACCGTTAATCGATAAACAAATATTTTGACTGACTGTATACACTCTAGTTCCGATTAGTAGAAACTGAATGGGTATCTGAGAAAATATACATGTGTCTAAGTATAGAATTTTGAAAATATTAGGTACTATGTGATAGATATATTTTGTAAATTATTGTTTATATGTGCATTATGTTAAAACAAAGACATAACTAAAATAATTACAAATTTAGAGTTTTTAATACTGTGAAACATTAATTTGTTAAAATTTAGAAATAATGTATTTGTAGATTTCCATTTTCTCAATTTAAATTATTCTCACTAATTTGTCGTTTTCAGATAATATATACAGTACCTTCTAAAGAGGAAAAAGATGAATGATTTATTTGCTTATTATCATTATATTGATAACAGTGAAGTTTTGTAAAGTGTTTCAATATGATTTCTTAAATTAATGTAGTATTCGAAGTTTTTTCTTAATATCTAAAATTCTACCGGCAACATTTATGTTGCCGGTAGAATTAGATTTTTATATTAGTTTAAAATTTAGTATTTTGAAACAGATTCTCTGGTAATTATAGAATACTATACCAACAGTAATACTCCAATACTAAAAATAAAGTCTTAAAAATATGCAATTTCATGTATGAAGTGGTTACAGCTAAGGTATGTAAATGATCAAATCTGAAAATGTCTAACTTCAGCAAAAAATCTATGAGAAGGATTTAAATGATGAAAATAATGTACAGTTGCAATTTTTGTCTAGCAAAACGATTAAGAAATCAGAATACCTTGTAGTTTGATATGAAATGCAATGTGCGTATTCAAGAACATGCCAATTATTATCAACCTAAAGCAGGAACCATCAGAATCCATACAGATGATGGCTTATCACTCCAATAGATAGCTAAGTATTGTAGCGAGATGTTATGCGAGATTGTTCTTTTTTTAATGTGTGTATGCATTCAATTGGTTGCTGAATGATTAGTGTTCTGGCCTTAGTTCTTTGTGGATTCAATTTCCACATTTAGATTAATTGTTTGTAAGTTCACAAAAGTGTCAAATCTTTGGAAAATTGTAACGTACGATTCAGTGCCTTATAACAAATAGTTGAAAATTGAATGATCGGTTAAAATTCATTTGATACTTTGTTAGACCTAAGTAGATGATAGAAAACTTGTATTTAATCTGAAATTTTATAGGAAAAATTTATATTTCCCATCAACAGAGCTCCTGGCTTTAAATCCCAAATCGCGCGCGTGGATGTGGATAAGAGTTCAAAATCCCTTTAAATCTTAAATGCGATCGTAATAGCCACCATGTAAGAAGTTGTCAGATGTTACCGTAGAAAGGTAACATTTGCATAGGTGGGCTAATTCGTAAGAGGGAGTACTACAGAAAGTAAACAATTGATTGTTTGAACTGTATTAAATCATATAGATAAACGGAGTTAGCAGCCGAGTGGTTAGTGCTCTTTCATTCTATTCAATAGTTCGTGGATTCGTATCTCATCTGGGATTACGATATTTATAGTGGTTCGAAATCTATTCTAAACTGTAAATCCCAGTCTATTGGCCCTTGTATACCAAAAATGAGCGACAAACCAAATCTACTATCGAATATTGATAAACTCATCTAAAAGGACACAAACTAGATACTCTTTGAGCAGAAAGTACGCGAAATGACAGCTTTTACTTTTTACATGAAAACTATTCAACAGTAATTAATAATGAAAAAAATTAATGGCTGATTTCTTAAATTATATCGAAAGATATGGCAAAATATTACGTCATAACATTGGGTATTTTCCCTTAGACGCTTAATACGCATTCTTGATAACAAAAAAAAAAATCAAGGTAATCAATTACTGGGAATATGAAATTATAGTATCAATTATGCCAATTCGTATCAATTATATCTCAATGCCACTACTGACAGTAATACTAAATAAACGAAGGCAAAAGAATTTAATAAGGTCACGTATACTGAATATATTTAACGAATCCATATATAGATTTTAAATAGAGATTTTGATGTACGTTAAAATATTTCAAACCAATCACAACACTCGTAGTAACTTTTCTAATGTAGCGTAATAAATTTCGTTTTGATAATTCTTTGATAGAGGGTATTTTATTAATATTTTAAAATTTTTCATTTAAATAGGCATCACGTTTTTTGCCACCATTGTACACTAAAAAACCCACGGAATCGACTATCTTGGAAATTGCGTTACAGTTACACAAAGTGACGTTATCAAGATAAAATAGTTGTTTAATTTTAAATTATTTTGAATGGAATGCTTAGTAAAAATAAACTCAGATTAAGGTGTGAATGCTAGGTTTTTTTTTCCCTTTAAACTTTTTATGCTATACAAGAGGAGAGACATAACCTCCAGCCCCCGAATAGTTTAGCCAAGCTGGCATCCGAATTATTAGCACTCTTGCCTTCGGTCCAACAGTTCGTGGGTTTGAATCCCACCTTGAGCGTGGATGTTTGTAGTGGTTCTGATTCCACTTTAAACCATAGGCCCCTGTCTAATTAGCCTCATGTGCAAAAAATGACCGTTGAGTGACAAACAAACAAACCCCGAATAGTTTACAAAATTAAAATTAAATAAAATTAATTTAAAATTAAATCATTAATTAAATGTTTTGAACACTGTACATTTTGGGAAATACATATAAACTCTTTTGCATGTAATTTTTTTTTAAAAAACATTGAAAATCCAATTCATAAAATAATTTTAATTATTAGGTTAAATATTTTAAGATAAAAAAAATATTTTTAAAGCCCATAATGACATAATGTTGAGTTCTGTTAAATAATTTCATCTTCTGAAATATATATATATACTATAAGAATCATTTGATACAAAACGAGTAAATCTCCAGAATATTAGAGATATAATTTGTGGTTAAAGAGAGAAGCAAACAATTTCCTGATCGAATTATTAATTATGGATGGCAGAAGATAACAAGGAATGTAGAAATGAATATGCTACCTTGGAAAAAACTCCACGCAGAAATTCAGGAAAGATGAGTGCCATCTTATTCTGGAAGATGGCCAAAAATGATGTCTCAAATTACCTTGGGTCAGAACTTGTTAAAAGGAAAGAAACATGCGCGTTTATTTAAAGTTTCCGCCCTCTTTAAATAAAGTATAAGTTTATAAAGTATATTTTACCTGTTAGTATATATTACAACACGCATACTTTGATAAAGAAACTACGCAGTGCAGCTATGTTACTAGGTAAAAAATGTGTGTGAAATGTTTAAAATAAAAGCGTTATTAATTTTAATCTGGTCATTTTGTATGTATGAATTACTATTACTAAAAATAATTCGTGTGATAGACGTTGTGTCAAATATACGCAGAAATTATAAAATGAACAGAGAATATTCAGAGTATAAGTCTTTAAAATGCATAAGTTTTAAAATTATGTATATTGTTGTCAGTTTCGCATATGCAAAATTGATCGTAAAGAATGATAAATCAAACTTAACTGTTAAAAAAAAATCTTCTAGTTTTACAGTTTCTAAAAAAATTAATTATAAATAATCTTGACATTTATATTTAAACAAAGTGGATTTTTACTTAAGATTCTGAAATTTGAAAATATTTAATTTTTCTGAGTAATTTGGAGTTTACTACTGAAAATTAATAGAGAAATAAAAAAAATTTTGTGTGACAAAAATAAATAAGAATTTAAATAACTTGTTTTGTAATCATATACTAATTAGGAAGAGTAAGTTGAGCATTCGTTTTTCCCATTTGTAAAATTTGCTTACAATTTTGTAAAATTAATCTTATTGAAATTAACAAGTATGCGTTAAATGAAGAAACTTTAAAAAATTTTATGTAGTTAAAAATTTAATTTTTAAAATAAAATAATCTAATCTAAAAATTATTTTCTTAAAATTGCAAATCCTTCACATAATAACAAATGTAATTGCTATTGGACCTTGAGCACAATTTTTAAAATAAGAATTCCTCATGAATCTCTTTGTACAATTCTTAATTAAACAATTTAAATCTTTGAGTGGTTTTAGTTTAATAATTGTATAGTTAAATACTTAATGTTTCTAATTTTTCTAACAATTTTATATAATTTTTTCATTTGAATCTTAAGATGGAGAAAAATTTTGAAAGAATGTATTGGAAAAAGCTTAAATATTGTATGCACAAAATTAGGAATCATGAGCATTCTAATGCAAAAAACATAACTCAGAATGATTTGGAATCTGACAAAAACACAAGTGAAGCAATGGAATTTTATTAGTAAGGAATTTTTTTTTTTGTGCACACAAGCTTCCCCCCAAAAATGGGAACTTTACTAAAGCAGAGACTCGCAGTCACTGCTTTAGTAAAGTTCCCATTAATTAATTATTTTGGTTAAGGGGAAAAACAAGATACCATTAGATATTATTTAAAGTTTGTTAGTATTGATTTTTTATGAATCGTAGAGCTTAGTTTTAAGCAATTTTTATTCCTTCCTGTTACAGGATTTAAAGCTATTTATTTTACTTTAAGTCCTTTGAATACTCTAGTATAGAATGTTTTTCAAATATAAAAGTCTTGGACAGCTCTAATTTTAGTTGGTTATGGCATTTGGTAATATGGAATTGAATTTTTTACTGTGTATACATTTCTTAAAATTATGTTTTTCTGGTTTTTGGTAATTTCATAAATTTTTTTGTATTGTAATTACACTAGTTTTCCTTGTGTTTATTTCCCGCGAGATTAAATTATAACTTTTTTTTATTTTAGGAGTCAGTTTATAAATGTTATCTTTTTCAATTACTTCAGTTGTGTGTGTGTGTGTGATCGTTTAGAAAAGCAAGCTGCCATTACTTCTTCTACCTTACTCTAGCCGAGCTGGCAGCCGAATGGTTAGCGCTCTTGCCTTCGGTTCAACAGTTCGTGGTTTCGAATCCAACCTTGGACATGGATGTTTGTAATGGTTCTGAATCCACTTTAAACCGTAGGTCCCGATCTAATTAGCCCTCGTGTGCAAAAAATGACCTTTGAGCAACAAACCAACCAAACCATCTATATTACTCTACTCCACTTTTCCTATTTCTAGTCGTTGAATATGCCGTTTTTTATTCTGCCTGTTAAAGTTCACCTTTATGTTGCACGTGCGATAACAAATTATTGCTTTTTATACGTGATATATCAAATTTCAAATCGCTATTATCAGGCAATTTTTTTTTTGGTAATACACTTTTTCAGATCAAACTTTTCTTTTATTAAAACAGTTTTTTATTTTATTTTTTAAATATATAGGTTCCAAACTGCACACATAGCGTTTTTTTTTACAGCACAAATTACAAATATTTAATTGTATTTATGTTCCAAATAATTTAAGAATATTTTAGAGATCATATAAAATGTTTTGAAAACATTTATCATTAGGGATTTTAAACGTTTTTAACTGCATTCTTTTTGAAAAATAGGCTTGATTTTTTTTTAAATGTGCTTATAAAATGCTTTAGAAAAATAAGTTCTTTGATTATAAAAATCAAAATTTTTCAGGAATAATAAAAATTAAATAATTTTTAGCGTACTTTCAAATTATTAGTCCTATTAAACTAATTAAAATGATTTTATTTTGTTACTACTAAATGTAATTTTATAAAAGTTCAAGTACGTAGAATTCATGAGTCACAATATGTGTCCTAAATGAAGTATCGAATTTGTAGCACTAAAATTAATACCAAATGCTTACTATTTATTAATACTAAAATTCATTACTTAAAATAATTTGAGAATTTCGTTTAAAAATATTATTTCTGATTTCTCCATCTCATTATATTTTCATTTATATTTCAATTGAAATTTTTACCATAAATGAATGGAAAATGTCTATATTTTTCATTTCATATAAAAATTAATTTATATTTAACAATAAATTGCAAATTCGATATATATTTTAACACTTAATTTTTACAACGCCATATATATAACGCCATATTACAACGCCATATAACCATCATATATATATATATATATATATATATATATATATATATATATATATATATATATATATATATATGAATTCATTCTAACTTATTTGTTTATTTACATATAATAAGTTTTCCGTGGCCTTTTTTAATACAGTTAGAAGAAATTAACTTACCTTATTTCCCAGCGCATATGAGAATCTAATTTTTTTAACACATTTTTAAAGGATAAAGGTATTACAGATCATTATAATGAATTTATAGTATTTTAAATATAAAGTAATGCAAGTACACACACAAGTTAACTCTTGCAAACACCCAATCTATCTAAAAAAGAACACCTTTTAATCCACGTAAAAACCCAGGCACTCATTTACACAGCTTATTGAAGAGTCCTTTGAAACAAACCAGTATCTCTCTCTGTGATCTTGTACAACAAATTAATCTTTATACCACCCTGTGCATTAACTACACGATTAATGTACTGGATAATAAATTATTACACGATTAATAAAGGATTCAACCACTGTCTCAGTTTTTTCAAGAAATCAAGAAAAAATAGCATCACTCTTAATAGAGAGTATATTTCCAGAAATACATAAATACAATAAAATATTGAATATATCGGTTTATAAGACTCAAGACGTCTTACAGACCAATTTTCAACGAAAAAAAATGCGTTTTATACATTAATCATTATTATTAAATCATTCTTACTCAACTTGACACTGTTTAAGCAAACAGTAATTAAAATCATTTTTAAGTAAGAAAATTTTTAAAAAATTACATAACATATTCACTGCAGTAAAATTCCAACAATTATATCGTTTGCGACAGAACCATAAAAGAATCGAGAGACATTTCATTGGCTATTAAATTATCTTGGTAGCGCTTGTAATTGCTTCTATAAATAAGTAAATTCCTGTACACAAGCGATCATTGTTCTCATCTATCCAAAGACCAACGAAGCTGAAGAATGCTTCGAGATTTATCTTTATTTCTTCAGAAGCAAACAGGCGTGACGTCAAATAAAAGCGTGTTAATAGATTCAAGTCAGACATCCGGAAACTTTTTGTTTAATGTATTGTTTTCATGGGGCGAATTGTTCATTAATTTTATCTCTGCGTTAAATTGTTACGGAGAATAACTTTGAATGGAATGTAGGCAACGGAAGATGCCCATCTGTAAACTTGAACATGCGAAATGATCCGAGTAAATTACTGAGAAGAGCAGGTAATGTATTTTGGGTATGATATATATATTCATTGTCAAAGAAAAGATACCACTAACCGGTTTGAGACCTGTTATCTAAATGTGTAAAATAACAGACGATGCCTTTTAAATGTTTTGGCCTCGTTTAAGCTAGTTCAGTCAGATTACTTCCTTACTAGGGCATAGTTTTTTTTGTAAAATGAAGTAAAGTCTCTTTCTTAGAATTAGGTCGATTTTATTGACATTTTAGATCTTTATCTTTAGTATATCTAGTCAAAAACAGAGTATTATTTAAATTTATTGACAAATGAGCTCTAGATGCGTATTTACCATGTTTAGCGTTTTAAGAAATGTGATGTTTTTTCTAAAAAAATTGTTCTGAATGAACATGGATAAATAAACACTTAAATATATTTTTTGAATAGGGATTTTATATTAAATATTTTACAAATATTTGACACAGGGTTTTCAGTATCAACAGATATTGTTAATCTAGTGTATTTGTGGTTAAGAAATTTTCACACAATGGTATTCTTATGACATATCATTGTTATACTGTTCCTTCAGGTGATAAGTTATTAACCACCTCTGGTTAAATTCGATTTTTGTATTAGGGTGAAGAGAGACTGGTTGAGCCCTGCGATGGCACTATCGATTCCAATTTTTTTAATTCACAATAGTAGAAATAAAGTGAATCTTATGAGACTGATATTTTGGGTGGCATAAAGTAAAAGCTGCAAGTCTTTCCATATCCACCGAGTCTGACTTTCTGAGTGGATTTTTCATTTGTATTGGAGAAGTATTTCGATAAAAAATCCTGAGAACTCCAAGCATCCAACTCCAACAGGTATTCATGCTGAAAGAAGGAGTTAAGCATCTACTTACCATTGTTTATCTTTGGGTGGAATGGAGCTGATAAAAGAACCATCTGGAGAATGCTGTCCTTCTAGACATAGTGAATCCATCTTATGAAATGGGATTCCGTTCAATAGTTCTTAGGCTCAAATCCCATCCCAGAAATGGATATTTGTATTGTTTCGGAATTTCCTTTAAACTGTAGATCTCAGTCCAATTACTCCTCGTGTGCAGAAAATGACCACTGAGAGAGAAACAAATCAAACTCTTTTACTAAAGTTTAATATGCAAAAGTACTTTCTTAACTCAACAGACTTAGGGGTCGGGGTCACAGTTACCGAATTTGTTACCCTTTAGAGATGAAATAAATGTTTTATCCCTTCTAGCGTATAGAAATTCAGTGTAATTTCCGAAATTTATAGACAAAATATTTCTGGTTAAATAAACTGGGTCAAAATTAAGAATTAGGTTTTTGGAAGATTTTTTTTTTAATTTCGTGTCAGAGCCTGCAAAACAAGGCTAATATGAATATCTAACGAGAAAAATTAAGAAAATAAATTTTCAAACATTCAAATTCGTAAAATGTTAAACCGGAATTTCTTAGCAGTATATAGTAAGCACATGTTAGTATTGTTGTCCATATTTTCTGGAAGGATGATTTTATTTAAAATTATCTATGTTGTGTGTGAATAAAAGCAATAGGTTTAACCAAAGCTCATCATGTTGATGGGGCTCTTTAATCTTCTTCAAGTGATATAGCCGGGCAGGCAGTAGGATGGTTGGTATTTTCATCTTGAGTTCAATAGTTCGAAAGTTCAATTCTCATCGAACATGGATACTCACAATGGTTCGGAATCCACTTAAAAAAAAACGGTAGGTCCGGGCCCAATTATTCTTATATGTAAAATGTGACCATAGGGAAGTAACCAAATCAAACTAAAGATATTAAGGAGCATTTACGAACATGAGTGATAAATTAACTTGGTATTTTTCTTTACATCAAGATTTCAAGGATCTGTATTCTATTATTTAAATATAATTTTCTTGGTCTATAAACATATTTTTAGATTTTCAATCGAATAATAAATTTGAATTTTCATAAAATTCACAATTTGCCTTCTTCACCAAAAATTTTACAGGAATTGTAATTAATTGGTAAGTGATTTTTTGTCAGCTTTACTAGAAAATTATTTATTAAAAAGTTTATAATTTTATTCTTAAGCATTTATGACTTAATAGACTGCCAAATAATATCGGAATTTCTTAGATGTAACAAAGTTTGCATTGAACTCAATTGAACTTATTTCTAAAGTTTTCGCTGCTCAGAAAGACCTAAAAATTAATTATCACGATTTTCTCTGTTAAAGTTAATATTAATGAAATACTGATAGTCAATGATCTAGAATTTGAAAAAAATTTGAGGATCATTACTTACAGATGAATAAGTTTCAACATCTTAAGTATTTTTGTCTCATTCTTTCAAATATAACAATATTAAAGTATTTATATTTTTATTTCTATTAATCAGTGAAAAATATTTAAGTTCAAATATAGGTATATTTTGGTAACTGTTGAAACTTTAAACGTCAATTACAGTTGATTAACACAGTTAATTACAGTTAATTAAACAATTGAAAATTGTAATACTTTGTAAGAAACTAAACAGAAGAACAAGGATATTTTTTATTTAATTTTATAACGAGTTCAAATATTAACCCGAAAAATTAGATGTTTAAAGTTGACAATCTAGTATAAGGATTCATGTACGTGTTTTTCTACTATTATGTTGTTAAAAATAATTCTAAAAAAATTCAGTAAAATAGCTTCATCATTTCTAAAAGGGATCCCAACACGACATCCTATTTTCCAAATAATAAATTGAAAAAAAATACCTGACTAAAATAGCATTAGATTTCTTTTATCGTTCGACAGTATTGATAATCAAGATATTTTTAAGGAACTTGTTCCATTACATAAAAACATGGGGTGGGGTGCAGTATTTTTTATTGTTAAAAACACTGTTCCACGAAATTTTATTCCTTTAAGTTACAGCATAGGAAATGTCGGAACAAGTTAAGCTGCTTATCTTTTCGATGCTTAGCCTGTAAGCGTGATTTTGGAAAGATTTAATGTGCCCTTTATTGATAGTGCACCACTACCTTACAGTTAAATAACCAATCGATGAATTATAAAACGACCTTTACAATTTTACTTCCATAAGATTGAAATTTCGTATAACGTTTAGATGTTTAAATGGCAAATAGTATTTTTCTTTCGCGGCTATATAAATTATTCATGTTATAACATTTTAATTAGTATTATGCATAATCATGAAAAAAAGGTCATAGGTTCGTCTTGAATCAGATTCTTCAGGTAGCATTATAGATGCACCTAAACTAGTCTTGGCCTTAGCTATGGGTATTGAGGTCCTTATTTAGTATTCTATTCTAAAAACCAGATAGATCACTTTTAAATGTACTTTCGAAGAAGCAAAAATCTAGTTACTTAATACTGGAAAGAATTATTGCTGCTTTTGCTAACTGATATTAGACTTCATCTATTTCAATAAGTGTGTCAATAATATCTATAAGTGAGTTCTAGAATTTTCCTCAAAAAATGTTGCATCATCATATTTTTTTAGGTGCGATATTAAAGCTAGAATTGTATAAAATAATCCATAAATGAAAATGTTATAAATTTTTAATCGGATTCTTAAGGATATAGTTTGTATCATTAGGCTTATTTTTTTCATATCAGCTATATCTTTCTTTCAGTTCTTTTCTCATTGCATGCAGTTAGCAAGTGTTCGCTATGTTACACGCGAAGTTCGTCCTTTTTCGCATAGAAAAATTTAAAAAATTAATCTCAGTGTTTTTATAAAATTTGTTGGGAATATTTTTTCCACTACTACGTTTTTCTTATATCGATGTAATGCACTTGATTACATCACATCTTTGTGAGAAGGAAAATTATCCAAGGAAATTTTTCTATCGATAAATTATCCATAAATTTAATGTCTTTAGTAGAAGTTTCACGGTGTACGTAAAATATTGTGTGTGATTTACAATTCTAATAAATACTATGACACATTTTTCGCAGAATTTATTTATAAAGGTGTTTCCCTTTTTTTCATACATATTTTTTACTTATAAAGAATAAACTTTGGCATCAATAATATTTAATATTGATCTTTATTCTAGGCATTGCAAATTTTAATACATTTTGTGATGAAACAAAAAGCATCGGGAGATTATGATAACAGAAATCTAAACATTACTTTAACCTAATTATTATTTAAGAATTGGAAAAGAATATCGGATGTAGGTCAAAAAAGATTACTCTCATCAAAAATAGTCAAAAAATTTGTCGTTCTACTTAGAACAAATTTTTTTTCGTCTAATTTTTATTATAAATAGTTGAGAGTATAATGAAAAACTCTAAAATTTTGTTTCAAAAAAATATCATTGAAATTGTGTAAGCGAATTATGCCTTTAAAACTAAGTTAAATTATTAAAATTTGTAAGTTTTCAAAAATAAATTTTAATTACCTTATTAATTGGGTTATTAATGATTGAGTTCTTAACTGAAGTTGAATTTTTCCTCTATATAGGTATTAATTTCTGAGGAATATTAAAGTTAAATTTTAATATTTTATCTACCGTCGTTACTAAAAAGATTTTAATCAAACGATACTTATATCTGAATTGTAAAATTCAGTAGATTCTATAGGTAATTAAAAATGCTCTTTATATAAAGAAATGATTTCGAATGCAAATTAACGCTTTTAAATACTTAAAAATATTTCTGAATTATATAAGTTACATAACAGTTTTTAATAATTAAAAAATATAGTATTAAATTAGAAAATGAAAAAATTATTATGCTAGGAAAAATCTTTCATTTGTAACCTTATATATTTATGTTGAACTTGTGTTACTTTAGTTATTGGAGTACGCTTATAATTAATTCAACGAGAGCGCTCAAAGTTAATGCCGAGTAAATTTAAGTCAATGTCAAGCGATAAGGTCGATACCTGAGTTGTCACCCACCTACTCATATTTTCACACTTACCGTGCATTTGACCTAGATGGTTTAAAATGCCTAGGTTACACTTGTAACGTAGTGTGATTAAATCAATTTGTCATTTAGATGTAAGATTGTTTTTTTTAATTGGATTACCTTTTCCAAATTTCAGGGTGAAGGCACCTATATAATTAATTTTCCTTACAATTGATATAAGTAACTCTGAATATGTTTATTTCCTATACTATTTATCTGCACTTAATTAAATTACAATAATTTAGTACACATACCGAAATATTTATTTATTTTATACACCATAAGATTAAAAATGAAGCCTACTTAATACTTTTAAATAGTATGGAGTGAGAGAGAGATGGAAAATATTAGGGTACGTCTATCTACATATAAGTATAGTCGAAAATTAATAATTTTTTTATAACGTATTATATATTTATTTTAACTGAATTTCGTTTGAAATTAAATTTTTCCAGCCTTGGAAAACAGGAGAAATTTAATTTACATTTCAGAAACTAAGTTTTATGCAATACAGTTTTCACGTGTTAAAATTAATTTTTTCTCATCATTGATGTCAAAAAAGTTATTTCTAATAATTTTTAATAATAATAGTAATAAGTAAGAAATGAAAATTAAACAAAGAAAGAAATTTGATGCTGCCATCTATCGGCATGCTAAATAAGTTAATGCATCCTCTTGGAACAAAATATTGTGATCGAGTGAATGAACAAAATATTTTTGTCAGAAAAAATTGCGTCTAAAATATTTTGATAAAATTTAAAAAAGAATGAGATACATATATATATTTTCTTTACACTGTAAACTTTCTTGGGTATTTTTGATGAAATACTATTCCACTCTTGATTTTTAATTTTAAAAATTCAATTTTTTTAAATTATTAATATCGTTATTCAAATGTTTTTTGATTTTAACTCAAAATTCTACTATATTGATAAAGAATTGCTTGAATGTAATGTTTTTATTATTTTTAATTTCAATTAATTATTCGAAAATTCTCTCCTTTTATCAAAGTCTAAATTGTACGATCTTGGTTGCCTTAGTATTTATATACGAATTTGATAGAATCTGTTGAATCCAGAATTAACTCCTTAAATTCTCGAAATAACATTAATTTGAGGTTATTAGTAAATAAAACTAATTTTGTACTTGAACTAAAGATTTTGGAGAACAATATTTCTCACTATTTCATAATAATAAAAATTTACACAATATGGAAATATACATTACATACAATACAATATGGAATTACTGTATTATATAAAAATGGGACCCTTTGAATTTTCAAATTTTACGAGAATTAACAAATTTATTTCGACATGATAAAAAAGAGAAAAGGAAATTCTTTAAGTATTTTGTATTCAGTTAATTCTAAACGTTCGAAAACTTTTCAATTATTTTTAAATATCTTTAAAGTTTTAAAATTTTACCTGACATTTAAATATTGATATTCAGCTTAGTTATTCGCATATAGAACCGAACAAGTAAAAAGAAAGTTTTCAGAAAAAATTCTAAAATTTCTTCAATGTAAATTTAAAAAAAACATTGTTTTACTTTTACATTTTATTTGAAGCCCGGTGACTTAGTGGAAGTGTTTCACTCTCCCAAAGCACAACAGGCCCGAGGTTCGATTCTCGGGTTCTGCAAGGCTAATTCAACCTTTCATCCCTTCAATGGGTCCATAAACTGAGTACCAAGCATGGTTGGGAGCTAAGCACTGGGGGTTTCGCGTTAGGCTGATCACCTAATTGGGACATATGATTCGCACCCCAGGGTCTCTCGGTCAGGAAAACAAAGATGGGCATTACAGCCCTTGTGTGGCCAAATGGGCTGTCGAGGCATAGATTTTAGTTTACATTTTATTTATTCTGAAACATTGAACTGAAAACTAAGCATTTCTAGTAGAAAAATCCTTTTTTACAGCATATTGTAGTTTAATATTCAATATATATTTATTTTAATATATTATGACTTCAAATTATAACAAAATATCACAACCGAATTATGATCAGCGAATATTTAATATAAAATTATTTACTTTCTTCTTTCTATACTGTTTTGTATCTATAAGCACATGTTATTCTCGCGTAGAAATTATAGTTGTAATCATTTATCTCACTTAATATGCAACACTATATTCCCGTAACAGTAATTTTATTTCTTATTATGCTTTTTTCAGTTGGAACACAGTGCATCTTGTTTAAGTAACCTCTTTCATGTTAAACTCTTCACAATTCACCACATAGTTCTACATGTAAAATTCAAATAAAATTTCTTTTAAATAATATTTAAAAGAATATATTGTTAATTACTATAGCACAAAAAAATATATGTATATATAAAATAATATTCAAATTTAAGTGATATTTGCTTTTTTTTAAGTTATCTGTTTTTCTTTCCATAGGCGAACAGTCCTGTGCTTGGTGGGAACAAGAGAAAAATATTCAACGGTTGCTGTCTATGTTGATTACTGTTTGGTTTTACTTCATACAACCTGTTATTTTTTACCTGCATCCAGAGCATTTTGTTGACTTTGGGGTGCATCTTTTATTAACAATATGTGTATTCATCCCGTGGACATTTTCAGAGAAAGATAGTACTTCTCTGCAAAGCTGGGTTTAAGACAATGTTAATTTTAGGCTCAATAAATTTTTTATACAAACTGTTTTTTTATATATATATATATATATAAATTTTTCTTCTGCAACTTCATACATAAATAAAAAAATACATAAAAGAATCGGTACTTATAAAATTCATATTTTGTATTCAATACTTTAAATACTCGTCTTGAAGGTCTTTCAAAGTTGATTTCAAATAAGATATTCTCGGCAAAATTTGAATTCTATTATTTCTTACAGTATGAAGAATTATATACTTATATCGAATTTTTAGAAATATATTCTTCATCAATGAGTAAATGGTTCTAAAGAAGTACTGAAGTACCTCAAAATTTTCTATGGCTTGCAGATTTATTATTATCTTTTTTTATTAATTTTCTCTATCATTAATGTATTATCATAGATCATTATTGCATAATGATCATAATAAATCATTAATTCCTTTTAAAAAATATCTTGATTTAAAATATCTACTTGACATAAATTAAAACTGGAAACTAACTTAAAAGGAAATGTAAAATTCATCTACCGTAAAATAACCTTTGATTCGCTGAAAATTATTTTTTTAATCTTAAAAGAATTTAATTTTTTGCAATTTATATCTTAATTTTCCATTGAGACTTATTTAGCTTTCAACACTATGTGTCAATAATAATCTTAAAATAAGATTTCCTTCTTCGCATTATAGCGTGTTTATCAGGTAGTATTTTCTTCACGCAAAATTTCTTACCTTAAATACTAAATAATGACAAAAATTTTCTTAAATTTCTGAATTATTTGTATTTACATAAATCGTTTTTTTAATATATCCCCACAAAAATTAATGGAACACTTTGTTTCGAGTACCTTAATCATATTATAATGATTTACTTTTAATTGGAATAAAAGATTGGACATTTCAGCCCCGTTGGATTTGAATTGTTTAATCTCACAAATGTTCAAGGATTTCATTATGGTACTTTTGAAGTGTCATAGTGACAGGCTATATAGTTGATTAGAATGGTAAGGGTGTTACCATTTTATTCAAGTTTCCTACTTCTGACATTTAAAGAGATGCAGATTCATGGTATAAGATTATAGTATATATTACAAGATATACCTCATTACCTATATTTGACGTCTTTACAGCACTGCTAATTTGTTATTCTGACAGTAGTAATAACTATCATTCTTAGATTTAAAGAGGTCGACTGCCTATTACATTTAACAGATAAAGTCAAATTTATTATTACATACTGCAAAAAATTTTAGGTGGCAGCGAATAAGTTTCCCAATAATTAACCATCATTTGAAATTGTTTTCACTGAAGAGAAAATATAAAAAAGTCAACAAAAAAAGAAATTTGTTCTTTTATGGATTATCATGATGCAAATCATTACACAATGCGCAAGCATTGAAAAATCCTTAATTGATATTTTTTTAACCATAAATGACCTTTTATCTACCTTTTAATTAATTAGAATTCTCTCGCAGCGATTTTTTTTCCTGAATGTTTGGATTCGTGGGATGAAATGCTCCAAAAAACTATCCTCTTCAATGAATTTTTAACTAGCATATTTCGGAAAAGTAAATCTTAAAAAAATTGCCACAGTAGGATATTTATACATTCCTTTTTAGCATCGAAAAAATTTTTTTCAATAGAATTAGAGAATGAATTACGAAATTTGAAATATTCTTTGCGAACATAGCATTTTTAAGCAGTGTATTTTTTTAAACGTTTGATACTTAATTTTTCTAGCGATGAAATACATTTTACTCTCATGTCCATAAATTAAGAATAATTCAGAATCACACAGAAATTTAACTCAAAAAAAAAAAAAAAATTCATATGTAGAATTATCACACAAATGTTGAAGAATAATATGCAAATTACAAGAAACCACTAAATGGCGCCGATAGAACGTCGCAATAACGAAAGTCTAAGAGAGAGGTATATAAGGAATAGTTGCAAAGAACAAAAAATTCTTCGATACAGCTATAAACTGTGAAGGAGCGAACTCCAAAGAAATTTTTAATTATAAATATCTTGAAGAAGACTGTAGGTACAGACTCATAGCCAAATATTTTCTTAGCGAGAGGTAAAAGTCTAACGTAAATAGTGTATACATTGTATGTAGATTTTCTATCTTGTTTTTTATTTATCCGGAATATTATATCCCAGAATTTCTCATTTATTTGTGTACTTATTTTATTATACAAGAAAATATTTTATATTACTTAGTATTTTCACACTTTGAATTTTCACCTCTTGTAACCACGCCTACTGGAAGTCCTCATAGCTGATTGGCTATCACACGCATTCAAGTCTATGCTCTCCATGAGTAAAGACATGTTTTTCTCCTCTAGGAGCAACTACAGATGAAGAAGTAAAGGCCTGCTTTGCAGGCCAAAACTTCGTAAAATATATTTGATCCAAGAAGTAAAGTTGTTCACAAGCGCTTTAAAAGCTTTTCAGTGCAGTACCCCATATTTATGGCGGAAAGGAAGCATTTGGATGATGTTTTACATGGTAGAATTATCGGCCGTCTGGAATGTGGACGTACCCAGCTGGAAGTATTCGAAGAACTTGGAATCACACCCAGAGTGTCATCCCTAGGCTTTGGCAACGATTCCTAAATGATGGTAATGTAAGTAGACGTTACTGCACAGGTCGCTCCCGAGTTACAACGCCGACTGAGGACCAGTATTTGGTAGTTACTGCCAAAAGAAACAGACGGAGCACAGCATCAGACCTATCACGTCAGCTCTCTTCAGCTACCTGTATGACAGTTTCAAGGCAGACCGTGTACAGACTAAGCGTCTGTATGCCCATTGGTCTATATGCTCGTAGGTCTGTCAGATGTGTTTCACTTATCGCAACTCACTGTTGCCTGCGGTTAGGCTGGAGTAGAGAGCATGCATTGTGGACACCGCAACAGTGGTCTTGTGTGATGTTTTCTGACAAGTACAGGTTTAGGTTTCTGATTCTCACAGGACTTTCATATAGAGAGGGCCAGGTACCCGTTAGCCCCTAGAGAACATAATTGAACGACACTCGATACGGTGGTGCAGAATTGCTCGTTTGGGGAGGAATTATACTGGGTTTCAGAACTAACCTGCACATTCGGAATGTAACCATGACGGGCTACATCTATCGGAATTGAGTAACCATGACAGGCCATATCTATCTTGATGAGTGGTGTAAAATTCCCCAAGCTCAGATCGATAATTTGATACTCAACATACCTGGGCGCAGTACGGCCTGTATCGACTCGTCTGGGGTACATACTATGTATTAACCATCTATCATGTTATATTGGTTTTTGTAAATAGGTTCTTTTTTGAAATTTGCTCCAGGGAATAAAAATCGTAATTTTTATTAATGATGTCAATCATAGCATCTTTTTTGCTCTTTATCTTTTGTTTAATAAATAGACTTTACAAATAAGTCAGATTTGTTTTGCTTCTGTCTTTCTTTGCCTGAACTTGCATTATCCTTAATTTATGGACATGGGTGTATGTACTTTTTCACTATGTAGCGTAAATCAAGATTTTTAATTTAAGTTTATTATTAAATTATTTTTCTTAATGACTTCACGAATATTTTATTCTATTATTAATTCACTCATTTTACTGAATCATATGTGAGCACTCATTTTTAGAATTATTTATATTAAAGCACATACATTTCATTCTGGCCCATAAATGCGCGGACATATTTAGTTGAATCTTATTTTCACATAGCCAAAAGGACAACTGAATGGTTAGAGCTCGGGCTTCAGGTTGGCATCTCATGTGGTCTTTCTTTGGGGTTGATGCTTATAGAATTGTCGGAATCTATAGTTCATATTGTTGGCACTTGTGTAATAAGTTCTTGTGAGCAAAAAGAAACAGTCATAAAATAAATTGTATTTTACAGATGTCAGACTTAGCACTACCGATAATTATTGCCTTTTAACAATACAGAACACGATAATGAAAGCATGATAAATGTTAGTCTAAATCAATTGCTTTAGGCAATTTTTAGGTGTATCATACACATATTTGTAATATTTAAAAGTATATAAGTTTTTAAAATTTTTCTCGATATCAATTTTACGAATACACCTTTTTACATAAGAATATTTCCTTTTATTATTTAAATTATTGTGCTAATTTTATGAAGAAAAATGTTAATTATATCAGTAACTTTTAACTTAATGAATCCCTTAACTGAAATTAACTGAAGTTTTTCATTCAATATATAGTAACTATATTTAACTTCCACTACTGGTAATTTAAGCTAAATAATGAGAAGGTGCTTCCACTATCCTCTCGTGAACTATGACCATAAATTTGAATAACTTTAAAATCAAATATTAGCAAGTAAAATATTATTACAATATATAAATTTTAAAAGGAAAAAAACCTATCATTATTACTTTAAGAAATTGATTCCAATACATTTTATAACTCTAAAATCTTCATCGATTGCCAAAATAAACTATAAGAGCACTTATGATAAGTATTTAAATGTAATTATAAATAGATCTTATGTTGAGGAATCTCTTATAAATAAAGGAAGTCTGAGAATGTTCCTAGCATCTGAAAAGATGAGAAATACAACCGAATGCTTTTAGGACAAATTCAAGTAAATATTTTGTCAGTTATGTGTAATTGGTAGAGTGTTCAACTTGCGTTTAATACAGACCAGACCAAAAACTGTTTCGTCTTCTTTCTTTCTTTTTTTTTCTTTCACCTTAAAATTTAATTCTAGAATGTTTTCAAATATTTCACAAAAATTCTTTCAATCAATTTGTAAAGGCAATAACCTATAAAAATATTTATTGCATTTATCTTCACATATTTTACACAGAAAAAGCTGAATTCAAGGACGTATTAACTAATAATGAAGTCTCTTCTTTCAAAGATTATTTTAAAAATTAAGAATGTGTCTGATATATGACTGTACTTGGATAACTCTTTTGGAATTATTGAAAAATTGTCAATTCAACTTATTATATATACATAAAAAATCAATTTCATGAAATCATTTAATATTTATTAGAAGTAATATAATTCTTATGAGTATTATAAATACTAAGCAAAATAGTTTTGCTCCTCATATAAAAAAATCATAATTTTACTTGTAATTTGACTGTTAAAGCATCTGAACGGTAATGGTTAAGACACAATGAAAATTTATAGTATAAAATGTAGTTTATCATATGAATGAAAGCTCGTATGTATGTGAAATTATTTGCATAATGACCAGTTCATTGTATAATCTTATTTGAACTATTAATCTTACAAAATTAAAAAAAATAAGTACTTCTTATCTGCAAAATTATTCTTTATTTTTAATGAAACTTTTTAAAGAAATGAATGCATTTTAAGAAATGAAGAGAGAATACACAAATCGCATAAAACGATTGACTTAAAAATTTTATTTTTCAATGTACAATAAAAAAAATCTTCCAGTCCAAAAAACTGTATAAGATAAATTTCACAAATATGATATCAAACAATCCCAAATAAAAAAATTTCACATGCAAGGTGTGAGTGCTTACAGAAATGGATTTAAAAAAGTGAGAAAAATATAAATGTTAGTCACATTTAAAAAAAACAACAGCATTCAAATTCAAAGTAAGAAAAAGCAAAGCTTGACAAATGACATATGAAAAAAGGACTAAAATAAAGGAAGCGAATCGATTAAATTATTTGATACATGGAATCCATGTTTTTTATTTTGGAAGATAATTGCAGATTATCTGTAAGGATGTCAAGCGTATAGTTCAGGAGTACGATATAAAATATAGCTTTTAATACTTCATATATTATTCTATGTATGTAATTAAAATTCTTGAGATTTATCTGTAGAAGGAATGGCAGTGTTTATGTTTGAGCAAAATAGGAATAAGGCACTTACAGCGTACATAAAATAACGTAAGCAAGTTAAAAAATAATTTAACATTGTAAAGAAAAAAAAAAAGCACCGTGAGAGATCACAATAATACAGATATATTCGATTCTAATCACCGGTGTTGAAACGTTTGAAAACATTTTCCAATTGTGTTTGGAAAAATTCAAACCGGTTTTCTCAGAAATCAACAAAAATATAGAAAATAATTAAAAAAAAAGAATTGAAAGAAGTTAACATATTTTAAGAAATAAACTATAAATAAGAACATTTGACACTGCTATTAAGAGATTAACAGCAGTCTAAAAGAATTTTGATTTAAATTTGCGACTAAATTCTAAAAATGTTTTAGAATTAAAAAAAATAAATTTTATTCATAACAATAACTCTCTACAAATGTGAGTACAATAATCTATAACAAAAATCAACACTAAATTTAAGTTTAAATGATCAAAGCAAAAAATGATTTTTCTATATTTTTAAAAACTATATTCTTTTTAAAAAATACATGTTATTTTTAATTTTCGTTAAATTTTTACAATATCATACATGTGAAATACATTTCAATATAGCGCTTCGCATCAATGGAAGGCAAGAAATATTTTACACGTACTTGCATTAGTTGCGATGAAAAATGACCACTTAATGAGTTAGGAAAGGCTCAGATGACAAATGAGCCACTGAGGAGATATCACACTCGAAGTATTAATAACTTAAAGCAAAAAGCTAGCTCAAAACGTCTCCACATATATTCTGATTATTGTCCAGATGAATGGCAGTGTCTGACTTAGCGAAAAACCTGAGATCAGTCGTTATCGGTATTACCCTTGTTCACCTGAGCTTGATGTGGCTGCAAATAATTGGCCAGATCAGGGTTCTGATAATTACAAAGCTCACAATAACCAGGTGGCCCTTGAGGTCCGGGAGCTCCACGTGCACCACTGGTGCCTTGTCTTCCTGGAGGCCCTCGGTCGCCAGGTCTGCCGGGTACACCTGTTCCTGGCGGTCCTGGTGGTCCTATACACACATAAAAACGCAATGATTTTCCAAATTCTAAATTTATTTCTAATTGCATTTTTTTTAAATAAAAAATGGATTCGGTGATTTTTACTGCATATAAATATATTAGATTTAAAAAAATGAAATGCAAAATAGGTGCTTGTTTCTTATTCTGCTATATTTTGCAATTTAATAACATTTTATAATTACATAATTTTGAATGTAACACTTACAATAAAAAAACCATTTTATTCTGAATATCATAGGAAGGAAAATATATTGATCAGTATTAAATTTTCCCGCCGCGATAAACAAATGGTTAGAGGTTTATTCTTAGAATTGTGCGCACTCTCTAATAGTGTGTAAACTAAATAAATGTTGTTATAAATTTAATTGAATAGAAAATATGTGGCATTTTAACCCATTGTTCTAGATGTATAGATTTTGATTCGAAATGCTTAAATATTCGTATTGTACAACATAAAATTGATGAATACTTTATATAGCTATTTATAAGAATCAAAATCTTATCAAGCTGAAGTAGTATATTCACAAAATTTAAAAAAAAAGCCCTCTTATCATTGATTTAATGGTTTTACTAACTAACTATTGCTTAAAGTACATTATATCAACGCTTGCATGAGCCAAAATTTGATGATACTAATACCTTACTTATATTTCTGTATAAAACGCCAATTTCGCTCTTGGTTAATAATAACGAGGATTCAGAAACACTAGGACAAATTTTCTGCAATTGAACAAAAATCTAAATTCTGCTTATGCATATGTACTCTATGGATTTTAACAATATCGACTATACCAAAACAATCTTTCAGTTACGGAATTATTGTATTGTAATGCAACTAGTGTTAAATTATATGCTCTATATTTACTTTATTTTTTTAAAAATCAGTTATATATTATTAATGTTACAAGCCAGTTAATAACTCGGGGTAAAAGTAGAGTTACTTTAGTTAGCTGCTTTTCTTATGTTAAAAGACAAAATAGATAGGGATATATAGTATGGTTAAGGAAAAACTGCAATGCTTAATATAATAAAGTTAATTATATATGTAATATTATTTTCCAAAGAAATTAAAAATGTTATTCTCATAGATTATTTCCGATTATCTATAACACAGTTAAAGATCTTTAACTAATAAATGGTAAAATCATAGGTTCCTATTTCCTACCTAAACAGAAAAATTTAAAAGGATTTTTTTTTTGTTTTTAGCAATGGAACTGTTATTAATTCTGTTAGTTGTGCACACGAATGCAATACCTAATGTTAAAAAAATTATAGTCCGGCACAATCTGAATTTTAGTGCTTTCAGAAAATAAAAGCTGAAGTGTTACAAGAGTATTGGGTACAAAATTTATGTGAATGAAAAACTACCGAATAAAATAAAATCTATGCAAACTCTTCTCTAAAAATAAAGCCCTTATATTTGAAACTATAAAGAGAGAGAGACACTCTTCCCCACACAAGTAATAAAGCTTAGAAATTTCTCTAAACATCTTAAAAAAATATATATATAATATATATATCTTAATATAATATATCTTAATAAATTTGGCTAAAAATATTTTACAAACATTTATTTCATAAATGGTTTCATCTATCATTTTAGAAACTTGTAATTTTGTTTTACTTCTTCACATGTAATAATGGCTACACGAAATGAAGCGTGTAAATTTAGATGTAAAATGAAAGTTAAAGTTTAAATGCATTGAATAATTACAAATTCGTTTGAGTATTTAAGTAAAGCATTAAAGTATACACAATAGTCATTTATGTTTCTCATTTAAAAAAGAAACGTATGTGAACGAATTTTGTTATAGTAAAAATGAATTTAAAATAAGACATCATAATGACGGAGAGTGAGTGAAAATGTTTTCTCCATGAATATGATACCCTTGTTAAATAATCTGGTCAAATAAATATTTTCATTTGAATCGATAAGATGATTCTGTTACAATTAAACCGAGGATGACAGATGTGTTACAAAAATTAGTCCACGGAAATTGAACAATTATGAGTTGAGGCAAAACAGGCAAAGGAAACTGGATTCAATAGCAGAATAATTGAATAAATCGTCTTATTAAAAGGATGAATGCTTTTCAGACTATTGACTTTAAATAAAAATTAGTATGATTTTATGTATATTGAGTCATGTTGGAACGAATTCTTTTTTTTACACTGCTTTGGTCTTTGATCAAATCATTTGTGTCATTAACTAAAAACTGAAACGATAAATTTGTTTAAAAAATATTTATTTCCTGGTAATGATTTTTATCTAATCTGATAACAATAAATTGTTAAGGATAGCTCTTAATTATTACTGATAGTAATTGATTTAAATAATTATAGATAATTTCAATAAATTCTTCAGTGCAGTATCCCAAACTTGTCAATTCTTATTGACCATATTTGGGATGTGATTGAAAGATCCATTCATGAATGAAATACCATCTGTTGTCACCTGTATTTGCAACAAATGTATATTTATAAGCAACTATCCAGATTACATGAATAAATTCTATTTTTATGTAGCATTAAGTCCGAAACAGAATAAGTAAAATTGTTGCATTTTTATATAACTTACGACATTCAATGTTTATGAATTACGGAATATTTTTATGTATTGTTTATGATTGTATACACTTTTGAAGGAATTATAAATAATTTCAATCTAAATTTTAGCCTAATTTTGTCCTATTTCTTACAAAATATTGAAATTTTTTTCATTCATTTGAAATGATGCTCTCAATTTGAACAAACAAGAGCATAACATTTTGCGCAGATATAATCTTATATTTTAGTAAATGATTACCTGGGAGCCCTCTTAAGCCCATTGGTCCTTCTAAGCCAATTCCTTCAGGGCCTCGGTCACCTTTTTCTCCTTTATCACCTGGAAAATAAGTAAAAATAAATTCACAGTGTGAACGAGGTTTTATTAAAAAATATTTCTTTTTATATTTTATAATACACTTCTTTCTGTATATACAGTATAGCATTAAGTTATTATACTTGTATCATGCCTTCATAAAATTATTTTTCAACATTCATTCAGTAAAATAATTAAGGCAATGTAAAGCGTCTGTAAAATGCATAAAGTTTCACTAATTTTCAGTACTTAAGTCATTAAAACTAGCTATTGTTAAAAACAATGGAAAATTAAACTACATTATCAGATATATTTATAATATTTAAATTATAAAAAAGTATATTTCTCTCAATAATTCAAATCACCTTAAAAATGTGGCTGTGGTAGTCTAGTTGTTAGAATATCGGCTTTCCATCTGGAAGAAATATAGAAAAAAATAAAAGGAAGGACGTGGTAGCCTTCCGTCTGGAAGGGCGGGATTCGATTCCCAATGCCGCTAAAGACCCGCTGAGTACATGCGATATACATGCTGGTTATATCTGTGGAATCGAAAGTCTGTGGTCGCTCGTTGAGTATTTACCATGGGTGTAATGGTCTGGAGAAAATTTTCATCCCTTAAAATCAATGTCAAAATTTAAAATTGGATACTATGGTGGTGCCATCTATCGGAAGAGTTAAGAACAAAGTCGTACTTTCCTCTTCGTGGTGCTCTGGATAAACGAAGGATGCACTATTCTGATTTAAATTCGCATAGCATTTGGCATAACGAGCTTGGATGTCATAAGTAATAACAACAATAAAAATTGTAACTGATTTGATACATAATCTGACGCGAATGATGAAAGCAATTAAATCCTCGAATGGTTTTTACATTGTTAACAAATAAAATTCGATAAAACAGGGAAACAATTATTTTCTAAATCATTATTTTTATTAAAAGATGAACTTTTTGGAAGAAAATATCAAAAGTTTGCTTTTTATAGATTTGAATAAGAATTTGAAATTTTATAAAATATGTTGAGATGAAGAGGCACATTGAATGATTTGAATATCGGTGGTACAGAAAGTAATTATTTTGTAACAGATATTATGTATCTTAAAACTGGATAATTATTTTTCATAGATGGAAACCATCAACAGGAGAAACCAAATTTCCCCTTAATGGGCGAAAGATAAAATTATTTCTTTAAGGTAATTAAACACAAAAACATGAAGAAAAATAAATTTCCTCTTAGGATTTTAAATATCTCAAGCGTTTGTTGCAAAAATAAAATAAAATAATATCTATAAATTTATATGTAACTTAAATGCTTTAGAAACATCTTGCTCAGTTGTGTGCAGAACACATGTCATACAGGCGTCAATTATAACAAAACTAATCATTTCAGTTATTATAGAGTTTGTGAATTAAACTTATTTACCAGTAAAAGTGAAGATCCATGGAAAATTTTATATGATTTATAATGTAAAATTTCAATAAATAGATTATTAAATGCTCATCAACAATTAAATATTAACTATTTTGGTTTTTAAAGATAGTTAGGGAAAATCCCTTTCGTTCATAAACTTATTCTAATCTGAACAGTTTGATTTTTGTAGATGCTTCACATGTCGAAATAAGATATTCTTATATATTAATGAATATAAAAATAATTCCTACCTTTGTTTCCTGGTGGACCATGGGGACCAGGTACTCCGGGCATTCCCATGAAACCCCTTTCACCTGGTAAGCCAGGAACACCTGGGTCACCTAAACAGGAATATCATTATTGCAATTAATTATAGTTGAACAATTAATGTTTATTTTCCTTTAATCGTATTCTAATTTTAGCTTTTTATTCGTACACTAAAAGCATTATAACAAATTTAACGTGCATACTATAAAATCATAATGTGGAAGCTACCTGGAATTCCTGGTTTTCCTGGTGGACCTGGTTTCCCCTGCTGCCCATACCCAGGCGGCCCAGGGGGCCCACGGAGTCCTCGAACTAATTCCTCCATCTGGTCTATGTAGAAGCAGAAAAATTCTTTTAATTAACATTTTATTAAACAATTATTCTCGGGTCCTCTAGCTCAAAAGTGTTTTGATCTCATGAGCTGGGAATTCCAGGTAGTTCCCTTGTTTTTAAAGAAGGATTTTAGTTAGCACTTATAATTTTAAAAGTCAATCATTTAGATACCTGGAGCTCCTTGTGGACCTGGAGGACCCGAGCGGCCAGTTTTACCTCGCCCAGGAGGCCCAGGGGGCCCCTGGAGCTTGGAGCTCAATTCCTCAAGACTATCTGAAGCATATAAATTTAAAGTTAAATCAATGTTTTACGAATAAAAGCTTTTTTTCAAACTAATGCGAAATTTTAATAAAGATTAAATAAGAATTATTATGTAACAATGAAACAATTCTGTGAAAAAATCTTATAAAGAAATACTTTAATTAAATTATTATTGCTATAAATATTACCAAGAATGTTATTAGGATGGGTCAATATTTCTTTCTTTTATTTACCTCATATTAACATAAGTTACAAATGAAAAATATTCTTCAATAATCACTACACAAAAGCTGACAACAAAGAACTTAAAAAAATTATATTTTTTAGCAACTGGTATCGATTTATTTTCTTTGTTGACGCCAATGCTTATATTCCCTAATGGTTATAAATATAATGAAAGTAATTATAATTGCTAAGCCTATTGAAAAATAATATGTAAACCACATTCTGAATCTGATAATTACTAACTATAAACTATAACAATAGCAACAAACTCTAAAAATAGACACAAACTGTAAAATGATTTAAATTAGATACTTATTTATCACAGGATAAACACATTTTCAACAAGGAGTATTTAAAGAATAATTAATGTTAAGAATTACTGTAAAATACTAATCACGCACTCATAAATTTATTTCCTATCAGTGATTTTGCTAACCTTATATGTCTTCAAATTTTAAGTATAATGATTCCAAGTAATTTGAGCTTAGGTATTCATATTAAATTTCAAATGAAAGAATATTAAAATAAGTTAATCATATTCATATTTGTTTTCAAAATAAATTAGATCACATATTAACTTCCCACATGCAGTACAAGAAATGTAAAAATAAATTCATTTTTGATATTATGAAATTTTAAATTTTAAAAATGTTACATTTTTGTTTTAAATATTTTTTTTAAATTTAAGAAATAATTTTTTGTTTAATCTTTTAAAAAAATTTTAAGAATAAAAACTTTTATTTTAACTTAATAAACAGTTATTAGGCGTTTGTTTTTTGGAAGATGGAAGATAAAAAATGAAAAATATATAATTTTTTAAATGAACAGCACGAAAATATGTTTTACAGCTAAATTAAAATTTAAAGCGATTATAATTTTAAAAAAAAATATCACCACAGATTCAGAATGTGATTTAAAACACCTTTGTAGTTAAAGTTTGAAGATCATATTAAGATATAGAAAGAATCTAATAACGAATCGAAACAAATGTATGACTACAAATCACATATGTTACGTTAAAAAAAATACATGCAAATGATCTAAAAACCAATAAAAATCTGGAAACAAAGACGTATAATTTAGATAAAGATAAAAAATAAAATATGGGATTACATGTTTCTTTTCAAATGCCAAATATAAATATTGATATTCGAATGAATTGAAAATGGTTTCGCATTATTGGTGATGTGATTTATGAAAAGAAAAAAGTACCACACAATAGGTAATATTCTGAAACTGGGCAAAGACATCGCATTAATTCCATTTAATGCATTTTTGATTACTATGATTGACATTTAAGAGTAAACTTAGATGCACTTCCAATGGTGACTGGAAACTAGGCATAAGGATGAATCATGCGACTAAAATATTTAAGGAAAAAACATTAGACTTCCATATAAAGAAATTCCTTTGTACAGAATATCCTATTACAAAGGTCCTTAATATGAAGGGATGTCAATTTTTTAAGATTTCATTATGGGGAAAAAAATTAAGTACGATATATATATTTACTTCAATACAATTTTGTGTATGTACAATTTTTTCTTTTTCTCAGTTGCATTTTAAAGCAAAATAATGAACATATTTGGACATCTCTATGCAATATAAATTAATTTTTTAAAGTAATAATAAACCATCACAAATTATTAAATAATATGCTTTAAAGTCATTAATAATAATTGAATACATAAAAATGCGTCCGTATTATTTTAATACCAAATTATGAGATAGTGTATGCTGTATAACGAAAAATTGTTCATACTCTGAATCGTTAAGAAAAAGTATGCAGCATACAACAAACAAAAATATGGTTCATCTTATTATATTTTAGTTAGCAAATACATATTTTGAATTATATACACAATTTACGATTACGTCTTTCAGAGAAAAACATCAGATAACTTCTATCAATTCCATTTTATATAAATCTATGATAATTATGTATACAGCATAATATAATTATAAAATATTTTGATCATATTGTTATTTTGTCAAATTTTTTCTTGAACTTTTTTCATTAAAAAGTAAATCAACTTTTTTTTTCACAAAATGATTAATAAATGTAATGATTTTTACTTCAATTATTGCAAGAAGGAGTAAAATTATTCACTAAATTTTTTACACGCAATTTGATTAAAACGCGCCAAGAATCAGATGTAGCTGTATTGACTCTTTAAATATTAAATTAGCACTTATACTTTTTATTAGTAAACTGGTCACACTTCCAAATAATTAGTGTTTTCAATAAATGTTATGAAATTAAGTGTTTCAGTTTAGTGGTACTTATATGTACTAATGATAAAGATAAAGAACTATAAAACATAAAATTTAGATGTATAACCAAGATAAAATGCATATATTAGAGTCAAAGTATGCATATTTAGTTCGTTTTCAGCGCATTTTCAGTTAAGTGAGCATTTATCCTATTTTCTCTCGATCATTTCATAGTAATAATATTCTCATAGATACTCATTTATCATGCAATATATCAGGAATCATGCATCAAACGTACGCATAAATAATGTTGGAAGGAATAAGTTTTCGTTAAAAAGAAATAGAATTGTAAATTTTAATAGAGATGAAATAGTACACAGATACAGATTTTGCAATTATGAATGCTGCTGCCATCTACATGCTGACACATTAATTAAAAGTAGTACATATATTGATTTATAATAAAATATAAGGAATGTAAGTTTTCAATGTAAAAATATCAAGGTATATTTTATAGTAAATACAAAAATTCTAGTTTGAGACAGCTTTCATTTATATAGAGAGAGGTTAAGTTCATACAGGGTTTCTTATATTTATGATATAACTGCATAACATTTTTCCTATAACATACATCATGTAGGCTATATACCAGGTTTTCTTATAATAAGAAATATAAATAGTTGCATGAATAATATTTCAGATAACTACTCTTTAAGAGTGTCAAATTCATAAATTATGTATTTTAAGAGCACGCTTTTTTGTAAATTATCTTAACAATAAATATCTTTTATACATAAATTAATAATTTAAATAATTGAAAATTTTAAAGACCGTTCATCTAATGAAATTAATCACTGAACAGGAAAGTATGCCATGTTTATCACGAATTTAATTTTTTTTACCGAGAATTGAGTTCGTTCAATACAATATGGAAATTAGAAAATGAGTGGGGAAATTCAAAATTCATATTAATCAGAAATTTAATAATTCAAAGTAATTGAGAAAGTCATTTTACAATATCAAATGTTAATGCTCAAGAGTGTTTTGAGACAATTCACATACTATTTAAAATTTATTTATAAGCATAAATACATAATTTCGAAAATGTATAAGCTGAGCTAAATTAAATTATTGTAAAATTATAGTATATTTATATGCACATTGTAAATGTACCCATTTTGTTACTGAAATATTTAATCTAAGAATTGATCACAAATTCATTCTAAAAATATCAGAATCCTGATAAATTAACGTTGTTTTAAAAGGTATGTGCTTATTTTTTCCAATATATAATATCCTTAACTCATCAAATTAGTGACGTTAAATTTTCACAAGTTGTAAATTGGTAGAAAGCTTTTAAGCTACAGTTCTAATTATGTTAAAACTTGAATAATTTTAATAAGTATTTGAGTGATAATAATAAATTAGATTTTTTGGCAGATCGCAAAATGTTTTTTAACTTTATAGGTATTCTCTTTGCTCTTTGAGAGATGTATTTAATATTTTTAAACTACATTATATTTTTTTTCTAAAAGTATTTTCCTATTATAGAATAACTTATATTTCTTTTTTAATTTATGACAAGTTTTTGTGATTTATGTGTGTAGTTGTTATCATATTAACAATTAATTTGATATCTACAAATAAAAGGCAATCATTTTTTATCTGAATTCATTTTGTGTAATTATCATTTTTTATCTGAATCATTGTTAGTAATTTTCTTCATATTGCTTATAAAGTTTCAGTGTTAACTTAGATGATATAGTGATAAGATATGCAGAAGAAATGTAATGACTTTTTAAAGTAAATCACATGAAAATAATTCAACTGTTTTCTTTTCTAATTTTAGCTTGAATCTTCAAATATCAAAATTTGAATAATAAAAATTTACGCATTTCTTTCAGTTGATTAAATTGTAAATGTATTTTTGAATGAGTTAGATTATACAAAAGACTGTTGTTTACATGGAGGAATCTAAAATATTCTACTTAGGCACACAGCCAGAAAATGAAACGGAAATAGTCGCCGACATGTTTTAAATTTAAATCAAAGGGACATTCTTTAAAATGCAATGTCATTCTTATATAAACTATTCTATTTAATGACAATTGTGGGTCTACTTTATGATTTTATTGCTACTAAATCTTCTATTTAGAATATCTAATGCTTTGGAAAAATTTATTTGCAATAACTCTGAAAAAAATTAATTTTAATCTTTTATCATTAGAGAGAATACGATTTTTTTTTAAAGTTTTCTTTTGTTTTTCTTTTATTAAAAAACATGTATAAGCCTTAATAACAAATTCAAACTATTTTAAAGTTATAATGTCAAACACGCAGCCATAGATTTCTATATTGCACAGAATTTTGGAATTAATTATTTTCCTTTTCAAATATTTTTTATAAAATATTCTAATTTATATAGGTCATAATTAATATTATTCTAATTTATATATTGAATATTTCGGTAATTTTCTGGTATTCGGATCATTAGGTTGACCTAGAAAATGATCTCAGCAAGAAAAATAATCTAAAATGAATTGAAAAAAAAAATAATTGAAGCAAGTATAAAAGAATATGAAAAAAAAATTTGACCAATAATATAAATAAGATATAAAACTTGAATAAAAGTTTCTTGAATGTCTTTAAACTGAATATAAAAATCCCATTCAATTAATAATGATGACAAAGCTTGTTTTAAAGACAAAGAGCAATCATACCTCGTAAAACAGACGCGCATATATCTCTCATCTCATCTTCAGTAAAACCTCTTCCCTAGTAAAAATATTTGTTTTTATGAGCATAAAACTGCTTACAACAGTTTAATAATACCTATTCTTCAACTGTTAAAATCAATTATGCGTACCGGAGGGCCAGGTAATCCTGGCATTCCTGGTGGACCCCTATTTCCTGGATTTCCTGCAGTACCAGGAGCACCCGAAGTTCCTGGCATTCCTCTAGTACCAGGTTGACCTGGTGGTCCTTTCTCTCCAGGTGGTCCTCTTTCACCAGGCTATAAAATATTTTTAAGAATCATTAAAATATGGTATTTATTTTAGAGAGTATCTCTTAAGTATAGCTAATATATGAAGTCATAAAAATTATGTAATGTCGCATGCGATTTTATGTCTTATCATATTATCTTAGCTATAAAAGTTCACCTTCTTCGATTTCATTTAGAATAAACAATCACATTATTAAATAAGGACATAAATCAGAATAAGATATTTACCATTCCAGATGGTCCCATAATACCTTTATAACCCTGCAAAAGGAATAGAAAATGAAAAAATTTATCTTACAAAGCAATTATCAGATGAGAATATAGTTATAAAACAAAAATATTTTAAGAACTCAGTGGTTTATTTAAAATTTTTGCTTTTGAATTTTGTGTTTAATTTTCACTTGACTTTTTTTGTTAGTTAACCTATGCATGTTTAAAAAAAATGAGTAAAATAATAACTTGAAGAAAGATATTACCCTTGGTCCCCGAAGCTCTGGTAAATTATCCACAGCTCTAAAATCAGCAATTTCAATACCACTCTAGAATGGAAAAAACATACGAAACTGTTAAGAGACATACATTCAGAAATGCAAAAGTCTTGAATAATGTTAACAAATATTCACATTAATGTAATTTAATGAAATAGATACATATATATTTTAAAATGAATATAACATCACTTAAGAATTTAGTCATAATTTGTTTTGCATAAGATTTAATCCAATTTATATTTAGAACTTTAAATGTTTTTTTAATCTATGAATGTTTATTAAACTAAATGGATGAATGCTAGTTATATCAATGCAATCGAGCTCTGAAAATAAAAATAAGCAAATAAAAAATTACTAAATCTCTACCTGTAAGAACATTGTAAAAAATTACATTAGTATTCGTATGCAAACAGAAAATATTAAAACAGGGTGTTTTAAAACTATCATGTTTACATTAGTGATTAAACATTTCTTTGAACTTAACGTGCTATAGAAATAAAACACGATTAGATGTCTTACAGTTTTAGAACATGGTTGAGGAAATTATATAAAGGAAGTTTTCTCTATAGAGTCCCAAAGTAACATATATAATAGATTAGAAATATTATAAAACTATTTTGTTTTCTTCAGGTATCTACTAACATTTTCTTTGACTACAGGTGGATATTTTTATTTCCATTTGTGTACTTTTGAATATTAAAATAAATATACCGTTCTGAGGGCTAAATGAGGTAAGTAATAAATTTTGTATTTCACTTTTAGAAGTAATTCGAAGTTTTTATATTGAAGTGAAATCTGATTTGCAAGAGCTTAAGCGTTTTTATAGTAATTTCCTTTTATTAATTGGTCTACAGTTTAAACTAGCTCAGTTTTATATGTTCTAGGTATAGCAAGGGAATTACATACATATATTCATACATATTACAAAATGACAGAAATTTCGATGAAATATTTAATAGAAGATCACTTATTAATAGTGCATTTAATTGCAGTTCGTAATTTAAAATATATTTTTAATATCAAGACTCTTTGAATAAATATAGTATTTTTAAAACCAAAACTTTTTAAATTGCTGCAAATATATTAACTCCTAATTCACATTAATTAAAACTTGCAAATTTACCAATGATGTATACTGAATACATAAATTGACCAATCAATCCTCAAATATTATCTTATAGAATTAAATTATAATGTATCAGCCACATAATTTAAATGTGTAATAATCTTTTCTTCAAGTAATCCCCTTTAATTTTTTCAAATTAGTATATTTTGTATTATACTGCCCAAAAATAAAATATAAGTCCTAATTTATCCTGAAATAAACAAAAACATTTTAAGAAATACTTCTATTCTAAAAATTTCTAATTAGTTGTAGGAATACGATTTTTCTTTTATTATCATAACGCTTTTCATAATTAAACTAAAATTTTTAACCAAGAGGGTCTGAGGATGTATAATATTCTACTGAACATAAGAACTGTCGTAATTAAGTGTTCAAACTAGAGTATTTTTCAAAAAAGAAATTAATTTTATTTTTAAGCCATTAATACACGCATTTTTGTTTCAGAAATTCAAACACATTCTTATATTTTATAATTAATTTTATAAGAAGCTACAGTGTCTTTTCTTTTTTGTAAGAAGCTTCAGCGACCCCCCCCTTTTCTACGTTCCCTTTGTGTGATTTTTAAAACAACTAACAATATTTACTATTTACTTAGTTTTATTCGAAACACTGTTTTACACTGTTTTAAACCACAGATTGAGGTGTCACGTCCAAATCCGCTAAAACAAATCAAAGAACGCTAAATGGATTGAACGCTGAATTTCGTTTCTTTACGGAGTTATAAAATATTAAAGTCACAACTTCTCTTTCACCCGCGTTCCAATGCTTTTCACTATCGGCGGTGTAATGGAAAAACAATAAACACATAGTCTTCAAGGAGCAAAGAGAATAATTTTTCAAAAATCGAGAAAAAAGCATTTAATTTTATTTGTTTCAAACAATTAATTACACAATGGGGATGTAGTAAAAAGTGTAGGTGGCGGCATTACAGATGCCACATATATTTTTTCTCTAATCTTAGCAGTTATGTATAGACAACAATTTTAAAAAAGGATAAATAACCGCATGCCTCTGTTCTTTAAACAAGAAGAATACCTGAGAGGAATGTTAAATTATTTAATCTGATTATATAGAGACATAAACAACTTTGCAGGGAGTTCAAATTAGCAGTTATGTATGGATAACAATTTTAAAAAAGGATAAATAACCGCATGCCTCTGTTCTTTAAACAAGAAGAATACCTGAGAGGAATGTTAAATTGTTTAATCTGATTATATAGAGACATAAACAACTTTGCAGGGAGTTCAAATTAGCAGTTATGTATGGATAACAATTTTAAAAAAGGATAAATAACCGCATGCCTCTGTTCTTTAAACAAGAAGAATACCTGAGAGGAATGTTAAATTGTTTAATCTGGATTATATAGAGACATAAACAACTTTGCAGGGAGTTCAAATTAGCAGTTATGTATGGATAACAATTTTAAAAAAGGATAAATAACCGCATGCCTCTGTTCTTTAAACAAGAAGAATACCTGAGAGGAATGTTAAATTGTTTAATCTGATTATATAGAGACATAAACAACTTTGCAGGGAGTTCAAATTAGCAGTTATGTATAGACAACAATTTTAAAAAAGGATAAATAACCGCATGCCTCTGTTCTTTAAACAAGAAGAATACCTGAGAGGAATGTTAAATTGTTTAATCTGATTATATAGAGACATAAACAACTTTGCAGGGAGTTCAAATTAGCAGTTATGTATAGACAACAATTTTAAAAAAGGATAAATAACCGCATGCCTCTGTTCTTTAAACAAGAAGAATACCTGAGAGGAATGTTAAATTGTTTAATCTGATTATATAGAGACATAAACAACTTTGCAGGGAGTTCAAATTAGCAGTTATGTATAGACAACAATTTTAAAAAAGGATAAATAACCGCATGCCTCTGTTCTTTAAACAAGAAGAATACCTGAGAGGAATGTTAAATTGTTTAATCTGATTATATAGAGACATAAACAACTTTGCAGGGAGTTCAAATTAGCAGTTATGTATAGACAACAATTTTAAAAAAGGATAAATAACCGCATGCCTCTGTTCTTTAAACAAGAAGAATACCTGAGAGGAATGTTAAATTGTTTAATCTGATTATATAGAGACATAAACAACTTTGCAGGGAGTTCAAATCAGCACTGATTACGATTAAATTAATTACAAACTCTGTGATTAAAATTTTGAAATGAAACAATTTTTAAGTTATCTTGAGATCTATATTTCGATATACGTTTAACTCAATTACGAGCAACAATTTTTGATGACAAACAGAATAAGAAATTTATGCAGACTGAGTCAATAAACAAAAGTTTGGTGAATAAGAATCAATTATATATATATATATATATATATATATATATATATATATATATATATATAAGCTAAGTATATAATAAAACTTATAAAATAAACATGTTATTTTAAACCAATATTATATTAAATGATCACTACATTTAATTTTTTTAATTTTTTGTAATATAATAAAAATTGCAGATTATTATATACATTATACAAATATTTTTTACATTGAGTATAAAAATTCAAAGTTTATTAAATAAAAAATTTTAGTAAATTTATATTAAAATTTTATTTTCTGGGGCTAAATTATTCATTAATTGAATTAGTAATTATTCATTAATTGATTAATTGAATTAGTATATAATAGTGTTGAATATACATATTATTTTCTTAATATATATAAATTACAGATTCAGAGAAATTTAGAGATAAAATAAACCAAGGATTTTTAAATTAGGCACCCACATAAAAGTACTTGAAATAAAATCCATTTGTGTATATTGGCAATTAAAATATATGCTTAAACTAGGGCATCTAATACTTTTACAAGACTTAATATTTTTTATATATCAAACACAAAATAGTGCAAGTGAAATTTCTTTGGCCTTTCTGCAAGATAAATTTTAAAAAACCCATATTTTTGATACTTGATCTATTCGTAAAATTTTTTGTAAACTTACCTGATATATAATCAGTTAAATATTTATATATAAGAGGTTTTGGAATAGCAACAATGATATATATAATCATACCTACTTTGAATTTCACCTGCTCCTCACTTTAATACTAATTTACTTATAATACATATAAGCTTCGTACTTACCTTTGTTAGAACTTATTTCAGATAACGTAAAGAAGTATTATTTATGTTTAACTTTTTTGTGTACACTGTATGTTACGGAATATTATCGACAGTCTGATTAAGTAATGAAACATTTTAAAATTTACCATAGTGCCAGGTGGTCCTGGTGGTCCCGGAGGTCCCTGAAATAAAATATATCACATAAATATAATCAAAATAATGCAATAAAGTTTCTTAATTGAATCATGGGTAACGATAACAAATGCATTCTAATTATACATTAAAAACAATGAAATTCTAACAGATAGTAATATTTCGAATTGTTTTTATTTTTGCATTTTGGTAAAGAACATAATATTTTTAACGTAATCGCAAAAATAAGAATATATTTTACATATAAGAAAATATTTTGTATTTTCTATGATTTTATATGGTTGTAAATTGGGTATGTGAAAATGTTTTCTCTCACTCGCATTTTACTAAATATCAATATGTATTTTCGGATGGAAAAATGTTTCATATATATGCTTTTTAATCTATATTAACAAAGGATTTTTTTGAGTAAGAAATACAAACACTAACTTTTTTATAAAAGTCCCAATAGGAATATTTTGGTATATGCCCATATTTAGAAGATAACTTTTTTTTTGTGTTCAATAAATTAAAAAATACAGAATGCATTAAGTATTATCTGATGTCATTCATTTTCCTAGTTCTAAAATAATTAATTGTTCCTGTTATTCATCAAGAGCATTATACAAAAATAAATGAATAAATCATTGAAATAAACTTTCCTGACATTTTACAAATGTGTTTTTACAACTTATAAATGTACGATACTGATATTAACAATTTGTTTATTTGACTAATTTATTAATGTCTAAAAAAAGCTAAATAAATAAGAAATAACTGCACATGCTATAGCTGATTTATTACAGATTAAATGGCTTATTTTTTATTTAACCCATGACTTTTGCATTCTTATTCATTTAATAGTATAATTTATTTTAACATGTATAAAAAAAAGTCAGTTTTATACATACACTGCTGACCACCGCAAATGTAACACCCTGAAGGAAGCATGCAAATAACACTAAATTTACTTCATGTTATTAGCAGAGGTGAGATATGTAAATGATTAGAATTTCAGCACAGATGCGCATCACGCTAGCTTGTGGCGCCACCTCAGAGCGCTATTTAAGGATTGGAGATTTCGACGACTTCAAGTTCGGCAATTGTGTTTATCTTGTAATTATTTTTTTTTTCAAGAAAAAACAATTAAGCTTTTTAGAAAACAGGGATCATTTTTTGATCAAATATCCGAGTTCGTCAGAGGAAGGATAGTAGCCTCCCGAGATTGTGGATTATCTTTCAGGGAAATCGGTACTCGTGTTGGATGAAAGCAAACAACTGTAATACAGATATTACACTTCTGCCTGCAACACCAAGATGGTTTCATTCCAGTCTGGAGACACCGAAGAGATAGGATACTGAATAGTTGCGTTATGCACCGCCACACTGGTCCTGCACCGGGTATTATGGTATGGAGTAGTATTGGGTAACACTTTTGCACTTTTTAGTACTCGTTGCAAAGCTCCAAAGTTCCAGACTGGAATGAACCACGATGGTTTCATTCCAGTCTGGAGACACCGTAGAGATAGGATACTGAATAGTTGCGTTATGCTCCGCCTCACTGGTCCTGCACCGGGTATTATGGTATGGAGTGGTATTGGGTATCACTTTTGCACTTTTTAGTACGTATTGTAATTTAAAGAGCCAGCGCTTCATGTCCAAGGTGTTGGAGCCAGTTGCTCTTCCTAACATTCAGGGCTTGCCTATAATAGCCATATTTCAACAGGATATTGAGTGACTACACGTGACACGCATTGTCCAAGGGTTCTTCGTCAATCGCGAGATTGAATTGCTTTCCTGGCCGGTTTGCTCTCCGGATCTTTTACCAATAAAAAACATGTTGTCCATGGTTGCTCATTGATTGACCTAAATTACATTTTCAGCTGCTTTACCAGATCAACTTTGGCAACGTCTGGAAGCTGCTTCGTCTGCTGTACCCCAAGAATGCATCCAAACTCCTTTTGAATCAATGGCGAGGCGTTTGGCAGCGGTGACCTCCAACAATGCCGGCTGCTCTGGCAACTGATTTTGCAGGAATCACACTTTACAGAAGTCTATATATTTAATCCTTTGATACTTGGTCTCTCAACATGTTACCTACAAAATAAATTTTGTTGTGATATCTCTTGTCTTTCTTGGTGTTGCAATCTGGATGGCCAGCAGTGTATAATCGCCGCATAATATTATCGCACTCTTGTGTTTCTGAGGTTTTAATTAAATTATCGTACCTATAAATCTCACAAAATTATAGTAAATTTAATTATTAAATATTTAAAATATGAACTCAGAAATTTACTTGGCTGATTATCTCAGCTGTAGTTTTGCAATGCAACGCAATTTCAATTTCAAAAATTTAACTAAAAACAAACTGTTTAGCAAATAACAATTTTCTACATTTGTCAATAAACATTTAACGCAAATATTCACAAGTTCGTGATGCAAAAATTTCAACTCTTTGATTAAGTAAAAAATTACACCTAGTTAATAACACCTGGTGCATACATAGTGCTTCCTTTTGTAAAGTATGCATGAGTTAATATTGAAATACTATCACAATGTTGATACCGCAGAATTGCTTTCAACTATATTGTATTCACAAAGAGAGTATTCAAAGTTTCCAGAAATAAATAAAGAGGATTAATATCATGCGACATAAAAAAAGACCTAAATTATGGTCCCATTCACACACACTTATGGTCACAGACCTAAATTATGGTCACCAAAGACACACAGAATTTCGTAATGGCTGAACATAACATTTATTGAATATTTGGCAAATCAAAACATTCTACCAAACTACTACGACAACAACATGTCAGACTGCTACAACAATTAATATAGCGAGAATTATCAATTCGAAGATTATTTCTCATTGTTTAATATCCCAGTAGAGTAGCGTTTTTTGTACCATGTTAATCATCTAGTTGAATTGAGAAGTAGCATTTTACACGTGAGCTGATGTCTGTCTTGGAAAATTTAAATGCCCCGATTTCTTGATGAGCGAAGCGATGCAAATGGATTATCCATTTGCTTCTTAAACAGATTATTAACATTCCTATGCCATTTCTGATAAAATTTGTACACGTTTTAAATGCAAAGTGTCTGAAATTATCAATTAAGCCGTTTAATGGTTTAAAGTTTGAAAATTAGAATTACTCTTAATTTTCGTTTCAAATTAACAGAACTAAGTTAGAGGAATAATTGGATTTGTTGGAATTCAATGGGGATGGAATCTCCCATTGAATAATGTAGAAATATTTTAACATCAAAATCTGTTTGTTTCTCCTTCCTCTACAATAATTTTGTTGGGTTAATTCCCGCGTATTAAAATTTCTACCTCAAAAGTATTTTAATAAATAAATGTGTTTTTACAATTAAGTGTATGATGAGTAAGGATAATCCAAATTTTTTTTAATAAATAATGAATGTCTAAATAATGTAATACAATTAAATTGCAGTTATAACATTTCAAATAAGTATTTCCTATTTTTCTTCTCACCAATTAGGAAAAAATATTATTTACAAATTAACTTCAATAATATTACCGCTGGTCCAGTAGGTCCTGTGAGTCCGGGCAATCCTGGTGGACCAGGTGATCCCATGTTTCCCGGCGGACCCTAAGAAATAAACAATACAGAGTATTTTTCAAAAATTTCCAAAATTAGAACTTTTTAACTAAAAATAACAAGTAGGTTTTTAACTAAACGCAATGAGCACTTCTTTACCATTTGTCCAGTAAATCCCCGTGGTCCTTCAGGTCCTCTAGGTCCAACATTACCTTGATCTCCCTGGAGAATAAATTAAATTTAAAGTATTTAATGAATTTAAATAAATTTTTTATTTAATAAACAAAAACATAATTAATGTTAAATATTTTTTTTCTTTTTAGTATTTTAAAAAGTGTAATTATACAGAATACAAATGAATTGCACATATGAGATATTGAAAATTTTAAGTGAATTTAATAAATTTATGAAAAATTCCTTACTTTTGGTCCAACAGGTCCAGGAAGTCCTTGAGGTCCAGCCGGTCCCATTGGTCCCTATCGAATAAAATGTTTTCTAAGTAAGCCATTTTTTAAATAAACCATTAATTTTATAAGAAATATTAATTAAAGAATATAAATTTTAGATTTGGAATTTAAAAGAATTTACGACTCTTGAAGTCAACAAAGAATATATGAGTGAAAGTAAAAATTGCTTAATATATATATATATATATATATAATGTAAATTTTCACACACAAAAGTAGAATATTCGATGGTAATTTTAAATCAAGTTTTTTTTCAATGCTATCACACATTTGAACTAGATAAAAAATGAGTCTCATCCTGGGTAAGAATGTTACATCTCTTATGTCTATATATTTTAAAAAGATTGTAACCAAATTGTTATATATTTTAAAATTTGAACTTTTTTTGGAATCGCATTAAAAATACATTAACTGCTTTGGATTCTGTACGTAGAATAACAAGGATAAGAACAAAATAATCTAGAATGGAATAAAATATGTGAATACAACGGAATAAAATATAATTCAGTTTTGAAATATATTTCACGAATTTATCCGAGATAATTTATAGTTAAAAGTAGCAACAGTTACTGCATCTTATTTATAATTCATGAGATTTCTTTTTTGTTTCATTCAAATATATGGAATAAGATATTATGCAAATCTCAATCTGAAGTATTTCTAAATACCAGAATAATTAGGAAAGTTAATGATGTGATTCTGAGAATTAAAAAAATATTAAATGTAAACTATTGATTTAGACTTATTTGTGAAAACATAACCACATACACAGATCGTATATGCAATAAATCTATGAAATTATTCTAAATTAATTTTTTTTAGTTGATCACAGTAGAGCAAAATTAAAAAAAATCATTTTAAATTTATACAGTTCTTCAATTAAAAATGGTATTGCTCATATTTTTAATTGACGATTTTGGTAAATGCAAACAAGATATTTTTAAGGTATTTAAACATTTTGTAAAATATTATCGCGATTGAATCGAATAAAAGAGTTTGAAGATTAAACTTTAAAAAAAATTATATACTTATTATTTATATCTAATTAATTGATAATAACACGAATGTTCTATATTGTTTCATCTGTTTAATATCATGTATAATTTTTAATTTATGATACATGGAAATAACTTACCGGCAAACCATCTGGTCCTATAGGACCTTTCTCTCCTTTCAATCCCCTAGGGCCCTAAGAAATATTAGTGTTTTAAACTTGTATAGTAATGATGTTGGAATATTTAGTAGATAAAATAATATTTAATAGATACAAAAAATATGGAAACAAATAGAATATTACTTCAGCTCCTTCAATTCCTTGGGGACCTTGTGATCCTGATTGACCCTAAAAGAAAATCAAAGCTGTTTCTCAAACTTGAAAAAACCTTCAAAGTTTTACATTATATGTATTCTGTACAGTTGTTGTAGATTAATTCTGTTTAATATTATACGAAAATTCTAAGTTTATTTATATAGAAATACATGTTTAAAGAACAAAGTACATTATTTTTATTTTACAAATTAATCATTTACTTTTAAAAAAATTGAAATAATGATATTCATTAATATATATTTTTTTAAAGAAACATGAATAGATTGTTGACTTATAAATTAAATAAGATTTATTTTTGTCAGCAAACAGAATAAAATTTTCTCTTAAAAAAGCAATCAATATCAAGAATGGTGAGTAAAGCAAAATATTCGGAATAACAAAACTTAGTACAATTTCAAAGGTAAATTTATTAAAATTAAGTTACCATTTATATATTTTTCACTTAATGATAAATTTTTATATACATAAGGGATCATAAAATATTTTAAAGAGACAACTAGGGAGGTTTTAACAATAGTTTCCATTATTATATTTTTAGTAATTTTTTTAAATTTTAAATTGGCTTCTTTTAGTTTTTATAATGTAACTTATTTCATGCATTAGTTCTTGTAGTTTATATGTCAGTCTCGTTGTTTTTCTAATAATAAAAAATAAAGAATTTAATTATTATATAATTAACAATACAAAGAGAAAAATTTTACAAAAGAATGCAAGGTATAGACGCTATTAATTTATTTAGACACAAATATATGCATATTAATTTAAATTTACGGAAATTGAAAATATTAATTGAAGCTAATGGCACTTTTCTCTTTTTTTCAATGAAAATTATTCATCCATAATATAATATCGTTATATTAAAAAATTAACGAATCCATCCATAATTTTTACGATAAATTGGAAAAATGGCATTTGTGTTTTTAATTTCTGTGAATGAAATTAATTCTTTAAAAAGTGTACATTATGTCTAGTAAAGGTTCATTGGCTTAGCTTATATTCATTAATAATTCTCATTTATCAAATGAAAAAATATATTTTTTAAAGTTAAAAGGTACTTACTGGTAGTCCAGGTGCTCCAGGAGCTCCAGGTGGCCCTGGTAATCCAGGTTCTCCCTATAAAAATTATTTTTGAAATTTCAGAGCAAATAAACAACGCATATTAAATTCATATCACTGTATGGTTTCAAAGTGATCCTATGCATTCATTCTAGTTATTTTTCTCAAATTTAAATTACTTTCTAAAGATTCTTATAAACACCTATCCCCCCCCTAATATATATTTTGTTCAATGCCTTACTTGTTAAATATTATTTGTCAAAAATCTTTTCACATTAGCTTCAAGTTCATCAAAAGTGGTTTACCATATCGATTGCAACTTGAAATACATAATTATAGAAGCTATTGATTGCAGTAATCACAGATAAATATCATCGCAGAAAATACCTACTTTCGGTTTATATTAGGCTGTAAAACATTATTACTAACTCATTTGCTAATTTTAAATTAGGATAACCACCTTTAACAGAGGGATAACCATTTTTGATTCAGAGGACAGGGGAAAACTAAACACTTATTTTTAGGAAAAAGTAAGTATTTACTTGTCCTCTTAAGAGCAATAATTGATTTTAATATAAACTAGAACCTAATTTTAAACTAAATTTACTGCATTTATTAAAACTAGAATTGTCGCTTTCATATCTAGGTAGTATATTACTTATCAACGTAATATTTTGAACAAGATAAAATCATATTGTAAAAGGTAGACAGTCCCTATTTTGAAAAATGTAAGTTATGTGAGAGAGATTTAATTGAAAGATATTTTTGGAAAGGGCTACAAGTCTAGAAATTCGAGTTTTAAAACTACTGGCATTCACAATTAAGGTATAGCAACATTGCTGAATAAATTACATTGCAAAGTGAAAATCTTCTAGCAACAGTAATAAATGCATTTTAACTAAAATTGTGCTCAACCAAAAAATAATTTGTTGTTGCTGATCTTCTAAATATCTGACATATTAGATCAACTTCACAAGGTTGTTGATTACGAAAAAGTCTATAATAATAAGGTGATTTGATGTTAAGTCCCTCTTAGAGAGTTTAATGCAATCCAGAATGTGATTATTAAGAATAATTTAATAAAATGGGATACTCTTAATCATATTAAGTATAACAGAGTAGTTTTATTATAACCAAATTTTATGTGTATTGAAATATAAAAAATTGTGCAGTATAAATATAATATATATTGCACAAATTTTCAATTATAGATACAGGAACAAGATATAAGGTTACCAGAACGTGACCTTTAAAAATGTAATTTCTACAATTCCAAAGAAGTCTCAACATAATATAAAAGTGTTGTACTAGAAATAAATGGGTTTAATTGTGTTATTTTTAAAATGTTAAACATTTTAGAAACAATTTAAAACAACCCTTTATGAAGATTAAAATGTTTCATTTTTAAAAAAATCAACAAAAACTCGAAAGATTTCGTTATTTAAACTGAACGAAAATTGGAAGAATTATTTATTGAAAATTATACTAAGCAAATGAAGCAGATATCTAGTTTTAAATTTCCCTATTGGTAATTTTTTTTCCAATGGCAGATTGTAGACAGTTACAACTGCAACAGAGTCTATTAATCTATTGTTCCCTGATACCAAGGAACCGGCCAGACACAGCGAACTCTTAGCCGCTGAGGCATTGCCCCGGGTGCACCACAGGGGGAGGGCCACCATCGCACCCTCACACATGCCCTAGAGACCCGTTTATAGGGAAGGCATCATTCATATTTCATTCACACACACAAGGAAAGGACAAAGACAGGATATAGAGAGAGAAAGTATATCCATGACTGAACCGGGATTCGAACCCAGGACCTCCCTATCCGTAGTCAGGCACGCTGACCACTAGACAAGTTAGCAGGCCTATTGGTAATAGATACTTACCAAAAGTGACCATAAATATTTTAAATGAACCTATGGGTTTGCAGAATTAATAGCAATGTAATAAGCTTGAATATTTCACTACCGCTAAATGCTAAATAAATTCACTAATCAAGTAATGTAAATGCATTCTCTCGTTATTTAGACTGAATTCTAAATATAAATTAATTATCCGAAATTTACAAAGCCTTAAAATTTATAGAAAGTGCATATAATTATTTATTATTATATCACAATTTATTTATTGTATCAGTTTATTGATTTATCTTTATAAATTTTAGGCAATGCATTTCACAAAAAAAAAAAAAAAAAAAAAAAAAAAAAAAAAAACTGAAATTTCTTAGAATTTTTAGTTTCCATACTTTTAGAATTTCAGAAAATGAAAATCGAACGGTATGAAAAAAATAACAGAAAAATAATTTGTGACAATGAAAGGGATTACTTTATTGATTAAAAGGAATTATCTTTTTATGGAACTAGCGCATTACAAATGCCATGAAGATGAGACAGAGCCACATGAGAGAAATGTAACGGCCACGTTTGCATTTCTAATCTTTTATGGCAGATGTGAGATAGGCACGATACAGCATCACGCCAGGTAATGGTCCAGAATAATTACGCATTGTATATTAGCAACGTGCATTTTCTGTTCCTAATGATGCCAACGGTCTTCGAAAATCTGAATACAAAACCAGAATTCGTCAGAAAAGTCATCGTGATATCATTTCAGCAGTCAGGTTCTTTTCTGAACTTACCATTGAAGAAGTTCCCATTTTTTATACTTAATCCAAAGAAATTGAAGAGAAGATCACCGCAGTCACATTTCATGCTACTTCAAACATTGTGCATTTTCTGTTCCTAATGATACCAACGGTCTTCGAAAATCTGAATACAAAACCAGAATTCGTCAGAAAAGACATCGTGATATCATTTCAGCATTCAGGTTCTTTTCTGAACTTACCATTGAAGAAGTTCCCATTTTTTATACTTAATCCAAAGAAATTGAAGAGAAGATCACCGTGATTACATTTCATGCTTCTTCAAACATTGTGCATTTTCTGTTCCTAATGATGCCAACGGTCTTCGAAAATCTGAATACAAAACCAGAATTCGTCAGAAAGGACATCGTAATATCATTTCAGCATTCAGGTTCTTTTCTGAACTTACCATTGAAGAAGTTCCCATTTTTTATACTTAATCCAAAGAAATTGAAGAGAAGATCACCGTGATTACATTTCATGCTTCTTCAAACATTGTTGGTTTATTAATGCAAACATTTTCTTTTTTCTATCATGACCACTTTTCTGCAATTTTGGTCCGTGCTTAGGACTATAACATGAGTGTATGGTTACTTATGATCATGCGGATTATATGGTTGTCCCCTCAGATGTAAGTTAGGGGATCAGTTGATACCTAGCATGAAGTTCCAAAAAAATCACATTAATACATCGATCCCTCATTATTCTGACAGTCTTGCGGTTTTGAAATACGCAACCAACACAGTAGGTTTTATCTATCAGGCAAATTGCGCTTACGTAGCATCCTTCTTTCTAGGTTCCATCATTTAAATGTCTGGTAGTTTAAATATGCAGAATGAAACAAAAGCAGTTGTTTAAGCATCTACTTTTTTATAACAATGTTTTGATTTTACACTACTTAGGTTTCACAATTTATAATTCAACAACTCAATAAAACTATATTTTAATTCAAAATACTGCAATTAGCATTAAATACTGCAAATATTTATATACGAGGGTCACTCTGAAATAATTCAGATACAACTAGGCTTTTAAAGTTAAACTTTGTGTAGGTGTGTTTAAAGAAGTCTCCTCCAGCATCAATGCACTTTTGTAGACGAATTTTCCACAGATTAAATGCCTCAAGCAAGTCATTTCTTGGAATAGATGAAAAAAATTACATTTACAGCCACATCAATATCTTCTGAATGAAAACGATGTCCACGTAAGTTCCTTTTTAAATCAAAGAATAACCAAAAGTCGCACATAGCTATATCAGGTGAATACGGCGGATGCTCGATCACTTTAATTTGTTTTTGTTTAAGAAACTCAACTGTTAATCCGGCTGTATGTGAAGATGCATTGTCATTGTGAAGCATTAGTCCCCTAACATTCAGTTCTTGTCGAATTTCTGGGAGACATTTAGTGGTATACCAGTTTGCTGTTATTGTCTTCTGTCCTTCCAGCTTGATGGTCTTGACCAATCCCGTACTTCTGAAGAAAACGGCATACATCACTTTCTTCAGTGCGCGTTGTTTTTTCACCATTGTCGGCGTGGGATCATCTTCAAAGACCCATACTTTGCTTTCTTGACGTGTTGGAATGTCAAAAAACGGTATATACGTTTCATCACCAGTTACAATTTTAGAAATGATGCGGTGGCCACTATCATTTAGCAATTTAAGAGTTTCTTTACTGATTCTGACACGCTCTTCTTTTTGGTGCTCAGTTAGATTATGGGGAACCCAACGGCAAACTACTTTTTTCATACGTAATTTTTCATGATTGATTTTGTGTATGGCTGCGGATCCAATGTTAAGTTCCTTCTGTATCATTTGATAAGTACAGCGATTATCATCCATTAACATTTTACGTATGGCAGACACATTATCCGGGATTACTGCCGACAACGGCCTTCCTGTGTGTTCTTCATTCTTAAGAAAATTGTGACCTCTTTTAAATTCTCTAAACCATGTGAATACAGTAGCACGAGGTGGAGATTCATCACCAAATGCTAATTGTATAACCGTTGAACGTATTCTTCTTGATTTAATCCTGCTTTAATATCGTAGAAAATCACAGCGCGAAAATGTTCTCGCATCAACTCCATTTTCTCTTCTGTTTAAAATTTATTCTACACTAAACAAGTTGAAGTAAGACCGTAAAAAATCGTCTTCTGTGTTAAAATACTTTGTATTTTAAAATTAAACCGTCATTTTTATTTTGTAAATTCTCGTCTGCTCGTATATATATATATATATATATATATATATATATATATATATATATATATATATATATATATATATATATATATATATATATATATATATATATATGTGCGTGTGTGTGTGTGTGTGTGTGTGTGTGTGTTTATATAGTTTTTTAAATTATAATTTCTACTTACTTTTGTTCCATCTATTCCATTTTCTCCTGGTGGTCCCGGTGGACCAGGTAAACCCTAAAAAGTTAAATGCTATTACTGACGGAGTATATATGAATTCTTTTAATAACTGCATTAGTAATGTTACATATTAATATTTAATTTAAAGAAGTATCCAAAAATAGCTCTGTTTATTTTTACATAACCATAAATAGTCGCATCTCAAATGTTGCTGAATTAGTATTCATTGTAAAAATAATTGATTTCAGTTTTAATACGACTTCACAACTTGATTAATGTACTTATCATTTAACATCCCTATAAATATATTTTAACTTTTATAGCTTATAAAATTTTGATGATATATGCATACAAAATATAAATATAAATATAAAACTAAATATAAATATAAAACTAATCTTAACATTAATTTATATTTTTATCATTTATAATGAAAAGAATTTGAAAATACAGAGTTTTTAGAAGCAACTTGTTGTTTTAGTTTTTACTAAAATTTAAAACTATCTTTTACAGAAAAATTTAATACTTTTATAAGATAAATGTAACGAAATATTCGAAAAGTTTACGCTTAATATTTTAAAACTTAATCTTGTATAACAATTTTAAATGTTGAACATTCAATAATATCTACATAAAAATGAATTGCCATTAGTTTAAACAGGCATATATGCATAAGTAAATAGTGTACAGCAAAAAGGTTTCTTTGAGTATTTTGATGAAATACAGTATGCTATCGAAGTACTAGTTCATATAAAAATGCTATGAGATAAATTGTTTTCACTTACTAATTCTCCAGCTTGTGCAACTGATCCAGGTAATCCTGGCTCCCCTTGTTCCCCCTGGAGAAGAATTCAATTTGAAAAGTCAAAAAAATTACACATTCTAAAGTACTCATATAAAATTTAAATTCAACGAATGTTTTTTCGCTATTACTAGCTATTTTTAAAATTATTCGATTCATGTGTTATTATAGACATGCAATGATAGCATTTTAATAGTATATTTATATTTAATCTTTCTCTCTCTCATACAGACAAATGCACACACATACTGATGTAATGAACTCTGTAAACATTTTAGGAAGTTACATTATAATCAAGTAATTATAATATTAACATCCAATATTTACATTTGCGAAATTCGAGAAAAATGTATCATATTTATCAGCATAATATTTTGATGAAAAGTATCAGTCATCAGTAAGCACTGAACACAATTTGAAATCTTATTTTATGATTAGCAAAATCTTACTGAAAAACAGAGAGAGAGAGAATTAAGTAATTAATTTCAAATAATATTTAAGAGAAGCAATATTCGTATTGATTTGCGCTTATATTTGAAATATAATAGCAAATTCGAATTGCCGGTTGAAGTATTATATACATTAAAATTATTATTTACAACAATGTTTTTGTTTTTATTTAGGAAAGGAATTTCCCAAATATTTTATGTTATCAAAACTAATATAACTATATATGGATAGTAATATTGTGTAATCTACAGATTTGACTGTGCCAAGCAAATGATTTCAGTCCAAAGATATTTTGATTTCTTTTTCTCGACCACTATTATAAAATCAAGACGTAGTCACGAAATTACATATCCTTCATTACCAAGGCTGGAAGTCCAACCCTTGTAGTAATGGGATAGAACGACGAGAAACTGTGTCAATAATGAAACCTGGAATCATTTATGGTGTTTCTTTCGATAAAACCTTGATTTTTTCATTCATCGGTTTGAACGAATCCTTAAATATATTATTATGTTTTAATTTTCGTTGTTTACGTCTTTCTGAATATAAAAACTCAATTTTTGATGAAAACTTTCAGTATTGTAATACTCACGCCTAAAACACGCCTTCACTGTTTTACATGTTCATCAAATTCTAATTTATTAAATGTTTTCACATTATGTTTCAACACAAATAAAGATCTCAAAAGCATCACATTTTTTTCCTCGGTAAAAATAATTTTTATAACGTAAGCGGTGCGATGCATAGTTAATATGTTTTAATGTTTTCATTGAAATTTTTTTAAAGCATATTTATTAAAAAATGAAAATTCAAAATGAACGTTTTTAAAGTGATTATTTAATTCAAAAATATTTCTCATGACTTTTATAAATTATGAAATTTGTATAAAGGTTCATTAAACTATACAATAATTGTAGTTTATTTATTCATTCATATCTTTTACTTATAATACCTTACTATAAGTACATTTGCAAAATATATTTTATTTCTAAGTCTGTTAAAATGCCGATTTATTTAAAAAATTAATAATCATTACCCAATGAATTTAAATTTGAATATTTATACAAAGTTTTAGCAATAAAATAAAATTATATCTCTTTTTCTATGGAAATATAGATATGGGTTTAAAATATTTTTTATAGTCCATGAGAAAATTTTTCATATTAATATATTATTAAATATAAAAAGTAAAACTGTAATTCAAAAAATAAGAAGTAAAAAAATATCTTAGTCAAACTTGTATTTAAATATTTTTAATATATAATATCATTTATAAAATTAATTATAATGAATGTAGATTTTAAATTATATCTTTAAGTTTTATGTCTAAATAAATATAATTATATCTTTATTTAAATAATTTTCAATAAAAAATTTTTCATGGAAAAACATAAAAAAATAAAAGAATGTGGCAGTTAAATCTATTTTTTGTTTTATCCTGCTTAAATATAAGTACATAAAACATATCTTTAAATATTTTTCCATGTTTTTATATACGTCATGTATACTTATATACTTTGTCTTCATGTTTTTATATAATTCAATAAAAAAATAAAGAAAATTATATAAATCCTTGAGAAAAAAGGTAGTTACTTTATTTACAAAATCATATTATTCAAAAGGTGTAATATCTCCTCTACACTTTCTTGTACTCAATTAAAAATTTCTAAAACTACTTCATTTTAAAATACAGCCGATTTAAAATCCTGTTTAGCAAAAGAAGACTTTTCTTATTCATTCAATTATGGGAACAATTTTTTTACCAAGTAAATATTATATAAAATACAATAATAATAGTTTATTTCAACTTACCTTTTCACCTCTTTGCCCAGGTTTACCAGGAGCTCCGGATGGACCAGCTGGTCCCTGTTTGAATAAAAAAGGTTATTTTATATTGATATTTAAAGACAGCATTAAACTTCATTTTTATTGACCATAAAAATAACAGTTACCGGAAAACCTATAAGGCCAGGTTCACCTCTTGGGCCAGGTATACCTTGAAAACCCTATTAAATATGATAATTTTCAGTTAGTTTCTTTGAATTATAATGTATTGAATAATAAATTATATCTTTTGTTAAATTATATTATTTGATGAAATAATAAAAAAACTAATACCTGTACAACATTATACTTACCCTTTCACCTTGGGCTCCACGTTCTCCAGTTTCACCCTGATTACCTGTAGCACCCTGTATTAAAAAAATGAAATTTTTAAATTTAAAAACCAATGTCTTTAGAAACTTTTTAAATTGAAACAATTATATAGTTTTTAAGTGCTAATACATATTTCAAGCAAACTCTAGATTGAAAATCTATCGTTATTTATAAAAATTGATGAAATATCTGGATTCGAAGTAAAATGAATCAAGTAAATTTTCTTAGATATTTTATCGTTGATTTGTAGGGTTTATATTTAAGTATTTGAATTGAACAAAATGCTTGAAGTAAAAATTACCAGTTTTTACTCTATCGAAAAATCCGACTCCCTATATCATACATTTGTTGCTCAAATCACGATCCAGATATTAAGGACTTGGGCTTTCATAAAGCTTTAGCGTATAGACTAGCTAGCCATCTAGGCCACATAATAAAAAAACTATTATGTGTCCTAGATACTAGATTATTTAGACAATCATTCTCAGAAAGTATTTAGACTTTCTGAGAATGATTGTCTAAATAATTTATCTTTCTAGGAAAAGGTTAGAATTACATACACATAACCGATGAACGGATTGAAACACTTTAAATACTTTACTCGTTCTGGAAAATCTTCTGTGGCATTGACAGGTTAATTACCTATTAATGAGATTACGTTTTCCTTTTACTCAATAAATTTCCATTAGTTTGTAGTTTGAGTTATGTAATTGCATTAAGATTTTACAAATGAAATATTAATGACTTCAGTTACATTGTATCCAACTTAATAAAATAAATTATATACCATAAAAAAGCACCGCTAAAATATCTACCATATTTAAAATGCAGTAAAATATTCAAGAATGGTAAATGGCTTCAAAAGAAACATTTATTTTGACTCAGTAAATGCATTACATCAAATTTCAATAACTTATTTTCTAAAATTAAATTTTGTAAGTTTTAAGGAATCAATAACGGAAGTAAATTCTCGTTGTATTTTGATATAGTCATAAATGTTTGACAGATTAATGTATCATTTAAATTCCCTATAACATAGTCTGACGTTGCTTGTCTCAATGAATTTCATAGAGTTTTAAAATTATTTCAATTGCTAAGTTGTTTCAGAATGAATTGTTTATTAAAATTATCTATATGTGATTTTATATTTATTAAGTTATAAATAAGATATGTTCTGGTATGGAAAAATTCATCAATTACTATGGTAATAATGTGTATAATTAGCTATAAAATGTGCCGAAAATGAGACAAACATTGTTTTGAAAAAAAGAATTTTAAGTTTGAGTCTATATAGCAGACAGATTTTCAATGGTTTATTTTTAAATACTTAAGAAAATAAGTTACTTAGCTGTGCTTCAAAAAAGAATTCAGGGTTAATGATAGAAAACAGCTGCAGGAGGATTTGGATTTATTCAAATGATTATTTTAGGTGAATGTCTCTGGACGAATATTTGAAGAATTTAATCCATTACATAAATAGCGAGTTTTTCATAAGTATACAATATTCCACACACTTATTTTTTTTACAAAAATCAGACAGAGACAATGTTTTTTTATATGAAGCTAATTTGCTTCTGATTTGAATAATTGTTATAGAACAATGCAAAAATTACAGACAATAAGGAAAGTTTAAGTTATATATAAGCAAGAAATAACAAAGAGGATAATTTTAACCACAATAATTGGCTCATTGATTTTTAGAGTTTATTGTGCCATCATTTCCATCAAGGACATGTAAAATAAGATTTTCAATACTTGAATGTAGATTCATGCTAATTGAAAATGAATGTGCAGTAGCTTCTTTCAACTCAAAAACAGATGACTAATAAAACTGAAGTTATTTTCAAGTATATTCACCAGATTAGAGAACCCAAATATTTCTTACAAAGTTAAAATCAATGAAAAGTCACGTTTGTGAAATGCAATTGTTTCTCAGCGAGTAACCGTTGTTTGCGTATCACAGCTGCTGTGTGAGTAGCAGCACTACATTACTGAAATATGTAATGATTATAAAAAATTTTCCTCAAATAAGTCTTTTCTATCACTTCTTATTATTTAAATTTTAGCATAAAACAATTACCAGAATAAGAGTTCTGCATGTAGAAAAACATTCGTAAGTCATGAACTCTTCAGTTCAAAGGCTATCTATAAAAATACATTTTATTCTTTCTTAAAACTTACCAGTACAAAATAAGTTCATTCAAGTACCATATTTTGTTCATCATTCAACGCTAATCTACATCAAAAGAAATAACTAAGGCAATCACAGGTCTAAGAAAATTATAGCAAATGAGGTGAAAAAAACAAACTTTGCTTTAAGCTCTCCGGACGAAAAACTCATGTTGACATTTTGTATATTGAATTTAAAAATACGATATTGACTTCAAATTTTCTATAATACCATGAGTGTCTAACTTTTATTAATAACTTTCGAATGCTTTACATTTTCTGAGGACACTTTCAGATCATATTGTTTCTGTACTTGATTCACAGATTGGATAGAATTGCATGCCTGTTAGAATAATTCAACTATTATAATTTGAAAAATTACAAATGCATATTCAAGTAGTTTATATGTTCTTTGAGTTATCTTATTTTGAAGAAAATTTCCAATTATGTTAAGAAATAACGATATCTTATATGGGATTTCTACTTTTTTCCCACTATAATGAAGCTAAACGTTTTTACTTTTAATAATACACACATTAAGCAGTGTAGTTGCTAAAAAGTATAAAACATCTCACAAAATTACAATTCTATATACATTCAGATACGCGTACATATGCGATGGGCAGAATTTTAATGCACAATTTATGTAATTTTGTTATAAGAAGCCAATTTTTAATACTTAAATTTGAACATTAGCTATTTTATATCCTAAATATTTAAGGCAACATTTTTAGTTATTTATTCCAATTTCAATCCAAATATCACCAAACAACTGAACTTGTATGGTTTAAAGTGAAATATTTCAAATATAATAAATCTGATCAAAATTGTTTTTAATACTATATTATATAAGACTTCGTTCACACATAAATAATTTTTATTTAAGTAATTAAGACTATCTTTGTAGGTTATGACTATATTTAAGTGATAACATTGAATTCCGCATCATAAACTACAACCTTGAGTTCACGTAAATAATTTAGCCTCATTACAATTAAAACATTGATAAAATGATAAGATAATTACATACTATTTCAATTAACTCCTCCAAAAAGATTTTTCACCTTATTATTCTGCCTATTTAAGGATTAAATAAAATTTCCGCATCTCTTAAAACATAACAAGTATCTTCGTCAACCCTTCTTCTTGATGACTACTCATTAAGGTCATAGAATGAATATACTCTAAAAGTTTTAAGTGAATTAAGAGAGTAACTCTCATTAATTCCCGTCGTCCACTCTTGAGATCACCATCTCCTTCCTGTTTAACGCTTTAGATCAAAATTATTTTCTTCCTAATTTTTTGGTTCTTTAAAGCTTATTCTGAGTCCCAGTAGGTTAAAAAGTTACAATTAATATACTAATTCATTTATTATATTAAATACAGTGTTGTTTTTAAATTGACACTTTTCAGAGCTCTTTGTAACTTAATCTATCAGCTAAAATGCTATAAATTTTGAATGTGGGCAAATAATGACAAAAGGAAAATGGAATTTTCGGAGAATATTTTCTCAAAAGTCGCCATTATTTGAAGCTTCAGTATTTTTTGTTTTTATTTGCATTAATATTTTGGATTAAATGCAGATAAAATTTTAAAAATAAGCCGAATTTCCTTTGAGTAGTCAATATCAATGACAGCAATTTAGGATGTAAATGTAAACAGAGATTTTGAAAACATTCCCAATCTTAGATAACATTAAGATCCATCTCACTTTTATTCACAAATAGTATTACGCTTTTGATTCTCTCTTTTCTGACATCTAACGTTGTAGGCAATAACTGAAAAGTCTGATTAACTTATTAGAAGATTATTTAGTGTTTAATGTATTAAAAGCCATGGTTTGACGAAGTGCACTGTGATAGGCAAACAGTTACAAGATGTTTAAAGATATTTGCAGATCCACCATGTGTCGTCTTTGAGGAGATTTTTTCATAATAGTAGAACATGTGTATTATAATATCACAAGCCAAAAATATTAGAAAATTGTCTAGAATCTCTTCCTTTATTGGTTAGTTTCGAACCAGATATTTTCCTTTACAACGAATGTGGTTCTACTTCTCAGCCTAAGGCTGTGTAAGAAATTTACAAGAATAGAATTTGTAATAATCAAGCGATTATATGGTAAAAACCGGTTTCATAGTTAACAATTAGATATTACAACTGCGTTTATTGTGAACTCAAAAGAGATTACTGTTGGAGGAAGCAGTTTATCGGGAGTTGCTTGATAAGTGAATGTAAGAGCTTCAACAATTGAAACATCTTGTATAATGTTTTCTATTACATACTTATCAAATTAATTTATCTAAATTATGGATAGTAAAAAATGTTTTAAAGTATTATATATCTTAACAATATGAGTGGCCTGTATGAATTAAAACTTTAAATTTATAGTAAACGATTTATTCGGACAATTTTAGTCAAGATGACTGTCGATGATATTTGACTGCGGAAAATTCTGTGTGGAGAAGAACCCTATTTTGCGCTTTAATTCCAGTATTCCCAAAAACAATTCTGAAATTTGAGTATTTTAGTATTATCAAATAGTTAATGGAGTTCCATTAATGGTTAATAGAGTGTTAATGGGCATAACAGTTAATAGAGTGTGGATTCATTAATGTGTGGATTCACTGAATCCTTTTCTGAGACGATTACTCAAATAGTACTACTGATCTGTACTGTAAATAAGCGGAAATATCAAAATATAATGATTAGTTTCACACTAATCTACAACTTCAGTAAAGTCAAGGTTTGAAATGAAGATTATCATTTTTTGCAATATTGAATATCGTCACTCATAAATCAATAGGTACTGCAATTGATACGCCATAACTCGGCAGAGGACTTATTTTCCTATTTTTTGTAATCACCTCTTTTTTCGACAAATCTAACCTTGCAATCTTTTTAGCTGTGTTACTTTAAGTTTATAGTCTGCTTTTGAGAAATTTCAAGCTTTTTTTTTTAAATTTAAAATGGCAATACATTTTCTGTTTCAAATTACATAATTTTCAATTTGAATTTATTTTTAGAATTAAATTTAATTTTAACTCTAAAAAATAATCACATCACAAAATTGTTCAGCTTACGCAAAATCATCATGATGAAGATTTTTAAATTTATCTTTTATATATATATTTAAAAAAATATTGCAAATGCTTATTAAATTAAATAAGTGAACTTTAAATGTCGTTTACAAGAGTTTCAAGAGTAGTTGAGTTTCAAGAATTCATATTTTTAAGATGCAAGGAGCCTCATATGTGATTTCTATTAACATTTTGGACAGTTTAAAATAAATTTGTTTCAAAAGAAATAAAATTAAAAGAATTTTAATTATCAAGCCTATGATTCTTCAAGCAAATATTCTAAGAAATATCCCTAAATGGAGAAACAACTAAAAATGAATTTGTAAAATATTTTTGTGATTGGCATGAGTCATTTTTAAAAGAAAATTTTTCCATGTCAGTTTAAAAGAATTAACACATGTCATGAAAGATAACCCCGCAACTTTCAGTAAACATTTAAAAATTTTATACTTTTAAATTCTGAATAACTTTATAATATGGTGTAGAGTTCTACAAAGAATTAAAGTATGACTACTAAATTAAATCACACATGGTCATGGTTTGAGAGAATTAAAAACAGAGAATTATGTGATCCCCATTAAAAAAAATTCAGATTAAATTAAGGACAATGATAATTTGGAACGATGCAACTATGATACAATCGTATCTGAGGAAATTAGAGGATTTAGTATCTTTTTAGAGGAAATTATTCAAAATCCTTTAAACCAAGTAGCATAAAAATTCTATCTTAAAGCTGCATACTATGAAAATAAGATAATGATAATTAAATGTCAAATGAGATCACAGATGTAACTCAATACATAATAATTTATACAGCTATTAAAAATGCGTTTTAGATAACGTGGTTAAAATGGTTACGCAAACGGACTTCAGACACCATTTTTGAATGTAACAAAATAAAATTTTAACTTTTATAAGGCAGTCTTTGTTATATCTTTACACAAATTACCACGGCAAATGTTTTATAAAATATCATAATTAACGAGTAGAGTAATTAATCAAATACAATCAAAATCAATATCATCAATCTGACTCCAATGGGATAGAATTGTAAATAAGATGGAAAACACGACAATAATTACTCTATAAAAATGAAAAATATTTAAGTAAATAAAAGAAAGATATGAAAACTCATTTCACAAAAATAATTTTAAATCTAATTATCGCTTTACAAATCTTCTTACTAAATTTACATTTTAAATCTGCATGAAAACCTTTCTGAAATTTATTCTATTTCAAAATAACAAATTTATCTTAAAAATTAATTTACTGTTTTTTTTCTGGTTTTTTTTAGTTAAAAAACATAACCAGTTTTTGTAAAAAAATGTTTACAAATGTCAGTTTAACAACCTATAAGTTGAAACATTTTTGTTTTTTGGGTCAATATTCAGAATGCAAGAAAGCAATAAAAATGATAAAATTATAAGGAAAAATTAATGTGTAATATTAAAAAATACTTAATATGCTTATATTTTCAAAAAGTAAAAGTCAACCATAGTTTCTCTCTCAAAACTATTCATATAATAACGGAATACATATTAAATTGCGTACAACGTACCAACAATAATTAGAACGTTTGAAATAAATGAATTAAGGTAGAAATCTTATTGATTATTCTAGAAATAATTTGTATTATCATATTTCTTATACATTCCCTCAGATTATATCTAGTTACATCATTATATAAGCGCACTCTTTAAAATATATAATGTTTACTGATCTGAAGTTTAAAAAAAAATAATAAAAACCCTTAGGGTATAATTTATTTTAAATCACACATACATATTCTGTTTTCTTACAGCATTTTTAAGTACTTATAAACACATTCCATATACTATGATAATACCATTTGCAACTAATATTTTATAAATAAATAATATTAATATTTGAAGTTATTTGTATTCCCAACCAGAAAATTAACAATAAACCAAAAATAATATAATAATGACGATAACTGGGACGATTTACAAATGATAAACGCAACAATTTTGCAATAAAATGACAATAAATATTTATGCAATATCATTCTTATAAAAATCCTTAAACAATATATTATATTTACAAAATATAAGTAAATATTAAAAGTGTAACTGTTATTCTTGATTATTTCTTTGCAGACAAATTAATAATCAATAATTCATCAAGCTTTACAAAATTTAAACACATTTTAGCTTATAATTTTTATATAAACATTTACTGTATCTGTCTCATTGAGTTTATATCCAATTTCATCAACGTTAACCATATTACCTTAGGACCAGGAGCGCCAGGGTAACCAGGTTCACCTCTATCTCCTTTATCACCCTATAATCAAAATATATAAAAATATATGTTCTAAAAGCATAAGAAAAATTCAAATTAAATGCTTAAAATACTCTAGGTGACGTAAAATAATATTTTTTTTTTACATTTTGAATTCTGTAATGAATTTAACATATGTTTGTATTAATATCTACATTTTTGCCACAATTAATATTTTACTAAGTATACAAAAATTATGAAAAATTCGATAAATTATATTTTAAGTTGTATGTTTACATTTAAATCAAAACTCATTGCTTATAAAAATGTATTATTTTAATACCATGAAAATAATATAGAAAATACTATTGAAAAGAGAAAATGTAAATAATTTGGGAGTTAATTACAACCAAACGTAAATTGATTTTTAATACCTACAATCAAATGTTATTACTAAAAAAATTAATTATTATTTTTTCCTATCATGAAAATAAAAAGTTAAACACAGAACATTAATAAGATATATTAAGTTTATTAATTATACATATTTTTGTAAATTAATACAAATTTTAGCAATATTTTTAAATATTTAAAATTATTTAAGCATTTAAAAAAGTGCTTAATGAAAAAATGCTTAAATTTTATAATTCTTAAATTAATTGATTTTTGTAAATTTATTTCTTCAGAAAATGTTTTAAAAGTAAATATAGAAATAATACTGCAATCGTAATTTATTTTTATAATCATTCCAAAACTACTTAATTGATTGTTGGAGACAAAACAGTGGGAAATTTACTGAGAGCGACTGAAAAGTATTTCCTAAAGTAGAAGTGGCAATACTGATCATTGTGGAAAAACAATTTTTATTAACACACATAAAGTTTACTTTATAGAAGCATGATAATAGTACAATAGGTAATTAATTTTTCTTCTATTTATAAACAAGTATATTATATACATTTACATAATTATATATAGTTTTCTCATTTAAATGTTACTCTTAGGAATACAGCATAATTATTTTACTATGAAAAATGATATAATATTGCTTATCTATTGAAATGTATACATAATTTACATATTTAATCTATACATGTGTAAAGGTTAAATAATTGATTGTAATCTTCCTAATGTCAGACATGATTAATGACAGTTTACCTTTGGTCCCGGTTGACCTTCATATCCGCGCTCACCTCTAGGACCCCTTTCACCCTAAAATGCAAATACGTTATTTTTCAATATTTATAAAGTCAACGAAAATAAAGAGAGAATTTATATGAATATATTTTTACTAATCAAAGAAATATCAACTAAAACTCATATTTTACTTTTTTATTTAATTAAATGTTCTGGAATTAATCGATATATCAAAATTAAATATTCACAACGTTATTAAATATGATAAAAAGTCAAGAAGAAAAATTTAAAAATAAATAACTACCAAAATTTTTACGATCTAGTTTTATAAAATATCTGTTATTTATTAGAACTTTCAATTCTTTCTTTTGTGTTGAAAAAAAAATTTGGATCAATTATATTGTGTAAATTTTAAACAAGAGAAAAAGTAGTCTTTTTATAATTAAAGAAATTTTAGTTTCAAAATTTAATAAACCTTTGTATAAATCTATGTTTCTTCTAACCATTATAATCTTAATAAAATGCATAAGTTTAAGAAAAAGTTTTAACGCTAATTTTAATAATTCATCATTTAAAAAATTGATTCAAAGTTACTGAAAAACACCATTTGGGCTGAATTTAAGAGCAAACTGCGCGAGCTGAAGGAATTAACATTTATTTGCTATGTGTACACTTATTAAAACGCTTAATTAATTAAGCTCAAAAGATAGAATATCTCATAAAAAATGTTCCGAAAATAATAGACAGTTAAAATCAACATATCAGGCATATTTTACAAAGATTATCACATAACATATTTGAAGAAAAAAAAAGATCAAAGATATGGATGATTAAAGTAGTTGAGTGAACATCAAGATATATTACTTAATTACATTTTTAATGCAAACTATGGAATTTAGGAGATGTGTATTGTGTGTGTGTGTAGGAGATTTAGGAGATGTGTCTTGTATAGAAATTGGTATGTGAATAATCCAGTTTTCCTAAAACCCGAAAGTTACCAAAGATATTATTGGAAGCGTAATAATGATATTTTATATAGTTAATTGGAAGCTATTTAATTAATCATTACTCTTTAAAGTTTAAAGGACACATTGATTACCATGTGAGTATATGAGAATTCAAAGCATTTATCATATAATGAACAGTATCGCTATTTTATAAAAAACAAATTAGTTATGACGAAACATGAATATTCTAAAGCATGAAATTGTATCTAAAATTGTAATAAATAATGCAAAACTATATTTTACATAAAATTGTTATATGAAAATAAATATCTATAGCTTAAAATTATTAAAAAATTATAAATTTTTAATAATTTATTTATTTTCATAAAACAGTTTTATATAGATAACTAATATCTTACCTATACAGTACAAAATAGGATGTGTTATTATTTTATGAATAGTGATAAATGGGAAAACATTACAATATTTTATAACTTTCATTCACTATTAAACTATTTTATTTCCACGTAAAAATAATAAGTGAATTTGCATAAAAAATAACTATACCATGACTTTTTGTAATTTTTTCTTTTCATACTGAAAAATTTAATTTTAGAAAAGTTCAAAAATTGTTATTAATGTGCACAATGGTTTTCGATAATTAATGGAATATAAGTCTAGTTTTCCAAATTACTACTAATGTGGAAAAGTTTAATATTTGAAATATGTTTAGAAACTACACTTACCGTATCTCCTTTAGGGCCTGGTTCTCCTGGTGGGCCTGGTACACCTTGATCTCCCTGAAAAAATTGATTGTTTTTTAAACGTATTTGAGATAAAATATATAAACAATTATACAATATGTTTGGATAAAACATAAAATAATCTCTATTTTGAGCTAGTGAGAAATAGAAAATAGGTATAAAAATATTACATTTTGAATACGTTGTTATTAATTTTAAATAACAAACAATGAAGCATATTCATTACATTTAATAAATAAGTGACGTATGTAACAATATTCTAGTATGAATTTTAGTTTTATTTATTAAAATGAAGAATTTGAAGTCAAATTTCTCGAGCTTTTACTTGCTTAGGATTATTCGAGCTTAAGCAAGATGCTTCTTAATATCGCTGCCTATCTACTATTGCTTGACATATCATTTTAACAAATGATCCCATTCAGATGAATTGCGCAATGTTTATTTAATAATGTAAAATAAACAAATCTTTACACTTATAAGCCGATTTCAGATTTTATAGCAATGGAAAAAAAATGCATCTAAATTTTTAAAAACAATTATTTAAATATTTTGGTGGAATTTAAATGTGTCTCTAGTCCTTTATTTTGACATAAGAAACTCGTATCTTTAAAATCCACTGGCCATCTTAAAACTAAACATTTTTTTTCAGATTCAAATCCGAGTTTAATAATTGATGTTACTTTGGTTTGTGTGTGTGAAAATTTTGTAGAATCATTTTTAACACTTTTGATTGCTTCAAAAAGAAATTTACTAGTTTTTTATTCTACAAACAGATATTCATTTTACTATTACCAATAAAATGGACTTTTAATCTGGAAAGTCTGGAAATCATAATTAATGAGTTCTTGTGTGGAAATTTTTAATCTTAACTCTTCTACCTTAATAATTTTAATCTTGTTATGTAAATAATAATTAAATCCATTTTCATTTAATATACGATATGAGTAGCTCTATCAATGTTCTTCGCAAATAGAAAATTAAAAAATAATTAAAATACAATTTTTTACCAATATAATGAAAAAGAAACTTAATTTAGATTTTTTTCTAATTTACTATGATCATTAGGTAAAGTTAATTTAAACATATTCATAAACCACATAACTTGTGCCTAACAAGGTATTTACTGGTTCTATATGAGCCATCAAAATTAGTAAGTACTTAGAAAAGTATCTAACTTATCTATAGAGATAAGTTAGAAGCATTATTTTATTCTCTCAATAATAGATCTGTATAGATCTGTGAAGACCTATTATTGAACAAAAACAATTGAGAAGAAACTGTGAAACAGCTTGAGCAATAATATCCATGAATAATTAAAATTTGTATTCAATGATAGAACTAATGTATAACTATATTTATAATTAGTTTTAAAATCCCTCTCATAGAAAATAATATATGCATCGTATTTAAAAGTATGAGTGTAAACTTAACATTATTTAACATTTAAATTAATGAGGGCAAATAAACTGATACAATTAGAGAAAAAAAAAGATTTTATTGACGATCCACAAAATGGATGCAAATTTAGAGATGTAAATTCCTGGCAGGTTTGCAAATTGATACCCGTTTGAGAATAAAGTGCTAAGGTTACTGATGCTTTATAGTGGTAGTTTGCTACATATATAGTAATTAAAATGTGAGCTTATTCGGGGATACTAAAAAGTGAGCTAATTCGAGACTGCTGATACTTTTTTGCACTTTTTGAATATTGTTATATGGAAACATTACAAGATATTTCCAAATACTGGAACAAGCTCTGTTAATATAACCGGACATAGAAGGACATTATACTCCTTTAAGCAACGTAGTGTGCTAGTCATTTAGTACATGGTAGAGCTTTTTTGTTGATAAATGGCATAGCACAAGAGTTATTTTATAGAATGGGCAGTATCATCAATTGCAGAAATTAGTAATGTACATACAAGGTGAGAGATTATTAAAAAGTACAAATAAAGGCGGTAGTAGAAAATAGCTCATTAGATTGTCAATCAAAGCGCTGTGACAGTATGCCGTTCAGTAAAAACTAATAGATTTGACCGTATACTTCACTACTTTTCACACATTTGCGTTGATCATTATTACTATGAGTGAATAAGGATTTGTTGCTAGAAATCATGTTCCACCTGTACTTAGTCAAACTGCCCGATACACTAATCTAGATGACATTGCCTACGTTGAAAGGTAAGTGATAATTTTCTTTATGAGCTTTCAAATTCCACGCATGATAGATTTCGACACCTCTGGTTCCATGCCATTTGGAAATTAATGAGACAAAGATTATGTAATATATACGCTAAATCCTTTTTAGGGTTGATGCCCTGAGGGTGTTCTGAACCACTATGGCTGCAGAATGTGCCTTACCTGGTCTATAACTATCAAAATAACATTACTACATAGCTTCGACCAACATTTTGACTTATACTTCTGCTGGGCAGATCCTCCATTTCTAGGACGTATAAAGCAATGTCTTTCTAAATGTTTTTAGTGCCAGAGTATATTTTAAAAATATCTTTCTTTAAAATCCCGAATATAAATTATATAATTCCAATTCTAATTACCCTTTAATTAGTTTAGTGATTCTTTTAAATAATATTCATTGTGAAATTAAAGGGCACTTTGTACAAGTCTCTTTTGTTCATTAGTATTGAAATGCTAATTATAAATGTACAATTCAGCAAATCACATCGACAAGTCAAATTCGTAGATATAGCTTCATTTTTATAGCTGCATATATTTCTTGCAGAGCCCATTTCGATTTGTTATTTTGAATAACAACAGTATTTTAAGAATGCGCCTTTAAATTCATCTTAATTTGCTTCTGTTTTCCTTTTTAACTTGAAACAAGATTTGCTTGATTTATATGAAGCATGTACTTTCTAAAGTTTTTTCGGTGATTAAAAATTATTTTAAAAGGATTTCACATATATTCCCATAATATTTCCGCAAATCATTATTGAAATCAAAATTGTGTTTTTACTTGACTCAAAAATTGAAGTATAGAAATTATTGAATTATAGTTTAATGAATATCTCATTAACTAATACAATTTTGCTACTTATATAAGATAGCAAGTCAAAACATTTTAAAAAAGTCAGGAAAACGATACTTAACAATTATTGATATCATTTCATTAAAAACCAAACTAAAATTTAAAATTTTTAATGTATGATAACAATAATTTTTTTCGTTTAAAGAGATTTGTGTACCTAAATAATTATTAATTTTTAGGTACACAAATCTCAAAGTTTAATACACAAAGAATTAAACTTTAAAATGTTTTCTAATATTTGATTCTAAATGTTTCGGTATAAATTTATTCAAATATTTGAAGGCATGGCTATTCAAGATTGAACTTGAAATTAGATTCGAAAACTTTCACGTGTTTTTCTTTTAAAGTGTTTTCTATAAATCGACACTTAGAATTCTCGAGAAATGGAATATTATATACGTTTAGTTTAACATTTACAATAAATCTGCTAATTGTGATCATATATTTCAGTGATAAAACAGACATGCAAAAATTTCCTAATCGTCTTGTTAAGCCATTCATTACTTTCATTCACTTTTTATTATTTTTTGCATGATTAATAAATTATATATGTTTGTTTAAGACGCTCTATAAGCAAATAAGAAATCTTTTTTGTGTTCGTATAGTATCTCAACCACACATATTTTAACATGTCAAATATGTAAGAAAAATAAAAAATCAAAGAAAAATATATTTACAGTGGCTGAAGGCACATCTGAGGAAATACCCGGAAGACCGTCTCTTCCTGGTGGACCCTAAAATGATAAATAAAAACATAAACAAAACTGAAAGTTTATGATCACTCTCATCATGTCTATTCAGTCACTTAAAATTGAGATATTTAAGTACCTCTTACGACAGCACTTCTTACAACAAGTACTAATGATGTTGCATAAGAGAAAAGTAATGTTAAGCATCACGTTACTTAGAAAACAAATTTGCATTTTGCATTTCTTCTTTATTTCATTCTTATGGGAAGGACGAAAAGGCCATTATTTTAAGTGTGGAGAATGTTTGACTAAAAGATTAGTTTAAAAGCTTCCCACATTATAATTTTAAGATGTTTTATATGACATTTTTAATAAGGATTAAGAAATAAAAATATGACAAATATATAATTAAAAAAATATTTTTACGGGCTTTCATCAAATAGCTTGTACAATCATTAAAATTGTAAACTAGATTTTTTAACCACCATTTTCTTTAGAATAAAAGCATAAATTGTCTCTAAATTACTGCCTTAATTTAATAAGAGCCAGTTTTGAAGTTTTAGCCTGTGGCATTCAATTAAAAGTTTGAAAAGAAATTTTTTATTGCAAGCGGTATAAAATTCTAGAATATTATCAAATGTAATGTGAATTTCTATTACAGTAAGATTTCGTATGCATAATTTGTTATTTTTTTTATTTTACGATAGTTTTAAAATTTAATGAAATAATTTCGCCTTAACCTTTTACACTGTTCATAAATGTAGATTTAATCACATTTAACTGTATAGGGAAAAGGTAAGAGAGTATAAGGTTATGCATAGAAAGTCATGATAAAAGGAATTATAATATTTTATTTTATTCAATTATATTTTCAAATGTAAAAAAAGTATTATTTTAAATATATGATAAACATTTAACTTTTATTAAATATAATTAATTTCTAGTTACTAAAACATATATTTATAACGGCACCTATATAAATTAATTTAATCGACATTTTACTATTTGAATTACACTAAAAATTTAAATCAGATGGAAAAAAGTAAAAATTTGATTCGTTATAATCTTCTATAATTCAGTTTTCTATTTCTTTACCAACTCCTTTTTGAGTTATGTTAAAAAAACGCATAATGTCTTACGAATCACTAAGCCTGTATTTCTGTATATACATTATCATTTGAAGTAGCTCTTTCTAGTTTAAGCAATTTTTCAAATTAAATAATAGTAGATACAAAATACAAATACTGCTTGAGTATCGTGATGAATACACAGCATATAATGGTCCCATAATCGATAGTTTTTAAATTCAATACATACCAGAGTATTAATAAAAAGCAATTAGTTTTGTATATTTTTTGTATACTTTAATCTCAATACTGTAAAGTATTAGTGAAAAAGTAATAATGAGTAAAATAACACACATAGAAAGAAATTTTTCTCACAAATCAGTTAACACTATAACTGAAATTTTATTACAGAGAATCAAAAATGTAAATATCAAAAATAGTTAAATGACATTTTTTATTTATATAAAAAATTTTTTTTTAAATCTAAATGTTCAAGAAAATAACAAAGATCACAAAAACTGTTTCAATGTAAATCTATGCAATTATAACTGACAAGGTACAGAAAATCGATGCGGTTCATTGTGTGATGCTTTAAGAGATAAATAACTCGAGAAGGAATTACGTGTTTTCAACGTGTTGCTCATGGTAAATTTAGAAAATAATTTCGCTCTCATTATCATTTCGAGCAAACTGATCCTATCTCTTCAGATATACGACTCTGAATAGTTGTTGAAGTTCAGTGTGAGTTAATAGTATTTTCAAAAAAAAAAAAAAAAAAAAAAAAGAGTGGGAACTAAATTACAAACGGATGTGATATGCACGGTAAATCACGAAAATTACGTATTGGGAAGTTTTAAAAGAGAGTTAATGTCCCTTTTTTATGTGTCTGAGAAATGTTAACTATTAAGTTTAGGCGTGCCGAATCTGCTTCAAGGACTTTTTACTATTAGAATGGATAATTTCTTTCATTCACACACACACACACACGATAAAGAAAAACAATAATATAGTGGTGATTTTTGTCTGCTTGATCGATACATAAAAGTTGTAACTCTTTAATCAGCTATTAAAAAATTTTGTTTTAAAATTTGTAAGAAAAAGTAGTTCTTGTAAATTTGTATGAAAAGTAAAGTTAAGGATGCAAATATTTATTTTTACTGCTACTGATTACCATTACATAATAAAAATTTGTTCAAGTTAGTTCTTTGAAACAATAAATCTGACATGTAAATAAAAAAATTAACAAAACGGATTTTTTTATCGAACAATTATACATAATTTCTACCACTTACAAATATAATGTATATACAACATTACATTGCGTCGTGATAAAATTATTCAAACAAATCATGAAAAAAAAATAATTTAAATGAAAAAATTAATTAAAATAATTGACAAGAAACGGTAAAGATATATTGCCATGGCAGAATAGTTTATACAGCAGTATTTCTGATTTGCAATATATAATGTGATTTATTCACACGAAAAACATATAACATACATCTACTTAAAATAACCTGAATATACCATTTAATGTGTAAACTATATAATGTCGATTTAAGTAACTCTACTACAGAAACTATCCTTTACTTATTCGATGCATCGTTCAAAATCTAAAGTTCTATATTCTATGTTGTTTCTTTTTAATAGTTTATTATAGATACACCTAATTTTTTCAATTATGTCATATTTACTTATTTAAACTATATATGTAAAACAAAGTAACCGATAAAGTTCTTGAGGTTTTCCTTTGTCATTGAAAGAAAGGAAAATGGGTATTGAAATTAATGTATCACGGAAATAGGTATACAAATTAATGAATCACGGAAATACGTATACAAATTAACGTATCATGAGAATAGATATGCAAATTAGTGTAGTAGATATGTAAATGTATGTGATTTACGACCTAATAGTAGACAGAAAGAATATCAGTTATTATGAAAGCAGACTAATCATGCGCTTTCATCAATCGCACTCCATACATTAGCAAAAACAGAACTGTCTAAACAGTTTATGGGGTGTTGATTGCTTTACGATTTCTAAGCAAGCTTATCAGTCGCTGCATGAAGTCACGAATGTATTAAGTGTTTCGTAAAGAGGTTTTGCGCATCTCACCTGCAAATAGGGAGGTGATGGGATCGAATCCCGATTCGGGCATGGATGTACTTTCTCTATCTCATGTCTTTGTCCTTTCCTTGTATGAATATGTTTTGAATGGTTGCCTACCATATATAAGGGTACCTATGACGTGTGTATTGAGGAACTCTGACTCCACACCAAATTATGGTTCAGTTGGAAAAGTAGAGCAGAGCTCCAAATCTTGTCAGCTTAGCTGACTCAAGAAAACAACAATAACAAAAACTGAGCGTGCTGAAAGGTGTTGATTTTAAAAAATTCAGCCACTGAAGTGGACTCTTGTACCAAGTTCTTATGAACTTTTTTGCATCCAAAACACCTGAATTTTGGGTCAACATGCCAACGACAAGAACGTTGGCAAAAGATACTGAATGCCGATGGAGATTACTTCAAAGAAAAAGTATAGGCTGCAGTTTTCAATCAAAAGTTCCTATTATTTTAGGTGATTATTTTTTATATGCAGGTAATTATTTTTCTGGTAGGTTATTCTTTTTTCATTTAAACTAAACGAAATATTTTGCTTGTGTAAGGTCATTCTAAATGCTCCAGCTATTAAGACAATTTCGCAAAACCATTTAATGCATTGGTCCGATACTCAAGATGATATTCAAATATTACATAAAAATAAATTAGAACATATCTAATTTTTTTTTTTTTTTTTTTTTTTTTTTTTTTGCTGATTACTATTTTATAAACCAGCGTCTGCAGTTAAAATTTTATTTTCCATCCAATTTTATCAAAAAATGAACATGATATCAAGATCATTGATTTTTCAAACATTTTTCTCATTATTAAAAGTAGCACTTTTAATAATGAGAAAAATGTTTGAAAAATCAATGACTTTATGTAGTGTCACACGACTTATATATAAAATCATGTGACACAGTTGAACAATACCATTAGAATATAATTTTTAAAGTTAATGAAAAGAGTTACGATTCGAATGAAATTGTTGTTCCTATGAACGATTATTTATAATACTTGTTTTATAATTTTTTTCTTGTTAATCTTTGTAAAAAATAAAGTAGATTAAAATTCTCACAACATTATTTAAAAAAGTAATTATCAGAGTGTGTTTTTGTTGATCTTTTCTACCGTAATGAAATAATAAGAAATCACAGTTTAGAATTATATTAACAACTCTAAATAAAGGTATATATTACGCACACTTATTCACAAATAAATAATAAATTAAAATTTTCAAATACAGACGAAAATTTCTGGAAAATTATATGAAAGAGTAAAGGTAATAATGACTTTCAAAACAAAAACTTCAAATGACATTAATTTTATAAAATATTGTTGTGTAAATGCAAAAAAAAAAAAAAAAAAACTTGCAAGCATAGAACTCACAACTATTTTAATTACATAAAAGTAATAGCTATATATAAAATAATAAATGAAGCACGATTGATCAAATGTATCATATTTTTTTTTTTAAAAAACTGTTTTTTACAATGTGTTTCTAAATTTCACAAAATTAAAAATCTTAGGAAATAATATTTTAAAAGTAAAACACATTTTTTAACTTTCAAAATAAGTTTGAAAAATGAAATGTTGTAATTAAATTATTTATACATCATGGTATTTAATTTCGTGGATACATATTTTATTTTTGAGCATTTTTTAAATCTAAAATTTATATTCAGTATTAGATAATAAACGCATTTAGAGCTGAGTGGATTCAAAACGTACTGGAGTTAAAAAACAAGGCATGAAAAATTCAATGCCTAAGTAATTTAATTTTTATAAAAATTCTACCATGAAATCAGTTCCTGAAAATGTAAGTTTCTTTACAGAGATAGAAAAAATATTTTCGTGAATGTTAGAACATTTACTAAAGTACGACTTTCGGCAAGTCTAAAAGGCATATTTAAATGTTGCAAACTAATTTGGAAAAAAAATTGAAAAGGGAAAGGTTTGCTGCTTTAGAACTTTTAATGAAAGAATTTAAAATTAATTGATTTTATCCTCCCCCAAAGTAAATTGATAAAAGTTAATCAGTATTTCCACAGCTTATTTAGATATGTAAATAGCAAAAAATAATGTACGCATTTCAATTTATATATTATGTTACATTCATTAGATGCATTTTCAGGGTACAATTGCCTAAACATTTTAATTCAACAAAATGTGATCACGTGTTTATTTAAATAAATCTTTAAAAAGTAATCAAGTAGGATTTAAGAGAACTAATCACCAGTTCTAATTTGAGAAAGATATCAAAAAGCAATAACCGCGTAATATTAATCTTTGTTTTGTTAACTGATTTCGTTTTGTTCAAGTCCGGATGTTCGTTTTCTTAACAAGTTAAAGTCTTGCATCTTTATACATTCCCATAACTGCAATCATATTTCATGAAAGCATATTGCTTTAAAGTATTAAATATTTGGTTTCTATAATTGAAAATGAAAAAATCATTGACATCGGCAAGAGAGTTTAAAAGAAAGTAGGTATAACGAGCCCTATAAAGTGGAGTTCGGGCAAATATAAGAAAATATAAACAGCATGGATGAATCCTAAAATAAAAAAAAAATTTATATGAAATACTGGTATTACGTGTTTCACTTTAAATAGGCGAAAAAGAGAAAGCCCGTAAAATAGTATATTTATGTATCATATAGTACGGTGTTGCGCATTGATTTCTAAAAACAAATAATAATCTATTTTTTTAAATGTTTAGTCTTTTCAGAGGAGCAAGATTCGTTGAAATATAGGAAGTATAATTTTAAAGTATCCAATAACGGCTTAGATTTATGACTATATATGAATATTATATTGTGATGAAGTGCAATTCGAAGATCAGAATCATCAACTTACTGGTGGACCAGCTGGTCCAGGTTTTCCTACGATTCCAGGTTCACCTTTCACACCCTGCAATAAAAAAAGAAATATTAGTAAAAGAAATAAAACTGAAAAATCTGATTTATGACGCCTTGTTACTTTAGCATTCAACATATTATATTCCGAATATTTATATTTTTATTTTGTGTTCATTAGGTTTGCAAAAATATTTAGTAAGTTGGAAATTTTATTTAGTCAAAAAGAAAAACTGTATTTTACTAGTTTTACTTTACATCAAAATTATTTTCTGTAATAAAATATCAATAAAAATAGGTTTAAATGAAATGTTTTTGAAAACGTGTTAATTTGCATTTTCTTAGATAAAATTAAATATTTCAATTAAACATTTTCACCAAAAAATGTATTTTACAACTGAGGGAAATATATCATAAAATAAAAGTTATGTATTTAGAGGTGTTTATTTTTTATTCATTAAAATTGGTGCATCATTTTTGAGAATAGACTAATTCGTTGTAACAATGATTGAATTGATATTAAGCAATTTTTAATATTTAATAGACAACTCCTATGTCATTCCATGTAATGAATTTTAGAAAATAATAGGCTATCCTGCAAAAAGATCATTAAAAGTTCAAGTATTGCATTCAGGACAATTTTATAAAACTATATTTAATATAAGATTTAGTTGTAAAGTCTTACTCAGCTACACTAAAATTAAGATTCTTTTTATTAGAATTGGAAATGTCGTTAGAATTTTAATAAAATAATTGGTATACCATCTTATTTACAAAAATCAAAAAATATATTATCCCTCAGAGGTTTGTTTGCATATATTAAATGTTAATTTGCATTCGAGATCTAGAAACAAGTACATTTTATGTTAGTTTTTTGTAATCATTTGTATTTAAATTCACATGTTATATTGGAATATTTGAAATACAGATGATGGTATTTTAGAATTTTGAGGTATACAAAACTCATAGAATCTATAAAAAATTGTAAATTTAAGCAATCTTAAAAAAAAGAATGCAGTTTGATTAAATTAGGCTACTTGATTTCTGGTTATTTCTTCACTCATTCAAATTAAATTGAAATTTTGTATTAAATTGCAAATCTTGAATTCGAGAAAAGTACGTTAGTGTAATCCGTATGGTTGTAAAAGATTAATTGTTGATCCAGTTTTAATCAAATGTAAGCAAATGAAACTAAATGTAAAATTTCTATGCTAAAACAAATTTTTGTATTATTTCAACATCTATTCCTTTTAATTTGCAAAAATTTATGCTCATTTTGCTTATAAAAATACTTTTTTTAAATATAAACTAAGATAATATTGGTAATAATTTACATAATTACAATTAGATAATTTTGGTAATAAAAATAAATGTAATAAATAGATTTTCTATACATTTTAATAACCCCGCTACATCAAATAAATTTCCTTGGTAACCCTGCATCTAAAGTTTTTATTTGTTGAAAAATCCTTGATAACACAATGATGCAAAACATGGAAATATCTACTAAATGAAACAGATTTTCTTCTCAATTCCCAACTGAAAGTTTTCTACAATAAGGGATTATACTATAACATAAATTATTATTCGAATTAACTACTACAAGGGAAGTCCTAAGCGATCAATTTTAAACTTTTTAAAGTAGTTTAAATATGGGGCAAAATTTATTCTTAAATTTTAATTTACTGTTTAGTATCAACATTTATGAATATAGAAAATTCTATTTTACTCAGCATTTCGAAATTTAAATTTATTGTTATTTTTTAAAATTAATCTGTTACCTACAGGCAAACCTCGACGTCCTGGTAAACCTCTGTCACCTCTTGGTCCAGGAGGACCCTGAAAATAAATAGGAAGAATAAGCAAAAGGTTTTCAAACATTTATTTCATTATAAATCGTAAAAATTAGTTATGTGCGTCGTAGGAATTTGTAACTTTAAGTAGTTTTACGCATTTAAAAGATGACATCAAATTGCTTAAGATAATAGACAATTTAACGAATATAAGATTTTTCTATATGTATTATATTCAGATAAAAATGGCATCAAAGTAAATCTTAAAAGTTTGTATCTCGTTCTGTAAACTCCGTAATTTGAAGTTGTCTTTTTGAGTTGGAAAAAAATATATACTGAATAATCATATTTTTAAGAAAGATAAGTATATAAACCTTTATTTAGAAAAGTATTTAAAAAATAATTGAAGTTCTAAATAAAATTCTCAGAAAATGCTAAATTTCATTTATTGGCACTGCATTATGGCACATAAGAGTACAAAATTAAAATTGAAATTTATCAATTGGTTAATGAAAGGTGAAATTAATACAAAATAAACCTTTTTTCATTTATTCTTCTTTATATATTGTAAGATTAACAAACGCATTATTTTAAATTTGGAAGAAATTCATAATTGAAAATTTTAATAATTCATGATAAGCATAAATAGGATAAATATAAACTCTACTTTTTATAATGTAATTTTATATTTTTATAAAATAAATTTTACAATGCGCATAATTACAAAATAAGACTCATTATAGGGATAAAAAATCTTCATAAATATATTTATAATCAAATGTACAGTTTTTTTTAAATTTATGTCATGTATGTATATTTCACTGTTATCAAAACAATTTGAATTTTATCTGAATAAAAAATTTTGCTCAAAACAATCTTTTATTATGTAAATAAAACATACGTAATGTAAGTAATTATATAAAAAAAAGGTTAGATTCTGTGGGGAAAATATGATAATATTAATTTTGGTAATAAAATGCTTGTCTGAAAAATCAAATTTATGAAACGTACGTTAATTATTTCAGATAAAGGAAAAATTGATTAGAATATTGAAAAAAATCACATAAATTCAAACAAATTAAATTTTAACGGTGGAAAATTAAAACTAGAATTGCTTATAAATGTACGAGACCAGACTCACTAAAAATATGTAAAACGTTAACAATGCAAGTACCATCAACAAAAGTGAAATTTCATATATATATAAACTTATTCAGAAACACTGATTTAGAATTACAATAACTTTTATATATTTTAATGTGAAGAGCTAATCATTTCTGATTTTTGTAATGGATTCTAAGATTCTAGGATTTTTGTAATGCTATCTAAAGTAGTGGGTATCAAATAATTGCCCACATTTGTATTTATTTATTTCAATAATTAATTATTAATTTATTATTATTACACTTGTCAATTATTTCAAAACAAAATTGGGAAAAGCAAGATATCGAACTTGTAGCTCATTCTTCGTAGTTTCTTTCTTGCCTCAGTTATAAAATAGAAATTCATAATAATTGTTAATGTAAGTGAATAAGTGCTTACAGTTCTCACTTCAGTGACACTGACATATATTGCATAACTTTAATCATTTCATTTAATTCTGAATTATTTATATACAATCATTTAAACTTAACAAACAAAAATATCTGAAAAAATTTCGTGTATGAAACATAATCGTACTTGTGGTCCAGGTAGGCCAGGTTCTCCGGGTGGTCCAGGAACAGTTGCTCCTTCCTATTTATTGTATAAATGAAAATATTTGGTTATTTTTCTGATAAAATATTGGTATTTAAGAAATGAAACACAGCAAAATTCGCCAGCAAGTTTAATTGAATATAGCAGAACATATTATAAAATTATTAAATCTAGTGTATGTATATTTCTTTATTTCAGAAACAAAGTCATACTTCAGATTTAAAATTTTAAAATAAATCAGTGCATTTTGTGCAGTTTTCCCTAGCCCTTTCATTAGACGAGTATTTCACTAAACAATGGAAACATTTGCTTAAAAATGTCATTTCTATTTAATCTATAGTAAATTATATTTGAAAAATATTATAAAAAAATCATTGCAATAATTAAATACTAGCAGAATAGTTATGTAAAAATCTCTAAAGATTAGAAGGAATAAACTTAATCAAGATTAAAATTATGGAAAACATTCGATTTTTCAGTAATACCGCATTGTCAATTTATGATAGGATATGGTTCAGAAGAACGGGTAAAATGTAACGTTTGAGTCTCCCTTTTTCCCCAGTAAAATATTGTAAAGCTTTTTAAGGCTAAATTTTGGGATTTTCTCTCTCAACATTTTCTATGATCCCTCCAAAAAATAAGACTATATTAATTTAAAACAAAAAATAGGAATGAAAATTTGCATAATAAAGATTCTTTTTCACAGAAGACAAAATATGCAATGGTGATCGTTAACTTGAGAAATAATAAGAGTGCACAGTAATTATTTAAGAAAAAAATTGAAATGGCATTTATCAACTTTAACATTGTTCCAAAAGTTTCAATTTACAGGTAAATAGTGTTTTAAATTACTATTTTCGATTAATTCTAAAATTCCACAAGTTCATTCTCTGGCAAATTTGAATATTTTTGGAATACATGAATTTCCAAAAGTACTCAATTCCTGTTTCCTAATGAGTGCACACAGAATATATTTTTAAGCATGTCATTTAATTTAGAAGTAATTAATTCACAAATAATTAAATTAAATGATACTTAAATAACTTTGATTAACATCCACTCATATTTCTCATGAATAATCTAATGTTTAATTTAATGTATTCTAACAAATGCAATCTTAATTCCTTTATGTTAAGGTTTCTGTAAAAGTAATTGACATTTATAAAAGAATATAAATATGTGTACTGATTATTACTTGTATTTATTAATATGCTGCCATTTCCTTGTAATAAAAATTCTTTATTTTTTACCATTTATTCGTTGAAACTAATATTTATTTCCAATATCTGTTAAAAATATTTATTTGAAAAAAATATATTACAAATAAATGAAGAATGAATTTTTTTTTATCTTTTACATATTAAAGTTTATTTTATACGTTAGCTGATTTATAAACATTACAAAGAAATAACTTATTTTCTAATCATAAAATATAAAAAAATTCTCAAATTTATTACAAACTTAGTTCATAACATTCATTTTATAAAAGCTTTTACGGAACAAAGTATAATGTTTACCAGTGTTCCTTGTCCAGGAGGTCCAGGAGGGCCCCGTGGTCCACGAGATCCTATTAGACCTGGAGGTCCCTAGAATATTCACAAACATTTTAATACAATGAAACTCATAAGCTCTCATTAAACATTTTGAAAGAAATATATACAAGTATAAATATGTATCAATAAAAATAAGTAAAACATATTAAATATTATTTTAAGTATGGTTACCCTTATTAGAATATAAAAATATAATAGATTTTATAATTATATTTTATTAAATACTGAAACATCAAATTTTAGAGACATATTTCTCGTAACATTTATTTTCTGAGTGTATCTCCCATAAAAAAAGCATTTTATTTTGCATTATAAAATTTCTAAATAATTTGCATGTTATATATAAAAGTTAAAATAAATTTATGTCCTCAGTAACTAAAATATAAAAAATGCAGTTTTTTTTTCTGTCAAAAAAGGCATTTTATTAGATTGAAGTATTTTACTTCCCCTAGAGGAAGAAATGTTCGTTCAATCTTGATATCCAAGTAACACATTTCATACTCAATCGCACATTTGGCGAGGTCTCAGAAATACTTGGCTATCTATTTTTTCATCTTTTTTTACACGAGCAATGTTTTGTTGAAGAAAATTGGCGAGGTGAAAGCATTTAAAGAAAAATGACTTAGTGAACTGAATGCTTTAGGTCATGGCCTTGTCAGTCAGTGGCCATTAAGAATTGGTCTGGACCAACTTTAATTAGCTATGAGGCGTCGGTCTCATTGTTATTTGCTGTTATCATTCATCATGTGCTTAAAGCGAAAATCTGTGCTAAGAGTGTATTGAGGAGAGAAACAATGTATTAAATGCAAACAGCTCTAAAAAAAACTCTGCCATTTCACACATGAAATATTTTCTATTGATGTACTACTTTTATAATTTATTTTTAAGTATATAGATTTATATCATTTGTGTGTAGCTATGGTAAGTTTTTCGATTTAAAATAAAAGATTAGATGTGTGTTAATATGTCATAACACTACTAAATAAAGCTACAGAATCTTACTTCCGTTTTAAGAGCATGATATCATATATTAAATTTTAACAATAAGAGAAAAACAGTGAGCTTGTGGTTTTAGTATTTAAATTTCCCCTAGGAATATGAGAATCAAGTAAATTTAAAAATTTAAGCAGAATTTGCTTATCGTTTCGGTTTAACATATAATAACTGAAGATGGGTAAATCAGATTATTATTACCATTTGGCATTAATTTTTTCAATTTTATAACTCTCATCTTTTGTTTTTCGGCGGTATTTACAATTATTAATTATGTAGTTCTACTAAAATTTTAAATTTTATCAAACCACTCTTAGAAAATGTGTTGCATTTCAAATCAATACCGCCCGCAGTTTGATCTTATCATATATATATATATATATATATATATATATATATATATATATATATATATAATATATATAATATATATATATATATATATATAATATATATATAATATATATATATATATATATATATATATATATATATATATATATAGGGATCTTAATAACCAAACATATTACGCAAAAATTTATTAGAAACATTCATACCACTCTTCCAGGCTCTCCAGTGTCACCTTTGTCACCTTTTAAACCCTAAAATTAATAAATAATATGAATAATAAAATGAATTTATTTATATAGGAAAATACAGCATGAATAATTGTCAAATTTTATACTCAAAATGATAAATTGTTCATTTCTAAAAGCAATGTACATTCTTGTAATTCATCGTGTATAAAGGAAGCACAAGCTTTAAAATATAATCATTTTGAAATATATGATAAACTTCTACAGAAGATTGACAAAATGCAAACATTTTCTTGAATAAATACTGAGATTAAATAAATACAATTATAGTAGCTATTGCTATTGCTCATTTCAAATAAAAAAATCTATCAAAAAATCATTGATAATAATTAAGTTCGCTTATGAAATATCAACTTTTTTTATGAAAGTAATGAGCAGTTTCTTGCAAGAGTTTAGGCTCTATAAGCTATGGTTTTCAACTAAACAGCTTCTGTTGAATTGATCATGCTTTGATTTATCAAAATTTATTTTGAAAGCCCCTCTTTTGAATAGTTCCTGTTTCAATGCATAGCTCAATTGAGAAAATAGAATTTGATATTATTTTATGCAGATAATATGAATAGAGAACAGGAAAATTTAAATCAAAAGTCAGTATTGGAGCTTCTGGTGCTTTGAGAATATTTTTCACAACTATGCTGGTTATTATCGATAATTTGTAAGGAATTTTGCAAAATAGCCTAAATATTTTTCAACCATTATGGTGACAAAATATTCAGGAGTTCAACATTTATTTCCCATTTTTGCAAATGTGGCAAGATCAAAACCATAACCTTTCAGTTTTTAGACTGTAGTTTTAAGCATGTATTTATCGTAAGCCCTTCCTTTTGTAGTAGTTTCTATAATATGTAATTCATACTGTTTCTTTCTCTTCTTAAAAGTTATACAACATCGTGTCTAGGCACTTTAATATTTTGATTCAATTATTGAAAAAATACTTTAAATATTCTTCCAATTGCTATTATTATGATTAAATATTTAAAATTTGACAATAACTAAATTTTTTAAGATTAATGAATTTGAAATAATGCAGTGATGCAACAAAAATTACCTTGTCCTTTTGTTATAGAACACTTCTTAGATGTCATAAAATGCATAATTAAAAATTAAAATTTACTTTAGGAAATGGTATTGAATTATAAACTTGATGTGTGGACGAAGATTTGTATTCATTGTGTTGGGATGTAACGGTGTTCTAAGATTGTATTGATGATAACGAAACGCTGACATTCTTCATAGGAATGTTTGATGGAAATCAGATTGGAAGTTAAACCTGGACTTGTCTAAAAACACCTCACACGACCACAGCGTATATGTTCAGATTACATGTTTTCTACACTAGTCTAGCCTTCGATGATAGTGAATTGATTTGAGTGGAACACATTTGAAGAATATAGGACATGCTGCGTCAACCTTCTTTACACAGTTTGTTTCAAAACTACGGCAGCCGAGGTTACATATTGTTTATGGGGCAAGTCTGATACTGTACTGTAGCTGCTTTTTTTTTTTTTTTTTTTTTTTTTGGTAGCGATTGTCAACAACAGATCGTTTTTTGACCACAGTAATTCGAGGACAACTGTTTTGTGAGGTCTTTTGACGTTTCCATCCTTTTGGAACAGTTACGAAAGCCTAGAGATGGATGGCATTCTGCTCGATTCTGTTTATTAAATACTGCTCTTCTGCGTAAGCACACATTCCAAGCGGCTGTAATATTTGCTCCCATAAAAAAAGTGTCTACTATATTTTCTCTGCCATAGATTCATTTGTGGTATTGTGCGAATTACAAGGAGCTTTGGAACTACGATATTTCTCGGCCGCCATTTCTTGATGTGTTTTTCTCCCAATTGTTAACGTATATTTGATTCCTTTAATTTCTAACAATAGCATGTTATTCCTAAAGATATCCGTAATAATCCCTCAGATGGAATTCCATAGTACAGGACTGGGGAGGCCAAGCTCTTTGATAGTCCGAGCTATTTTCCAAAATTTGAAATTTTTCAAGATCCACAATTACGTATTTAAAAGGTCGGTAAGAACGTATTAAAAATATTTACAGAAATTATATTCATTAAAATCATAATAAATAAAAGTGCAAAATAGGTGTATTGAATTTAAATATTAAAAGCTTAATACACTTCTTTTACTTCTCTTGATAATACCTTAAAATTTGGAGAATAATTGGTGACAGTACTTCTTAGTAATTCTTTGAGTTGTTGGTTAGCTACTACTGGTATTGGTTAGCTACTGTCGATGTTTTCATTTCCTGAATTTTAAAGAGGAATGAAATGATTCACATAAGTAAGGTTTTTCCGTATTTTGAAATAGTGCGAAAAGCAGTCTTTTAATTCAGGATACTTCGATTCTGGTACAAATTTCCATAATTCAGTAATCAATGTCGACTTACATTTTAATTGTAGAGCCTGATCTTTTCTCGAGTACATTTATCGAGAGCCACAATTAATCCTTCAAAGAGCCATATGTGGTTCGCAAGCAGCAGGTTGGATATCCTTGGTATATGATTTTCGTGTAGTATTGAACTACCTTTATTTTACGGATACAAGTGTAAATAAATGCATATTGTTTTCTAAAATGTTCAATTATTTTTGAGCTATATATAATTTTGCCGATAATTCAAGCTTAATAATATGTAAGTTTTTTTCCCCTGAAAAGTATACTCCAATTTCACTAATAAAAATTAATCATGAAAAAGAAAAACGCTTTCTTCTATTTGAGTTTATTTTTAATATTTAACCTCATAAAAACTTTTAATATAGTAGTTTATTTTTAAATGATAAATATTCATATTTTGAGTTTTTCGCTTTCTCTGTCTTCTAATTTTAGCCATGCATTAATAATCCCAACTCTAAAATATATAACAGATTTCAAATATTTAATGCAATAATAGTTATTTAAATGCTCAAGAATTATTTCAAGTACAGAAGTATGTATTTTAAGTAATAGTAAGCACTGCAGTATTTATTTTCATTGTTTTAGGGCTATATTTAGATAGGACTATTCGATTGTCCTAATTCTAATTTGAAAAAGCCTGCTTACTGAAAACTCACAGGTTTGCCTGTAACGCCGGGTAATCCAATTTCTCCTTTAGCTCCTGCAGCACCCTAAAAATTAGAAATGAACCAATGAAAGTAAGAATAATTTTTTTATATAAAATTTTTATAGAAAATGATTATGGTTCATCATTCATTATGAAACCATTTGGAGAATTTCTTAAAATATGGAATAAAAATTTTTTAAATATATAATTAAACTACACTGTGTTCTTCTTAATTAATCTCATGTGGTTAAATAAATTCAACATTATAAATATCTTCTTACTTGGATTCCTTGTGGACCTTGTCTTCCTGGTGGACCAATTGGCCCTGGTCTACCCTGGAAGAAAAATATTTTTGTTATAATAAGGAACTATTTATCAAATAGTTTCACAAAAACACATTCGTATTTTATTTTATATAACTTGGTTTATTCTTCCCTTGATGGTCAGTTTTCAAACAAGGGATAATTCGACTGTTATCTAAAGTTAAATTTGGATTCCACTCATACGCAACCATTCTTCCCTAATGACAGAACTAAAAATATGACTGTTTAAGGTGCTATGTTTCACCATCAGCTTAAGAATTGATCTTTTACAAATCAGATGTGCTAATTTTTAATTGAAAACTGTTTCCATAAAAAGGAAAATTACATAGGCTATATTTAATCGCATTTAAAGATAGTATTTTAAGCGTTACATAAGTATTAATATAAGAATATAATATAAGTAATATATTATAAATTAGTTGAATAGTATGAGAGAATAGAACATTTTATTTTTCTAAGAAAAAATCTTAAAATGTGCAAAAATATATTTCACCATTGCTGTGTTTTTACTGTACTATTGTGTACATTGTTTAATTTTTATAGATTGTTTTATAAAATTGACTAAGGCGTAAATGTATTTTGTTAAAATTTAAGAAAGTTCAATTATATATATATATATATATATATATATATATATATATATATATATTAGCAAATTGCTTAAACAACCATATAATTACTTAACTCGAAAATTTAGTAATGTTTCTTCAATAGCCACGATTACAAAAACAAAAAAGTTTGTTTTTATAAGATCATAATCATTTAAAAAGTATAGTATAATATAAGGAGATACTCCAATTACGCATTGATATTATGATGTAAAATTTTGCGTTATTTTTAATTTAATTTTATTAAAAGCTACCAAAATGTCATTAAAAACCAGTATTCCTATTAAGAAATGTTTACTAAAATAATATTTGTTGACAGTTTTAATTATTTTTTATAGCGAAATACTTCCGGTATTTTTTAAACTTGTGCATTTCATTTTGAGAGAGTTGAACATTTTTACTATTTAATAAATTATTTTATTAAGAGTCAACATCACTTGGATAGCAGATCTTAATATATATATGCAAATTTTCCTAATTTTCTTGGCTCAAATAACTGTGCTCAAATCTAAATCTTTATAGTTATTTGATTTTAGCTATACACACAATTAATATTTTATTACATTAATAATCATTATAATTACATTTTATTGCATTCATTTCTTCAACTAGTTTCGAAGTCAAATATACAGAGATTAATTCAACTGTATAAGGAACAAAAATGTCATTAACAGTAGTCTTTTTTTCACTTACAGGAATACCAGCGGCTCCGGTTTCCCCTCTTGCACCTGTGATTCCCGGCCATCCTTGCGGGCCACGCTCACCCGGTAAACCAGGAGGTCCAGGAGGTCCCTAATTTTGGAAAAAGTATTTTATGGACATATTTCTTTCCAATAAATAAATTTTAACTTACACAATTTTAAACCTTATAAAATTATAAGCAAATTCAATTATTCTTCAAAACAATTCATGTTTTCTTGCATTACGAATAACAGACATGAAATGTATCTAAAAATAGCATATTTTTGTATTAAAGAAAATCTTGATGCATCGATTTATCTGCCTCTGACGAAAGCGTTACCACTGAATTAGGCAGTACGCGTATAATGAAATTATTTCATAGACAACCTTAAAACAAAAATATTTTCTTATTCCTGGTCAAGTTTTATCTCATCTCTACACATTTATTTTTCTATTCTTTTCCTCCTTTATAATTCCATTTAAGGCAACGTAAGCACTGCAACATTTAAAAAATACGACAAAGATTTCAAGAACTTTCTGACAAATCACATGGCAAAATCGTGGCGTTAAGTGTTTCAGTAGATATTTATATACATAATGAGCTGATAAGTAGTTCCAGTATTTCTCATATATTCTTGATAAATATCAGCTTTCAGATGTCATCAGGTATAAATTATTACCCATTATTATTTCTATCGCTATATGTTATCATTGGAAATATAACTGCAGAAAGAACTACAGACTGCTGATTATAAAAGCAATAACTGATACACTTACAACACTACACTTAATCATAACATCTCGTAATTTTGATTCCCTATTAAGAGTTGAATCGGACAACTGAACAGTAAGAGCTTTTGCATAATTCATCACATACCTTTTTAAGTGTTTTTATTTTATTTTTCATGCTTTGAAAAATTCAGACAGAGTTTACTTAAGCATTCTCCAACAATTCTGTCAGCTAACCTTATTTGTGTAAATTTAAATAAAATAAAATTTAAATTGAATAATAATATATTATGAAATAAAATGTCTAGTAATCACATTTTAAATCAAATCTTTCATGCTCTGTATTTTTAATATTGGATTATCTCCACACTGAAGATTATTCAGTGCATTGAATTAATCATATTATTAATTAAATTGAAAATGCATCATTCTTAATAATTTTTGCTTACTATCGAGAGTCATAAATATGATATCCTTATGTTAGTGTAACCAGTTTGTATCGTACTTCATAATCAAAAATTTTGTTCAGGAAATTAATTTCATGGCTAATCAAACGATCTCTTTCTTATGTTTTATCATAATAATGTTGTATTTTAAAACGTTTTTAATAATTGGCTGAGATATTACACCTTTATTCATAATTTTGCGTCACTTTCAAGTTATAGATTTGGTTGTTTAGTTTTAATTTCGTTATTAATTATTAAATATGTATTCAAATTATCAGTTTAACAAAACACAAAAAAATTTTTAAGACTTTCCTTGACATATATTTTGAAATATCTCAGAAAAAATCTTTAACAATTATTTCCAAGTAAACATATTTTAAAATAACTTTGTATATAACACTCTTATATTTTGATATAAATTTTAAAGTAATTCCGTTCAAAATTTCATCGCAAAAGAATTTTCAGAATTCCAAAATTAAATACATTCCAGAGGTAGCTAAAAATCGAAGAAATGAAAGTATTTGAACAATAATCAGCGATACAAATAGACAAATTTTTGTACATGAAAAAGGACTCAAATTTAATATATAAACCGTATCTATATTGATTGCTCTTACAATTTCCTTATCTGAAGCCACCATACAAAATGTCAAATTTATATGAGAAATATTATAAATAGAAATAAGAACTCCAACGCACACTTGCAGAAGGCATATATGGACTACATCATCTATATTTTGTGCAAAAGAAATTGATTGTTTCACTAATTTAACATTTGGACATTGTTTCTTGAAATTTAATTGTTTGCGTGAATCTCATATGCACATTGCATAAGATGAAACTTTTATCAGTACATATTGGAACTCTACTGCAAAAAAAATCATAGCATAATGGTAGTGCTTTAAATCGTTTCATAATGTTTGGATTCCTATTTTAGGGATTTCATGAAAGTCAAACAAGCATAAAATTAATGAGCTGTTAAGATATATTCTGAATGGGAATCAGGACTTATGAAGCTATAAGTTATTGACTTCTGAAAGGGTGTAGCACTTATCTGGTTTAATAGGAACAAAGAAATAAGTTCCTTAAATAGCTCAAAATAATTTATTACAATTAAGGGTACAATTTGAGCACAACACAGATACATATACTACAAATAAAACAAAATTACATCTAAACACATAAAGTTAAAGGGAATAGGGTAAACATGAGAGTCATATGGATATACGTCTCATTCCTACGGTTGCTGGAGAGGGACTGACTTCCTTGGTGATGACGTCATGGGTGGTGCTGAAGATATGGGGCGCTACAGACTCCCCTCTGGCTCCGCCGACGTCCCGGCAAGGAGACAGGATTGAGGTTAAGGTTGAGGTTGTCTGCAGGTCTTCCTCTACTTTTCAATGGATACACTGGCCCTTTATCTCTAGAGGATTGTTGATAAGGCTTCAACATACTGGTATGGTAAGTACCGAGTACTTGATCAGGGGGCAGCAGGATCTGCAACATCATATGTATTTGGGGATTTATTCGTTAATATAATATAAGGTCCTTCACGCTTGGGCATGAATTTTTTACTTGTTTTGGTTTTGGACTTGCTCACGGGATGTAAAGTGATCCAAACTTTATCACCTGGTTGATAATAAACGGGTCTATGCTTCTTGTCAAAGTACTCCTTTCTAGCATCTTGCTTTTGCTCTATACGTTCTCTAATTATGGGTGTAAATCATTTAAATTCTTTTTAAAAGGTGTTATCTCTGCGACGAAGTTATCGTTATCAATGACAGCTCTAATATCATGATTGACATCGTCTGTGGTTCGAAGTTCTCTTCCGAACTGAAGGTAAGCTGCCGTATGACCTGTAGAATCACATTTTGCGGTGTTTAAAAAGCAAAACGTATCATGGGTAGTTTGTCCTCCCAAGTATCATGTGAGTCACCAACTAGAATTGCTAATTTGGGTTTTAGATCTCGATTTTTACGTTCAGCAGGATTTGCTTGAGGATGGTATAAAGGTATAAGATCTTGCTTAATATCTAGGATCTTACAAGTTTGTTGCATTACAGCACTGACAAATTGTACACCGTTGTCGCTGATTAGTCTTCTAGGTAAGCCATAGCGTAAGAAGACTTCTTCTATCAATATTTTAGAGCAATTGATAGCTGTGGCATCTTTTAGGGCAAAAGTTCGACCCATCTTGTACTTGTATCTTCAACAAGAAAAATCCATTTTTTCCAGCTGGGGTCTCTGGAAGAGGACCAAACAAGTCTATTGCCAGCGTCTCAAATCTTGTGAGTAAATAGGCGTTCTGAGTAATCCAGCAGGTTTCTGGTTGTTAGATTTGTACCGATTACATTCAGCACAATCTTTCACGTATTCGGCGATAAACTTTCTCATACCAGGAAAGAAATATCTAGAAGCAATTTTATGATACGTATTCTCAGCTCCACAATGTCCTGCCGTGGGAGAATCATGATATTGCTGTAGGACACGTTCTCGCTCGTGACAAGGGACAACTAACTGTGCTTCTTCTGACTCTGTTTCAGGCGAATATCGATACAGTATTCCTTGAGTCATGAGATAACCTCTACTAGTCCAATTTACATAATTTTCATCTTTCCGTCCACTTTCAAAGCAGTCTATGATCTTTCTTACATCCTCGTCCTTCAGTTGTTCTTCGCGAATGTCTTTAGATTTCCGGGATGGTAAATCTATGGAAATAGTGTTGAAGTTACAAACAAATTTGTCCTCTGTATCAAATGGTCTAGACAGAAGATCTGCAATTACATTAGATTTTCCTGGAGTGTAAAGTATTTTCGGATGATATGACTGGATTTGAAGAGCCCATCGAGCTAAGCGTCCGGATGGCGATTTAATACTCATAAGCCACTTCAAGGTTGGTGATCTGATGCAATAATGATTTCTTGATTTTCCACATAGCCACGGAACTTCTCAAGAGCCCATACTACCGCTAGTGCTTCTTTTTCGGTAGTTGAATAATTTCTTTCTGCCCAACTGAGCAATCGACTGGCATATTCAATCACATGTTCTTCCGGTCTTTCTCCTTGGATAAGGACTGCTCTAGAGCGTAATTACTCGCATCAGTTCTTATGAGGAATGGTTTAGATCCATCTGGCTGAGACAACACAGGTGGTGAAATCAGCCGTCTTTTAACTCTTCAAATGCTTTCTGCTCTGTATCACCCCATGTCCATTGTTTATTCTTTTTAGTTAAGTCACTAAGGGTCTAGCAACTTCAGAAAAATGGGGAACATATCTCCGGAACCAGGAACAAGTCTGTAAGAAGGACTGAACTTCTTTAACACATTTTGGTGTTGGAATTTTTGAATAGTGGATATTTTGTCAGCATCTACTTCTACACCTTTTTCAGTTATCCAATGACCTAAATACTTCACTCTGTCACAAGAAAAATTGCACTTGCTTCTATTGGCATTGAGCTTAAATATAGAAAGTCTTTCAAACACTTTTCGTAAATCTGATAAATGTTCATCAAAAGTTTCTGATAAGATAATGATATCATCAAGGTATGACAATGCAAAAACATCTTTGAGACCAGATCTAAATTTATCAATGAGACGTTGAAAAGTTGCGGGTGCGTTGCGCAACCCAAAAGGCATACGTAAAAATTTAAAAGTTCCAAATGGACAGATGAAGGCTGTCTTCTCTTGGTCTGATTCATGAACTTTGACCTGATGATAACCAGATCTTAAATCTATCGTAGACATGTATTTCGTCGACTTGGCCTCAGTCAATAAATCATCCATTCTAGGTAGTGGATAGTTATCCGGAATAGTCGTTGAGTTTAACTTGCGGTAATCAACACACAATCTAATGGTACCGTTTGGTTTAGGTACTAATACCACAGGACTTGCATAAGGAGACTCACATTCCTCAATTATTCCTTCTGTTAGTAAGAATCTAGCTCTTTCTTCAACAACTCTTTCTTTGCAGGCGTCATTCTATATGGTGGTTCAGCAACAGGTAGGCTATTTCCAGTCTGTATTCTATGTTCAATAAAAGGAGTAGGCTCTCCCCTGGCTTGAAGTTATTTTCAAATTCTTCCAGCAATGAATTTAATTTGTTTCGTTGTTCTCTTGTCAAAGGTTTTCCTTCATCATTCCTCAATTTCACGGAATTAGAGGTTTCTGAAATTTCAGCAGGCATATCAGGAGAAGTTAATTTCTGCGACATTATTACTTTTTGCAGTACTTACGGTTTCGGATGGTTCACGATAAAATGGGTAATGTCTGTGTGGATAGTCACTAAAATGCCAAGTGCCATTCTGGATGTTAAGCACAATTCCAGCAGCCTGGAGAAAGTCAGTGCCAAGCAATGTTCTATTGCCTCTAGCGTTTGGTAATGCAATAAATTTCATACGAACTTTCTTTCCCTCTACATTAAGATTTACGACTGTTGACAAAGCTGGGACATTTCTTTCTTTTCCATCAGCAAGTACCATTGTAATATTCTTCTTTGAAATTTGAAACCTTTCTTTTCAATAAACTATAAAATTTCTCTCCCGCAATGGAATTTGATGCACCGGTGTCGGCACAAGCTGCTTTTTCTACAAACAGTTAAAAAAATTGAGCTGGACAATGAATCTGAAGATTGTGCGGTATACAACTTTACACCATTAACAATTGTTTTAGCCTCTTCTTTTAATTTGTTGCACTTTGGACACTTAGACTGAATAAAACCAGGATTACCACATCCATAGCAATGAACAGAAAATCTTCTTTCTGGCTTGTCTTTAGTAAATTTTGGACTTTCATAATTGGAATATTTAATTTTGTCATTTTCCTAGAAATAGGAAGCTTATAGTTTCTCTCTGAAGCAGATTTAACATAGTCTTTGAAGTTTGGCTTCTTTAGCAAAGATAGGTGAATTTTCTTCATTCCCAGTCTTACATTTTCATAACTGTCAAGCTTTTCTGCAAGTTCTAAAGGATCATTCAGCTCTGACCATTGATCAACAAAATGTTCTCTAACCTCTGGAGGTGTTCTTTTCTTTAACTGGTCAGCTATAATTAAGTCTTGCAATTTCTCAAAAGTGACGATATTTAATTCTTTTACCCATCCTTCGAAATACGATTTAATTTCAAAATAGAAGTCTTTCCATGTTACTTCTGCACTTTTCTATGTTGCGAGAACATCTGCCGAAACTTATCTGAAGTAAGTCTAAAACGCTTCAAGAGCATCTCTTTCGCCTTTGAGTAGTCTTTAACGTCCTCTTCATTTTCTCTAGCAATTAATTGATTTATTTCGGCTGGCAATGAGCCTATCAAGTACGGCATCAATTCATCTCAGGTATATTCACTAATTTTAATTGACGTTCAAATACTGTCAGATAAAGTCCGATTTCATCTTTATTGGGATTAAATTTTGGGAGAATTCGATTCAGAATCCCAGTTTGTTTTCTCTGTTTCACTGGATGGATCTGTGGAGGAAAGTACCTTCTGAGCTTCCACTTGAAGTTTAAGCGTTGCAACTCATGCGCTCTCTTTTCAATGCATAGTTCTTTTTCTTTGGCAATTCTTTCGCATTCAGCTTGTTTTTCTTTTCAAGCCGTTCCTCTATTATATTAGTTAGCATATTTTTCACCAACTCTTCATCATAATCTTTTGATTTGGTTATGATATCTTTCAGTTGAATTACTTTCAGATCATCTGCTACCCCTAGCCCCATTTCTGTAGCGAGGTTTCTCAGATCCTCCTTTTTCCCTTTCCCAAGGAATGACATTTTTGCAAGTGTTTTTATTTTAGTTAAAAACGAAATTTAAACAACATCAGTCTTAAGTACCAGATTATGTTAAAATATAAATCTTTTATAACTCTAAATATATATGAAATGTAACTTATTACTATTTATTCAAACATTAATTGTAAATAAAATGAACTCTTTAATTATTGTAAATAAATAAACCTGAAATATTCATATGATATTCACCATAATAAAATAATCAAATCAAATAAACCCAGAAATAATCATATAATATTCACCATTATAAAATAATCAAATCAATTTTATTATATTAATCTTACTAAATTTATAAAGATTCGCTCTTATTTTATATTTCAATTCAAAACAAAACTGAAACAAAACATTTCAAAATTCTATCATGAAACTTTTTTATTTTCTTTCATTTAAAACTCTATACTATCGTTTTACAATTACCAATAATCACTTAATGTACCTTTGTTTATAAATTATATTTTATCAATACTTCAATTCCAACATTCAATAAATCAAAATATATTAATAAAGATAACTTAATCATATGCATTCAAAGAATATTTTATATATAAATAACAAAATTTTCTATTAAATTTTTATTTCTTTAAATTTCCTCAATTTCCTAAAATATCTATTCTGATTCCTTTTACCAAAATATTAATAATATATTATTTTGTTATCTTAATATATAACCTTAAATATACATGAAAAACAATATATTTTCATTCTTTATTCAATGAAACCACTTACTAAAAGATTAAAACACAAAATTCCAAACAGAAAGTGAATGAGGAAAAAATAAAATAAAAATAAGCATTAATATATACTGAACTCTCATAGCATTCATAGATATTGAGCGGCTAGACAGAGAGGCATTTATGAAAACAATAACAACGGTCGTTTGCAGCGCCTTGTTTCGTGTTTTAAATCAAAACAAAAGTATCATCACATGAAAACGCACAGTCATCAGACATTTAAATTCTGTTAGCTACTCAATTTTAAAACACTATCTCACCGTAAAGATTGTTATCTTCAAATATTCAGAATTAAGAAATATAATATATAAGAAATATATAATATTCAAAAGTAACAAATATTTTACTTATTGTTCATAATTTTCTTAAAATCTAATTCACACACACATACTATAATACTTCAAATATAATAATAAAATAAATGTTTCTTTTTTAACTCAATATTCTACTAAATTTTAAGCATTTAATAAGATATGAAACATATCTACCAAATCAAACAAATAACTATACTCATAAGTATTAATACTGTTCTAAATTCAAGAACATAAAATAACACTTTTATCGAAACACAACAACTTATAAAGAAACTTTTATACAGTTTTATATTCATAACTGCTTAAACATTAACACTCATTAATTACTTCCTTAATTGTAATTCTTCACAATTAATTAGGAAATATTAGAAATATAAAAACAGTAACAAAACTTATCTCGAATTCGCAAATCAAAACTGGATAATCCAAATGAAGGAGACACTCCACTCCAGTTGAACAACAAAAGACACTCCAATCTCGGATGAGATTATATTTTGCATTAATCCATAACACACAACACATCAGGAGGTAACCTGTAAAATTTTGAGTTCCCCTCCAACAACAAGATTTAATTCTGGGTAGAATTTTTAACAGCGAAAAGAAACTCTAACTCGGGCCTCTCGTTGGGCGCCATTATTTTCTATTGTAGCACTTATCTGGTTTAATAGGAACAAAGAAATAAGTTCCTTAAATAGCTCAAAATAATTTATTACAATTAAGGGTACAATTTGAGCACAACACAGATACATATACTACAAATAAAACAAAATTACATCTAAACACATAAAGTTAAAGGGAATAGGGTAAACATGAGAGTCATATGGATATACGTCTCATTCCTACGGTTGCTGGAGAGGGACTGACTTCCTTGGTGATGACGTCATGGGTGGTGCTGAAGATATGGGGCGCTACAAGGGTATATATAATACCTCCTCCATCTTAAGGAAATATATAGTCACGTCACTTGTCTTGATTTAGATTCTTAGGTCATTAAAATAGAACAAAAAATACATGCAATGACAGTTATTATCCGTAGTGTAAATCTTTTGACCGCAAGTTGGTCTCTACTATACCATGGCATGTCAAGATATCACCATTGTTGCAGTTTCCTTTCAGGCTGCAAAAGTGACGGGCATACCTTTAGTGGTGAAGCAAATGATTAAACGAACACAAGGAAAAAACTTTATCCAGGTGAATTCTGTTTCTTCTTTTATATGATGATGAACGATTTTTTTATGGGAAGCATTGACGACATTTCTAACATGCATTTAAAGTTTCTAACTTGACGAATGTTGCTAACTAGCATTCAACATCCTCATGACGGCTTATCACTTAATGTGATGGACAGAAGGGCTCTTCGGTCTTATTCTCATAAATAGTAATGTAAATAATCATAGTTTTGTATCTGTTGCTTTAAGCCTTATTCTAAACCCCGTACTACTCTCACCAGATTTATTGTCAGTAAGATTATGCATAACGCGCGTGTTGTATCAACTTCTGCAATCAAGTTAATTGGTATACAGAACGTCAGATAGTTGCTTCGGTAAATATATTCTCCTGGTACATTTTCATTCTAAGAATATCTAATCAGGACTTACTGAGGGATTAATTCACTAAATAGCCAAATAGATTGCAGCTATTGTTACTGTCAAAGTTAGTATCTTTGTGTAGTTAACTTTTTCCTTTACAATGAATTTACAATGAGAAATCAGCAAATTATCAATTACTAATCCCTTTATATTGTATGGGTAGAAAAAATAATATTTAGCTGTTTGTTTTCATTCCCAGTGTAAGTATCTTAATGATCAATACAATTTTTTTTTCAAAAATATAACTGCATATTTGTGAGTAATACAAGACAATGTAAAGGAAAATTTTCAATATATATACAATAGTATTAATTTTTAAACTAAATTATGTTTCCAATAATCATGATTAAAGGATTGCTTCATAATAAACTATAGTGAATTCAAAATTTAAGAAAGAAATGAAAACTTGTAACAACTAAAAAAAAAAAAACATCCAAGTTATTTATTTATTTATTTATTTTGAAAAACTTTGTAATATTATTTACTTTATTTGATAAACTTAAAAATATAACTTAAACTTACTTAAAAAATATGACTAAAACTAACTTAAAAATATAAGGAAAATATGCCTTTAGTTTCAATATAATCAATGAACACATAAGAAGCATTAAATTTGGCTATATTTGCAAATTGAATGCAAAAAAACCTCAGTAGAATGTATTATAAAGGCAAACACACACAACAACTCTTCCCTGAAGTTGTATCAGCTATTTATGGTGTTGTCAGTCAGTTATACGGGTATGGATGTTATTTATATAACTAACGCTAATCACCTAAAACAGCGGCAAGCCCATGCAGTAATAAGAAAAATCTAACAAGATATAGCAAGATAACCTTTCCAAAAAAGCCAAAGAATGCTCAATGAGTTGAAGTCAAGAATGACTATTCCGGTTTCATCATTTGGATCAAAGATTCATTTATAAGAAATTAGTGCACAAAAAAGAAAATGTGAGGGGAAACTTCATCTGCTTCTAATATAACATGTACCCGTATAGGAAAAGCTATAGAATATTTCTATGCTTTTAGGCCTATAAAATTTCCTAAAGCAGTGCCTTTGCTAGCTAGGCCTAAAAATTTGTACTCTTTCACATTTTTTTCCAAAAATGAATATTACCTTTTAAATAGTCCCTTTTTTCCATATCAAGCAAAACATATCGAGTATTTACCTTTTCTTTGAGTGTAAATACTGTGCATAATAAATCTCTCTGCATCTAAATCATTCTGTTAACTGGGTAAACTTGAGGAAATACTTCAAATATAACTCAAAACATCTTTTATTTTCAGTCATATTGAAATGATAAAATGTTCAAGTCCAACATTCCCATCTATGAAATGCTAAAGAGATAGACACGGTGCAAATTACTTTATATATAGACCTCCTACGAGTAGCTTTCTGTCTACTATCATAATCGACACTTCGGACTTGTAGCAAAAACAAAAGCAGATTTAAGGTGGAGTGGAAATGTAGCCCTGTTTCGAAGTGCACAAAATTGCAAATGCATCTTTTTTATCTTGAAATTATGACGACTATATGTGCCTTTAGCCGGCTAATGTAACATAAATAGAATTGAGAAGCTGTTTCCAGACAACCTTTTCCTCACTAGATGCTCGATATTCTGCCGTCTTGCAACGACCACCTGCTACTGATTTGCTTTTAGTCGGCTTATGACTTTATAACATAATTGTGCTGAAGAATGTTGCTTCGAACTCACTTTAAAATTATGGCTATCCTAAAATACTTCATACACCATCATTCATTGAATTAGCAATTTTCATCTAAATAATTGGTTTTAAGTTTATCGAATTTAAATAACAATGGAAGTACATTATTCTCTTTGCATATTGTTTCTCAATAAAGTTTGTTTTTGTTAGTTGCTTTTTCTTTATATAAATTGAAGGCTTTTTATCTGAAATTCAAGAAATTCTGTTTCATTTTGTCAATAATATATCTTAATTTGAAGAACTGTAAAGCGTAATTTTACTTTTACGAATTTTAATTTTATAATTAATTAATTTTGATTCTTGTTGATTTTTTTTATTTATTATTTTTAGTTGTCAATCAAACTGGAAAAATGTCAGTGTAGGTATAGATTATTTAAAATGATTTAATTCTTGATATTGAGGTAATTGATGAACATAATTGTCTTCTGAAATATATCATAATTGTAATGTACGCATGAGATTATTTATCACTAACCAAAATAGAGAAGTCACACAGAATTTTGCCAACTGAACAAAATTTTGTAATTTAATTTCTGATAACATTATTAAAATTAACGAACTCAAATTAAAATTAATGAATTAAATATAATCAAAATTACTTACCGGTTTTCCATCAGCACCTGGTGGGCCAGGTGGACATGCTTCTGGACAGATAGTAGTATTTCGTTTTCTAAGCTACAGTGAAGATTTCAATAAATTAATTTAAAATGATAATTTAATACATGGAATTAATAAACAAATACTATTTCTCAATAGCCATAGTGCCAGAAACCTCGATAAAATACATATTACTTTTATATTAAATATACTTATTGCACTCAAATTAAAGAAGTTTACTATCAAATAAAAATATTATGATAAAAACTACATTAACACTTCAAATGTTTCGAAATCAAATTAAATTTTGGTAAATAGCCCAGAAATAACCAAGAAATATATAAATATATTCTGAAAGATTTGTAGTTTTAAAGTAATTCATTTATGTAAAGTGTGTTTTGGTAAAATAATTACTATTTATTAATAACTTTAATTATAATTTAACATTGTTTATTCAAAGTTATTTTAAGAGCGTTTCAGAAAATAGCAAAAACAAACAATGTTTTATTAACTATTGTGTGTTCATAAAATGCAGGAACGATTTAACTATCAGATTTAATTAAAAATAATTTTTAAAACATATTTATAATAAATCAATTTCAATACTCAGAAATTAGAATCGAATTTAGAAAAAAATTTAAAAGCAATTACAAAATTTAAAAATGATCATTTTTTTCAATATTTCGGTCTGATAAAATAGGAAATAAATTTATTAAGTAGCTATAATTGAAAATATAATAATTGTATTGTTTTAAATATTAGAAATCAATTAATTTAACTCCTTTAACACACAAATTAAATTTTTTCGACCATATAGTATTTATTATTAATTAATTGTGATAAAAATTGAAAGCTTTGAATGCGTCAATTTTCAATTGACACATTTGAAGTTTTCAGTTTTTATTAATTTTAAATATATGAATCAATTTGAAAAACTTTATCAATTTTGATTACTTGTAATAACTATCAGTTTTAGTTATAATAGTATGCATCAATATTCTCAGTTAAACATTAACTTACTGGCAATTCTATACAGGTTTCGCGTTGGGATCGGGTTGGATCACAAGTCATTACCATCCACTGTATCTCTGCCTATAAAAAAGAAATATTCGTGATTAATTTCCTCCATTTCTATGCAGGCATGTCTTTAATTAACATAAATTTAATACCAAGAGACGCATTCTTACATAGAAATAATTTTAGATAATTATATATTTATATAAGAAAATTGCTTTAAGCATCTTTAAATGTCTCATCTCAAGTTTAAGGTATATCAGAATTTGCAAAAACGTAAAATTTACAATTTATAATTCAATCAGTTAATATTTTGAACTCTGAACTTTACTTCAAAACTACTTGATGTTTTAATATACTCAGTTGTAAAAATATTCACCTACACAAGAAGTGAGACATGAATATTGGAATTCGCCCAATGTTTGTGCGCATGATCAAACGATTACAAATTCAAAACAATAGAATATGAATCAGATGCAAAATATTAGTTTTATTAAATTATAAACCTACCGTTAGTAGATATACAGACTGTTATTTAGTAGATGTGGGATCTACAATTTATGGGATAAAAATACTTGTTTTTTTTTTTCTGTAGATTCTCATAAATGTAGTAGGGGAATAACAAATTTAAATATTTTGAGATGCTTGTAGTTGCATCCTTAACATGTCCCAAACATTAAAGAAAAATCAGATAACTTGTGAGGCTATAGAAGAGCATTATATCCTAGTAAACAATGCTGCCAAAAAAATCATATATTTGCCAAGTTCTTAATGACAGTTGCATTAGAGTAACTTTATAGCATAGGCAATTACAGCAACTGAAAATGTTTACAATGTAGCTTGGAAGATGACACATTAAGTTCTGGTACAACAAAAAATGATCGGAAATTTTTTCAACTCATTTATTAGATATTCACATCAGATATTATAGCAATATATCGCTCAGTATTAAATACTGGATTGGATAATTTATGTCTTTGCCCCCACACATTTATGAGACGATAAGTAGTGCGAGAAAAGAGGGACTCTTATTGAAAATTACTGTTCTTCAGTCACATTATGCCCAATTTTCCAGAGGTTGACAACAATCCAAACAATACTGCAAACATTTCAAGTGATATCCTTGAAGATTGTTAAGTCTTTGGCTCAGAGACATCAAGTTGACTATGAATGATATGCCTTAATCCAGTGGATCCAAATCGACAAGCCAATGATATCGAATATGAGATACCTATAAATTAAGTTTGGACATAGCTACTGCCTTTATTAATTGATTTTTGCATGCTTTTTAAACTTGGAGTCTATTTAAATTACTGAGATCAGTGGTTTTGCCATGTCTGATCAGCTGTAGTGAAAATTTAAAGATCAATATATCACTTTATCTATTATGCAAATATGTGAATCAATTCGGAAGTTCTATTTTTTGAAGCTGATGAAGCAACCCCTTTAGAAATCTGAAAACTGTCTACAGAAACTTAAGGACATTTTTTTTTCAAAATTCCATACATCGAAAATGCTGATTAACTCTTAATTACCTGTAGTTTTGAATATTATTTTATTTAATATTTAAATGCGCATTTCACAACTTCACATTGGTAGTTAGTTATGAGTTCATTCAACTCACATTTCGCATTAGTATATTTTCAATTACACAACTCCTCATTTCACATCAGCATATATAATCTCATGGCACTGGATTTTATTACTACTCAACAAACCTTTAATGAATAATCAAAGTAAATAATAAATGTACTTTTGTGTGTGTGTCAAATATATAAGAATAAAAAATACACCTATTTCTATTATGTATTTAATTTACTTCACAGAAAAGTAACATACAATTCTGTTATTATGAATAAAATAAATTACTCTAATATATGAGTTTAATTTCTATATATTCATATGATAAGTAAACGATATTTACTTAATTTAGATTATCTGACATTTCATGCCCGCCATATTACCAGGTGTATGCAAATGAAATAAGACAATAAAATATAAAAAAACAATAAATTTGCGAAAACTGTTAATATTTCTTTATTCGAAATAATATTCATCGCTAGCTACACATTTTCCCCATCTTTCGGGCAATTTGTGAATACCACATCAAAAAAATTATTGGTCTTTTGAGGTCAGCCACAGTCATCAAGCCAAGATTTGAAATTTTCGTAAGAAGTGAAGCGCTGGTCAGCCAATGCGTGTCCCAATGATGCAAAAACGTGGTAATCGAAAGGATTCAAGTCTGGCGAATATGACGCGTGTGCTAAGGGCTCCCAGCCGAGCACCCTAACGATGTCCTTGGTCGGTTTAGCACAGTGGCTAGGTGCGTTTTCATCAAGAAAAATCACTTCGTGCTGCTATTTCTTGTATTTCTGGAGTTTTTCGAGTATAGCATCGTTCAAATTAAGTAATCGTTGCTTGTAGTGATCAGTATTAATGGTTTCGCCGGGTTTAAGAAGCTCATAATAGATTGGCCACTCCTGATCTCAGAAAATACACAACACTGTCTTGCGGCCGAACCAATTCGGCCTTGCGGTCGATTTGGACGGCTTTCTGGAGTCAACATATGATCGATTACGCTTGGGATTCCCAAAATTAATCCATTTTTCATCGCCAGTCACAATATTTGCGTTTGTAATGGGCAAGCAACATTTCACACGATATTTCGGTTTTTGTGCTGACTGTCCGTTAACTCATGTGGAACCCATCTACCGATCTTTATTATCTTGCCCATTGTTTTGAGACAACGGGAAACCGTGCTTTGGTCAACATTCAACTGTTTTGTAAGATGTTCTCATGTTTGGCCATCATTTTCATTGAATAATGCTTGCAATTCAGCCTCTTCAATTTTTTTGCTGGTCTGTCACGCTCCTCGTTTCTCACATTGAAATCACCATTTTGAAACTTTTCAAACCACTTGTAGCACTGCGCACAGTTCAGAGCATTGCCACCGTATGCTTCTACAAGCATTTGATGCAATTCGGCAACTTTTGTCTTCAGATGGTTACAAAAAATTAATGCTGTTCGCAAATCGTGATCGGAAGGCATAAAATTCGACATTTTCAACACAGTAAAATCAAACACAATGCACTACTTAAACTCGTCGAAATGTAAACTAAACGTGAGTATCAAAGGTCAAACTATAAAAAAATCCCGTGTCACGGTTTCGTAATGTTTGCATATATGCGTGGCGACATCTGTTAGCCATCGTCTCATTTGATATGCATACACCTAGTATAAACGAACTTCTGTAATACTACTAAAATTAAAAAAAGGGGATGACACATTGAAGAAAAATAAAATATACCTGAACTGTTTTTAAGTCTTCAAATTGTGCGATTGATACATCTCCATTTACATCAATAGGCCTTCTGATATCAAGAGGTTGTGTTCCAATAGGATCGCAGTCAACATACAAAGTTACTCTGTCCCTTCGAACACTTAAGTCAATCTTGTGCCAATCTTTATCATCTACCTATAAACCAAAAAGGAATATAAATTTAATAATGTTAAAATCTCTATTATACAAAAGCTTATTCCTTCTTCAAATTTATTATTCAATTATTAAGTTTTTATTTATTTCAGTATAAACGATTCTCTAATATTATGCATTAGTACAGAAAACATTGTGCTTCTATTATTTAATATAATTTTTATTCATTTAAATATTTAACTCTCCTCGTAATTTAAAACTTTTTTCAAAATTCGTTCTTTTACATTGTATAAAAGAATACGCGTTTCGGCATCCCATTAGAGTCCAGATTAACTTTTGATTGAGACATTTGGTGTATTCTGTTTCCCTGTTTCTCTTTAATGTTAAAATTTCCGCTTCTTCCTTACACGTTGCACACGAGAAAAATTTGTTAAATAATAATTAAAAATTTCCAGGCACTTTTAATGAAAAAAGTCATTATCACTTGAAAATTTATCGTTTTCCGTTTCAAACAAAATAGTTATTCAGTCAGATAATAAATTTTAACATAATTTTAATAATTCAAGTTTTTATTCTTAATAAAAACTTAAATATAGTTAATAGGTTTCATTTTATAAATATTGTTACATGTGACCGAGATAATCAGGTTGGTTATGGAGTCCTTTCTCGTTACCGGAAGGTAAAGAGTTCGAATACCGACCAAATCGGAGACCCGCCATGTTCACTAACGTCGGTTGGGGCACTTTAAATAAGTCGTGTTGCAATGTCTTCCAAGTGAAAAAATACCTCTTGGAATGGCAGGTTAAATCTGAAAGTCTTCGGCTTGGTCCAGGCTTCTAAATTACGAAAGCCCACTTTCGGAGATAGGATGGCACGCCCCCTGGGTCCCCCCTTTACATAAGATGCCATCACTTACGCTCCTTGTAGTACTGAAAAGGGGGGAAATCATAGTAGCAAGACATTATAGAACAAATAATTCCCACATTTTTTAAAACTTTCTTTCTCCTTAAATAAGAATAGTATTGTTTGTTTAGAAATTTGACAATGTAAATTTTAATTCTGGATTTGGAGTAAATAAAATTTAGGCGTTTGTTGCCTATAATTGCACAGTAACATTATGGGTAGCATCTGTTGAAATCTTTATGCAAACTTTTGCAAAATTAAAGAATTAATTTTGTTTCATTATTTTCATTTTCTCATTTCAGTATTAAATTTTTATGAAAAAATGGTATTCAAAGATTAATGTTTATTTTTGATCTAAAAAATGAGATCTCCTGTACTTTAATGCGGAAAAAACTAAGCACAAAATTCAACAGTTACTAAGCTTTATTTGCATGAATAGCTTAGTTACTATCTTTATTTATAGAATGATTAATTTTTCAGTGTTAAATTAATTTAGCACTAATAGTATTAAAAGATCATTTAAGCACAATATATATACGACTATATTTTACAACAGTTACTTAGGTTTTTTTTATAAAATAAAAAATTACTGTTTTGTAAACTAATTTTATATAAAATTATCGAATAAAGGAAATCTTTATGAATTTATTTAGGGAATACAGAAAATAATGGATAAATTAATTATTTTGAGATTATTAAATACACTATCAGTTACAGTTTACGGAACGAAAATATTCGAATGCATTAATCAATATAATTTTTGCGATAATGAAAATTATTTTCGGACAAAATGGTCATTCGATGCGTTTATTTGGGGGGGGGGTTTATTGAGAAAATTAATTGAGAAGGAAATTTTTTGAACACTGAATACACAAAATTTGTTAATTTAAGAACTACAAGATGGAGAAAATGTAAATGTATGAAAAATGCAAAATTATTTTTGGCTGCTTAGGTGATTCAGTAATTAAATTGATAAATTTCTTTAACTGTTTTTGTAACACTCTTTATTTTAGGAAAAGTAATACCAGAGCAGAACGTGTGCGCAAATTGTAGTCATTTTTCTAAGGAATAAATAAAGAAATTATAGCATTTGTAAAATTTTATCTAAAAATTATTCTCTAAAAAAATAATCAATTGAAAAGTAAAATCTTTCATTAATTTCTAATTAAATACGTTATTCGTGTTAAACATTAACCTACAAGTAGAACTTTCCGTCGGTCAAAAATAATCGGCATACTGATATTAAATATACCTTTTAGATTTATTAACAAATACTTATTTTTACTTAGAAAATCAATATTTTCATTGTAACTTCCTAAACATCAATCATCAAACTCTCTATAACGTACAAACATTTTTATCTCATTACTTTAAATTTGTAAGTTTACAAAGGGAACTTTTCAGCTCAAGTGTCAATATCTTCACTTATTTTAAGTATAAAAGGATGTAATATTTTGTATCTAGACAAAATTTACAATGTTCATCAGACTAATACAAGTATCACACGATGAGCAGCATTACTTCCAAATAAAATTAATTTCTGTCAACGCTAAACGTTATATATTGTTATAAATAATAAAATAATAAACAATAGGTTACTGCAAGTAAAAGTATTTACACATTTGTAGTAACTGAATAATATGTTCCGAATTTATTATATTAGTATATACAGTGTATGTATATTTTAATAATAAAATATGATATTATTTTATTTTGTCGCATGAAAATGAAGTAAGATAATAAATTACCAACAACAAGCACAATAGTGATTTAATCACTAGCACTAATCAGTCATAAGGTAACGTTCTCAGAGATATCCAATTGATAAAATTGTTTTAAAGTACTGTATACTGAAAATCCAAATAGTAAAATTAACGTAAGCATTTAGAAATTATTTCAAGGGTTCCTTTTAATTACGTTTGCGGTACAATACTTTCAAATTCAGAGTATTGAATCTATTATTGAGGATCACTAAGAAATTCTTTATCCTTTTTCCAAAGGACCAACATAACTTTAAAAGCTATCAAACGAAATTTTCCATAACAAGAAAGCAAAGATATCTACTTCTGCTCAGTTCCTGAAAAGAAATAAGCGCATCGAGAATTAAAGATCGTAGATAAAAATATTTTTTGTGGGAACAGTATCTTGTGGAGATACAGCTGGGAGAGAAGAGCTATTTTTGACGTATATCACATTCAAAGAGTATGTTATAACATATCGCCAGACAGAGAAACAAATTTCGACGACGAAACCAGTTGACCCATAACCACACAAACATCAATTAGTTCTAATCATGGTCGTTCTCTCTTATGCATCTAAATATCCTTCTCAAAACACAGAAACTTCATTCAGTCACAAATCGATGAAGACTAGATGGCTATATCTTCATTTGCTACTGCTTTGAACAAGCTACAGCTCCAAACAGTCACAAAGCCATCTTGAAATCATCTAGACTGACATATGAAAAGCCAGAATTCCTACATTTTTATTCTCATTGAAATTTATTCTTTTATTGGATGAGATAATTGCGCATTATGTTTAAATATATATATTTAAATATAATGCGCAATTATATATATATATATATATATATATATATATATATATATATATATATATATATATATATAAGCTTATAAGTAAAAAAGTTAATTATAAATATTTGTAATACAGTTTACTTCCTCACAAAAGTTCTGAACCTCCTATACTTTCAAAATCGATTATTACAAGAATATATTTGCTTTAACAAAATATGTTAAATAACACAAATCTTATAAGCGTAAATTTGAATCAAAATGTAATTCCAAAAGAAATAGAAAATATATGTTTTTGTATTTCTCCAGCTTCCTATGAGGAAACTTAGAACATTTTCTCAATCCATTAGCATGTATTATAAAAATTAAGATATCATAGATATTAAATATTTTCTTAAAGTTTATTAATATTTCAATCCCCAATCAAACATGAAAAAACATATACACGCCGTTGTTTAAAAACTCTTATTATAATGGTATTAAAAGACATTGCCTGTCATTTTTTTCTCACATTTCATTTATTTATAACTCTTAACATAATTAACATACTATATTATTCTTAAAAGTTGATTGTATGATTTAAATAAATTTTTAAGGACAAACATTTAACACAGTGTTATAGGATGTTGTAGTTCCATAAATTTTTGGTCATCAAATAAACTGCTTTTATTTATTAAACACAGTGTAAAATCTGGATTTAATGGCATGGCAGTTCATAGAGAAACCAAAGTCTGCATCCCCAAATTTGTTTCCAGACTCGAGGGTCCTGGGATGTGATACATATGTCTCGGTTAGGTGGTCAGCTTAACGTGAAACCCTCAATCTTTAGTTCCAATGAATGCTTTGTACTTAATTTTATCAACATACTTAAGGACTGAGCTGACCTTCCCCAACCTGTGGATCGAATAGCGTATCTGTGCCTTGGAAAACACTATGTCACAGGCTTCAGACCACTCAACTCAATATTCAATTAAGTAATAACGATTCATTTAATACGTTCAAAGCTCAGTACTATTTTAACGTTGATTTTTCATTAAACTTTTGTCCATAAACTTATAGGTCTAACAATTGTCTTATTTTTAAACGAACAAATATGTGGAACCAATCTGAAATATCGGGATAATCACAAATGACAATACGCTATTTATGCGACTTTTTAATTTTAAAAGTAAAAGCTTACTTTTAATGAATTATATTGAGATCTCAAAATAGAATCATTTGTCAGCAATTTAGAAGATATGAATATCTCTAAGATAATCTTTACTGTTAGTAATATAAAATGTGTTTCAAAATGATAGTACCATAGAAGAATATCAGAAAAAAAGGAAAACCTATTCTTGAAAAACAATACCTTTTCACCAATTTCAAACATATTTCATATAGACGCTCCTTTTCTTTTAGGATTCAGAGTTCATAAAGAAAATTTTAAAATAATAACAAGATAATCGATTGCCTGAAAATGAAAACCACCTTTATAGATAGACTTGAAACGTGTCATTCAAGACCATTGAAACAGTTGCATAGAATAATATGAAATATATGATTAGGCATTGAGCTGGATAATTTTTCACACAGTTTTATGGAAATATTGCCACATATTCTGGTTGTGAGATTTATTTTTATTTTAATCTTCAATATTGCATCGTACTTCTCTCTCTCTCTCTCTGACTGTGTGTAACATCGTATAGTATGAATATTGCCCATATTTTCTTCATTAGTTTGGGCTATAATTCTTTCTTATATTGGACAACTCTATCTATTACTGGAATTCAAAATTCAAATTGACTTATAAGTGGCTTACAGCCGCTCATAAGTGAATTTGTCATTAAAAGTATTAGTTTGCTGAAAATTAAAGTTTTTAATTTAAAAATATAACAAGGAATCAAATAAAAGCTTCTAATACTTAACTATCAAATGGTATCTTAGATATATTGCTAACATTTTTCTTTTAACTTACATTAAATACATCATAGTTACTTTACCATTTCTTAGTTGTAGCCTGAAATATTGAGTCATCTTCCTAATGACATCAAAAATATCTTCAGACATATAATCCATAAAAAAAATTTTCACCCTTCAGGCACTTTTTAGACCATGATAAATACCACATTTCAATTTATGGAAATTTTTTAGTCTTGTAAGTGAATGTCAAAAAGTACATTTATCCATAAGTCAGTTTTACATAAATCCATATTTTAGGTCTGATTACTCATGATCTTCCGATTATAGTTAGATTTACACTTTACTAGATTACTTAATTGTACGCAACTCACAGATGTTTTTGAAACATTTATATCCGGAAAAATAAGTTATTTGTTTGATATAACGTATTATATAAACTTTGAAGATGTTTTAATAAAGCTACATTTTTTGCTTTATGCCAGTACTGAACAATCCCAATATGACTTTATATGTGTCAAATATGATGCACGTGAATTGAGATAATTTATTATATTATAAAAACATTTATGATTGTTGTAATTGCTTTTTCTTGCATAATTAGCAACAGTGTTTCATCATTCTAAAGTAGACAATGAATTTTCAAGGATTACACAGTACCACTGTTAAATTCCAGCACAGAAATGTGAATTCAAGTTGGTAGATGGTAAGAGTTGCTGAAGTTATTTTAAAATTTTAATTGCAGCAAAAACCAATGAAATTTACATATTTTGTAATTTTAAACAAATGATTGTATCATTTTAATTATTTTTTGGAACTCTCGCTTTGCATATAACTACGAAAATTCAACTTTTTAAAGCAATTCAAGGTTAGAGGTATTATTTGCCATTATCTTCAAATTTATGCAATAGAATATGAATGCATTCCTGAAAACAAAAAGGAAACTATAATCCGCATTAATTTCCTCAATTTTTAAATGTTTAAATAATAAAATTTCTCTAATATCTTTACTGGTTATTGAAATAATATATAAAAAGTAAAATTTCATATTTCTATTAGCATTGTTCTTCTGGTAAGGTACATTTTTCAAAAAAGTATATGCAAATAGTTCAAATATTTTCTGATAAATGCATAGCAATGTTTTAGGCATTTTTTATGTGCGTTTTCCAACTTTTGCAGCGGATAAAAATACAATTAAAAATAATCGAAAACTGAGATTTCGATGCCATCGTAATTTATTTTCATAATTATTCGTAATATTAAACTGAGCTGTAAAGATTGCTGATGAATATTTTAATCTTGAGATTTATTTAAAAAATAAATAGTGACACATTTTGCCTTAATATATTAATTACAATTCTGGTTATAGGAATCATATCGGGGGTTACAGAGAAACATATAAATGTTCTTATAAGGTATCACAAATATTTTTTTGTTGACATATTATGTTACATCCGTAATAACTATAATTAATTGTAATTTCATACTCTTTTCTACTTCATTATTTAGCCACATTTACAAAAAAATATTCTGGATCAATTGACACTTAAGTAGTTCTCTTTTAGAATAAACTATAATGTATCTAAAAAGGAAAAGAATTGCGCTTCCTGTGGCGGAACACTTTAATGCAATTATTAACTTGCGTTTTTTTTTCACTTCATTTCTCTTGGTCAAGGATACAGTTTACTAGATGTTTCATTCATAAAACAGATGAGTCATTTATGCATAGCTTTACGCAAAAGATACTTTATGGCACTTCTGCATGCTTCTGTTAAAGGTAATTACGAAAAAGTGAAATGAAATATTAAGGTTAGTTTCATAATGATTAAAGTTAATTAATAGAATAATAAATATTACAGACAAAGCGGCACTGAATTAAATAGCCTCTTTGGAGCCAATGTATTACGCCTAGACATAATAAAACACTTTTGACTGCTAAATGTGATACGAAAACGAAACTATCACGGCAGCTTTATTTAATAAATTTCTAATATATTCTATTTTTAAAAAATTAATTGTTAGTTTGAACTAGTTTCTTTAATAAATACATAAATAAGTATTAGATATATTAAAAGATAATAAATTAAAATTAATCAAGAACACGAAAATTAAATTATAAAATTTTATTCTTATAATACTTTATAATGATAAAAGAATTTTTAATGAAAGTAAAATTTTTATTCACAAATTATTGGATTAAATTTTAAGTATTATTTAAAATTCAATCACATAATTTGTGATTAAAATTTTTTATTAAACTAAATATATTACCAAGTTATTATTTAGCATATTGTTTTTATTACTAATTCTGCAATGTGTTCTCTAATTTGGAATAATTCTTAAAAATATGTGGGAAAATCACTATCACTAACATCACACACACATTTTACAAAACAATTACAATAATTTTTAAGGAATATAATTCGTAAATTTAAATTAAATCATAGTAATACTTCAATTTGATTTGAATTAACATTTTTATTAATTTATAAAGCTAGAACAAGTCTTAGTTTTTAGTAAATCTAGAGATAAATAGTATTTATATATATATATATATATATATATATATATATATATATATATATATATATATATATATATAAACATTTTGCTTTCTTTTGTAATATACAATGGTGTGCAAAACTTAAGCAACAGGTGGTTTTTCTGCAATAACTCCGCGAGAAATCATCTGAGAGACTTGAAATCCAGACATGAGACACAATCATAGGATAACAAAAGCATAATGTACAAAAATAAATACAATGCATACAGTATAAAATCAAACAAAAATAGGCTTTCTTGAACTCACAGTATCCCTTCACAAGATCATCTGTCCAAGAGGAACGATAACAAACAGATGTTACTTAGTATGGGATATGCCCTCCTCTTACTGCAATGGTTGCTTCGCACCGTCTCCCCATATTCCGCACCAGATTGTCCAGCAATTTTCTTGCGGTAAGAGTACCCATTCCTCAATCAGCATCTGTTTCAATAACTGCGTGTTCCCCGGGGGATGCAATCGTGCCGCAATGCGTCTCCCCAAACCATCCCACACATGTTCTATGGGATTTAAATCAGGGGAGTAGGCTGGCCAATCCATTCGAGTGATGTCTTCACTTTCCTGTAGCTGATGAACACCATGAGTCCGATGTGGCTGTGCATTGTCATCCATAAAAATGAAGTCTGCTCCAACAGCACCTCGAAACAGACGCACATGGGGAAGGATTACCACCTGACAATAGCGATCTCCGGTTACAGAACCTCTGTCGAAAACGTGGAGCTCAGTCCGCCCGTTCAGTATAATGCCCCAGACGAGAACTACAGGACCACCATAACTGTCTCTTTCCGTTATGTTACTGGGATAAAACCATGTCCCAACCTCTCTCCAAATCAACTGGCGTTGAGAATCGCTTGTGGCATTGAAACGACTCTCATCGGTGAAGAGGACGCAACTCCATTGATTAGATGTCCAGATTTTGGTTCTTTGCACCACTATAAACGGTACCGCCGATGGCGAGCTATCAACGGAATGCAGCATTTGAGACGACGGGTGAATAGGCCACCTTTGTGAAGGCGTTGGACCACAGTAAACTGCGACACTTGTCGCCCCGTTGATGTACGCAGTTGCTGAGCAATGGCACTTGCTAACTGGTTTCGGGTTTTTTTCGCCTGCATATCGCGGTCATAAAGTGCAGTTGTTTTACTGGGGTGGCCCAACCAACCTTTCGAACAGTTGTACCTGTGGTTCTGAAGGCTTTCCAAGTCCGCGAAACGACACTTTTGGTGATTCCGAACTCTTCAGTTACACTGGTCACACTACGCCCCTCTTCCAGTTTTCCAATCACTCTTCCCCTTGTGAAGTCGTCCAGGTGATTTCTTCTAGCCATATTTCACGGACACACTCACTTTCACTTGAAACGAAATTCTTTAATTGCTTATCCGTCCTTCCTTTAATATTATCCTTCGTTATTCCTTAGCGTTTTGCATACGCTCACGTCACCTCTGACGTTTTGCCACTGATATTTGCATACGCATGACCTTTCTACTGAATTACGCGTTTATTGCCCTGATCTCAAGAACTCCTTTTATTCAATTTCATGGCTATCTGCTTAAAATTTACATTGTTGTTTAAGTTTTGCACACACCAGTGTATTTAATACTTTGATGAAAAGTAACTCCACAAAAGTTTATAGGTAATGTTTTGCAACCTTTATTTGCCAGTATTTTTTATTAGAGTCATGCCTGAATTATTTTACTTGCAATAATAAAATCCTCTTTTACTTTTCAAATCATTTCTTAAAATTTTTGTCTTAACTTATAAATTTTAAACGCGTGAGAAAATGATGCGTTTCGTAAACTTCAGAGTTAGAAAATTAAAAAACTGAAATATATATATATAAAATTGTAAATGTTTAAAAATATCTTATTTTAAATAATACGCTTTCTTCATTTAAACACAGAATTTTGCTCGTTACTTTAAATTTGGGATAATGCAATAATTTTCTTTCTTTACGGTTTTCTTACATTTTGTATCTTATTCGGCAGAGGAAATGCATTTGAAGTATGTTCTGAGCCGAAGTGGCAGCCAAACGGTTAACGCTCTGCCCTTGGTTTAACAATGCGTGGATTCGAATCCTACCTTGGGCATTGATGCTTTTAGTGGCTCAGAATTCACTTTAAACTATATGTCCTAGTCAAACTAGCCCTTATATGCAAAAAATGACCACTGAGTGACAAACAAAACTACGTGAATTCCTCGCCACACAGTTATCCATTTTCGAAATTGGAATCTTAACCCACAATTTGTGGAACAGAAAGTTAGAGCGTCTATTATTCAGTGCTATTTCAGCTAGAGATAAAGTATTTTCATTAAACTGTTATAAAGAAGAGCATGAATAAATGAAATTTTTTGTTGTTTGCACATTTAGGATAAATGAGAAAGTTTTGTGACGCTATAAAGGCAATACTCAATTTTTCATTCATTGCAATGTATTTAGTTTACTTTATTTAACGAAAGTGAGTTCATAAAAGTAAATACGTATTATAATTTCTTTATAAATTTATAGAAACAGAAGAAAAAGTTAAAAATTTAAATTTTGTCATTCATTAGTCTTGATCAACAATCATGAGGGGTGATTTTATTTATGAATATAATTACAAAGGTTGGAAATATTATTCCGCACTGTGATAAAATAAAATTCATAAATTAAAATAAATTTTGACTAGAATTTATTAAAATTAATATATATTGTATAAAATTTTGAAAAAGAGGATGTTTTAATTTTATATAAATAATCATATTTTGTTATATATATATATATATATATATATATATATATATATATATATATATATATATATATATATATGTGTGTGTGTGTGTGTGTGTGTGTGTGTGTGTGTGTGTGTGTGTGTGTGTGTGTGTGTGTGTGTGTGTACTTCTAATGTTTTATTTCTTTATTTCTGATAATTGTACACAAGATTTTTTTTTAGATTTTGCATTATGTATTAAGATATTTTTTTAATGGAACACAACTTAAAAAAGTTGTTTGTGCATTACTCACTTAAAAGAAACTCTTAAAAATTTGTCAGAAAGTTTTGTTTCGAAGACAACTCTCTAATGCAAAATTTTGTCATAATTCTTGTGTTGAATTTCAATTTTGACGTAACCAAATTTTTATATTTGTTTAAAATTATTATTTTTCAGTGTGCTACTTTAAAAATATATACACGCGCGCGCGCGCGTGTGTGTGTGTGTATTATTGTAATTTATTCTTAAATTTTAGCTTCATATAATCTTGGTTAAAAAATACACCTACGCATATATATCTATTCTCTTTCTTTTTTAAATTATATAACTTAAAGAAAGAGTTTTCGGAGTTAATTTTATAGCAACAACTACTTAAAATTCCTCTTCATTTGGGAATAAAGAATTACATCAATCTATTAAAATTAAATTATTTTTAAATCCCAATCTTCACAAAGAAACTTTTGGCCTTGCTTTCTTTATTGAACGATAATGTTTCGTAATTTGTTTGTTTTTTTAGTTTTTTTAAGCCATAATTTTTATGTGTTTTCAATTTTTGTTCCTCTCACTGATAAATATTATGATGCTTATAAATAAAATATGTTTACGCAAAATAGAATAGAAATAAATTCAGAATTTTATGTTCATTAAATGCATGGAAGGAAATATTTATTGGCGAAAGTGAGTACAGATGTTGAAAAATTATTATTTTTTTATTTATTTATTTTATTTATTTTTTTTTTGCGAAGAAATTTATAAAGGAGTGGCAAATTAGAAGTGTGAAAAGCGTGTAATTTTATTTTTCTTCAAGCTATTGGGATGGGTTGTTTTGATACCGAGAGTTATTGCGTGTGAAGAAGACCACAAAAAATTCTAATTGCAAATAACACATTCTGTGTAAAGATATCACATCACTGTTATCGTTATAATAAAAAGGATCACCCAGAACCGGCTGTATATATTTAAGTGGAGAGTAATTTATATGAATATAGAAAAAGAAAAAACTTCCAAGAATATTTTACATAACTTCTGAGTTGAAACTGACTGATTTATATAATTCATAATTCTGCATTTATTCGCGATATTACGATTTCCGGAATTCCGATGTACACACAAATGCTACGCTCAAGGTAAAACAGTAACAGTCATTAACTATATAGGATACATACTACGACACATTTGAAACAGCTTAAATCTGATCATGGTCATCCCTACTCCAATCGACACATCTGAGTTAGCTCAGTCTTCATCACAATTCCTACATTATCTTCCTCATTAATTCTAATATAAATTTGTAATAACGTAAGTAAATTTTTGTTGGATATTCGAGAAAAGAAGATATTCTCTGCATGTCATAGGTCAGGGATGGCGAACCAACGGCACGCGTGCCACATATAGCACGTTTGAAAATTTTGATGGCACGCAGAAAAACAAAATTGCTTTTTATAAGTTATCTTTTTTAGCACAGAAATGAATTAAAAATTATTATAATCCACTCTTAATTTATATATATATATATATATATATATATATAATTAAAACTGAATACCTATCTTAGTATATTAATTTAAACCGTCAAATTATACATTTTATAATTAAAATATTACATGAATTCTCAAGAACGATGCGCATTAGATAAAATTTTTTGCGTATCCAGTTTTGCCTTCTAATTTTATTGCATGTTGTTGCCGTCGCAGCGCTCGAATCAGATGACAGACTGCATTAGTCATTTTTAGTAAATTGTCGTCTTTGAAACTTCAGTGACTTGTTAAAAAATATAACCATTTATTGTAAATAGATATAGTGTTATTTTTAGGTAAATAATTTTACATATTATTTCATATTTTATATTTTACATTTGTATGCAAGAACATATTGCGTCAAGACTGAAGTTTTAACCTGTAACAACCTTAAGGTATTGAAAGTTACTAGTAATTTATATTGCTTATTTTTGAACATTAAAATATTTTAATATTATGAGAAATTATTTTATCATTAAATCAGTGTAAAATATAGAAATAATTATTAAAATAGCTTTGAAATAATATATCATTTATTATTTTCTTGTGATGGTAATATTTTACTACTTAAATATGTGGCGAAATATGTTCTTGCAAACAAATGCAGAATAAATTATTTATTTTATAATAATATTATTAATATATATATTTCTTAGAATTTCTTATTATGGATTTAGATTCTAATTCATTATAAACTGTGTAGATTTACCCAGTTTAAAGAATTTGAAGAAAACTAAAATTTTTATTTTATATCCTGATACAATACCATTTGAAAATTAAATTTAAAAGTCCTTAAAAAGTTAAATTTTAATGAATTAAAAATGGAATTAGTTGAATCTCAGTCAAGTATGATATGGAACCAAAAAAATTTTGATTTAAGAAATGATTTAGAAATTATTGAAAATTATTGATTATTGAATAAAATAAATAAAATTACAGAAGGGTAAATTCTAATTAAATGAAATTCAATTCCTTACACATTTATTTTTTTAAAAATATTAGCAAAGGCAATTTTATCAATATTTTCAGCAACGTGGGCATGTGAATCTCTATTTTCAGAATTAAATTTTATAAAAAAAATAAATATAGGAATAGAATGATGGATGAGTCGAACTCTGCATGATACTGTTGAAATTAACTAAATGTGAACCAGGTATTAAATTTTTATCATCCTGTGTGCAGCAACAAAAATCATATTGAAAAGAATTGTTTTAACGTGAATTTTGTTTTTAACATATTGCGTTATGTAAAGCATTGATTAATAAAAAATTGCATTAATTCGTTTATTTAATTATAATTATGCATCATTTTCCCACGCTAACATTTCGAATTTTATTGTGGCATGTTACCTATTTAAAAAGAATTTTTATGACTTTGTGGCATGGACATCAAAAAAGGTTCTCCCTCTTTGTCAAAGTTCTTCGAATGCATATTCAATCACACAAATGTGTAACATTTTAATACCAAGTAGTAATAATTTTTTTATTATCATTAATTTTTTTAAATAATAATTTTTTTATTATCATTTTTTTATCTCTCAAATTACAAGTTCACATCGAAACCGCTTGCTGTCATTGTTAGAAAGCTTAAAACGCATAGGCAATGATTTGTTCGAGAAAATCATTTCATTCTTCCTGAAGAATTTTCCCAGTTGGACTCTGAATCCTTTTATAATTCTTCATATAATTTGATTCCTTTATTCAGTCGATATTTTTCTCATTTGTGGCATATCCAGATAACCTAGCCGAACTGGCAGATGAACTGTGAATGTTTTTCTTGGTTGTTATTCATTAGAACAGTTCAGTTCAATTCACTAATGGCAGCTGAATGGTTATTCAGCTGATATTTCAGTTCATTTTAGCTAACCTTTCCTGTTCAATTATTCGAGGATTCGATTCATTTCTAGGCCGCAGATATCTGGAATGGTTAGGAACCCAACTCTTAAAACTGCATAATAGCCTGTGTATGCAAAAAGTGTGAACGTAGAGCGAGGAAACAAATCACTTAAAACTTTTTATTGTCCAATCACTAAGATTATTTCCCTTTTCAGTACAACAAGATTCAGAATTGCTGGCAACTTACAAAATCATGAACTTATTAGGTGTGCCATCGTCACCCTTAAATGGCTGGGTCCTTTTAATTTTGAAGCAAGGACCAAGCAGAAAATTTCCAGGCATAGCATTCTACCTCTTTGAAGGTATCACTTCACTTGAAAGACATTGCGACCATTATTTATTTTACATGCCCCAGCCAATGTGGACAGAGTGATTTTTGTTTTGCCCAAGTTTCAAACTCACAACTTTTCAGATACGAGCTCGGTGCCTAAGTGCACTCACTACCACGACAAACAACTGAAAATTAAACAACCTCATATTCGTACCGATTTGAATTTTTATTTTTTTATTTTAAATATGCCATGTCTTTAATTTCTTACATCTTTGCCAAAATCACATTGTTTGGGAAATCTGATTGTGATATTTTTAGTGTTAAACGAAAATAACACTCATGAATCTCAAGTCTATTAAAATTATTTGCGTGAAAGTTTTCATTAAAGCTTAAAATAATTTATAAGGCTTGTTGAACTTTTAAAATAAATTTCACTACTAATTGTATTAAAAAATTTTTATATTTTTTTATACCTTGGTTAATGATTATAATTATTTTAAAAAGAATTTACACTCTTTCAAATAAACAACATACGCAAACAAAGAAGTAATTAATTTTTTTTTCAACAATAGCACATTATTTAAGAATTTAGAGAATAAAATGAGAATAGCATAAAATCTTTCTGTCTACAACAAATTTCAAAATTTACATACTTACATCTAAGTTAAACTCCAATGAAATTTAATAAAATTCGATGGATTAAATTTCTAACCTATATTATCAATGCTATCTTCGTACGCTTAAAGTAAAAAGAAAAATTCTCTAAGCAAAATATTTGCATGCAGCACAGGAGCGACTTACAATTTATTTCTGGATTAGACACTCCTTTCGCCGCAAGGGATGTGAAAACAACTAGCTAAGTAATTAATACTGACATCGTTTTGATGTGATACTGAATGGATATTGACTTTGTTATAAATGTAATATTGACACATCTTAGGCTACGTCTGCACAAAAGCAAAACAAATATTTTATTGTATGAGAATTCAGTAATTCTGAGAAATCTATATTAATCTAGGAAGTAAGTTATAGATTTTTCCAAGAACAATTATATAACATAGAATATTTTTCTTTTAAAGCTAAATTTAATAATCGATGTGGTAACTTGAATTATCTTTGGTTTCCTAAAATTTTCGATTTTCCTAAATTTCTTTAAATTAAATTCTAATTCTTCAAAAACTTAAAAAGATTCTTAAATCTCAAGAACTTAAAATTTGCTATATAGATTACAAAAAAAACTGAATTTTTAAATTCAAGGAAAATTTAAATTGCGTAGAATCCATTATATGTTTAAAAATATATTGTTTTTAAAAATTTAGCCGTACTAATATTTTAAACTATATTACATAACTTATATTAAAAGTGTGTCATAAATAAAACTTGTTTGGAGCAATTGGAAGTTTTTTATTAGTTTTGATTACTATTTTTTATTTGAAAATTTTGTTCTTATTCAAAAAATTTGTCAAAGATTTTTGAAAATATTATAAGGTATTGAAGCTAAATTATTTTTTATTATAACATGAGGTGATCTGGAAGAATGTTTTGAAAGCACACAACCATCAATTCTAACATCCTCCTTTCGTGTATATTTTGTTGAAATAAGTTATGATTTTACATCTTATTTATGCATCAGGATATAGTTTAGTAACTGACGTACACGTGGCGTATTATTAATGAATTGCATTCACAATAAATAGGATATTGATGTTTCAAAATGTTAATTTTTAAATATAAAATATTAATATTTAAAAGTAATAGAAATTATGTAAGAGTTATATGAAAATTCCCATTGCATGTTTAATTATTTAGTTTTTCCCTTACTTTAATAGTTTGAAGTTTCTTTAATATATTTTTAGATTAGTATTGTAAAGGTTATATTGAGAAAAAATAGAATATTCTTAACGTATGTTTTTAAAAGATAATTTATTTGTTTAAATCCTTGAAATTTTTTCCTTGATTATATATATTAAATAGCTCCAATTTAAAATATATCTAAAATATTAGTTGTATATCACAGTAAGATTGAAAGATACAAACTACATTGTATATACAATAATATAATAATTTTAAAGACATCAGAATAATAATTTTTAAAATATATAATTTTCCTAATAGTATTAGCAATTCCCCTGTTAATAAAAGTAGATAAAAACGCGCGGGTAATCATATTGTCGATTGAATAAAGTTAACTAACGACGTCATTAAGTTCAAACATAAAGTTCATTATTTTTACTGCATATACATACATATAGTCGCTAACACAGAGAGAGCTTCCATTTTTTTCAATTTTCATAATTTAGTTTACAAAATTCAAATTTTCTAAAATTTAAGTATTTTAATAGAGATTAATGATTATTAAAATATCAAAAATATCTATTGACGCATATACAAAATAAAAATACTGAGAGCTAAATTTCAATAAACTTACATTAATATCTAAAAAGCGAGCTTCTTGAATTCGACCATCCAAATCCAGGGTTAGCATCTCTAGCTCCTTTTTCTTGGGATTTAAAACCACAGCAAACTGCGTTCTTTTGTCTAAATCTGATATCCGTATTAAATTCCATTTATCCTTTCGACCATTCCTTTTTCTGAAAGTTGACACAAAGGAGAACTCTTCTGGAATTCCGAGGGGAAATATTGCTCTGAAAAACATAATATAGTTTTGTGAATATAATGTTATAGTACTAAATTTCATGTATATTTAATCATAACCTTGATTCTATTTTATGGGAAGAAAATTATTGCCTTCCAAGTAAATACGCTTATTAAATAATTTAAAAAAAGTAGAAATTTAAGGAAGTTTTTTAATTTTTTAAATTTCATAAAAAATATTTAACGTTCAAATAATTTTTAGAGTCAATTATGAATTAAAGCGTTATTTTTTTTTTTTTTTTTTTTTTTTTTTAAATAGAAGTCATTTTTTTAATGAAAAGTATTTCATAGATTTTGAAAAAAAAACGGGTAAAATTATTTTGAAAATTTCATTTCTTAATTTTCATTTATTGACCAATAGACACTGAGGATTCCTCTGTCAACCCTCAATATTTTAGTTTCTATGACTAATGTGTTAGGTAATCTAATGCCCCGTTCGCAACTGCATTTTTAAACGTGTTTAAGTCTCGGCAGAACTTTCTCGCAGCGGCAAGTTGGGATTTAAATCAGTTTTAACTGATCTTTCTACTATTAATGTCCTTTTGCTTAGCAGAGTAAGATATTTAATCAATTTACTGAAAAATAATTTTAATCAGTTGTTAACATATTCAATCTTGTAAATACTATTATTTACAGAAACAAATTGTATTCAATTAAATAAGATATTATTATTAGTCCTGTTATCATAGAGGTTAAGAGGATGCGTCTAACCTTTATTTTACAACGATGGACTACAATGTCAGCAAATAGATATTTTTACAACTTCCTAGGGCCGCTATTAACCAAATCTAGGGTATATATCCAGGTGAAGATGTATGCAAGCAAAAATTTACAGATAATTTACTATAAAGGAAACTGGTATGTTAAGCAGTTATGGCGATTTACTTGATAACTTACCAAAAACAATGAAATTTTGGAAAAGCTTTGGTATCGCGAGGAAAGTATCGAAGCATTGTATCGCGAGGAAAATCATCTGCTTTAAAATAATATCTAATACTTCTATCAGTTCTTTTTATGAAAATCCCCTTAGTGTTATTTATAATTTTATCACATTTTTATTAAATAAAATTCGCAAAAGTTGAACTGACACACGAGTAGACTAATAGCACTATTTACTTATACGTGAAACCTTGAATTTCAGCTTGAAATATCTACTTTATTACCAAAAATTTGACAATTTATGTTCTTCAAAAAAATAATAATAGTAATAAATAAATAAAAAATAAAACTGATTACAAATATTTGATAGTATTTATTTTTCATCGATATTATTTTTCATCGACATCTGATAGTGATTTATATATATATATATATAAATCACTTTTATCTTTATTTTTATATATGTACTTTAATGTAATAAACATTGAAATAAATATTTCTATCTCTTTTATTACGAAGAAATAAAGCTTTCGTGATAAAAAATTTTGTATGACTTTGTAAAATTAAAAAATTACTGCAATTTAACTTCATTAATAATTTACATGAACCCAGAAAAATAACAACGTGTTAGACTTCTAAGACGAAAAGATTTGTAATTCCATTTCAAAAGATTTCAATTTTAGAAGGGATCCACTAAAAGTAGATTTCACGCTATTGGAAAAGTTGCTTAAGAGAGAGTTAATCGTTAAAATAGGAATTCCAATGGGGAAAAAAATTTAAAGTTTGATATAATAGAGTTTTCGTGAGTATTGTTTGTACAGTAATTGATATGCTTAAACAGTTTCAACATTTTTCCTGAGATTTAAGAAAAAACATGCAGTATTTTTATAAATAAATAAATTATTGAGAGAAACAGAAAATGTGCAACTTTAATGCAATACCTTACAAGAAAAATAGCTAAATTTAATAGCGTTGAATATTATTTACGACTATTAAAAAATGCGTAGGTGAATTTAGAGGAGAATCTGTTTCTACAGTAGCAGTTCTGGTTTTCCCAGTCAATTTAGAAACCAATTAACGAAAATTTTATTGGAAAATTATGATGAAAATAAGTGAGGTACTATTAAAACAATTTCCTTGAATGCTTACTCCACCCCATTGTAACGAAGACATTGCATATTTTTCTTTGTCTCATTTATAGTAGGTGGCGCCAGCCACGCCTTTGTATTTGACATATGGAGATGTGGACCTTGTGGTAAATCTAATTAATGAATAAAAATTGTTTTATCTTTCATAATTTAAAGAAAAAAACAAATGACTAATGGAGAAGATTTAAAATATATCAAAAATGTACATGTTATTTTAAATATAATTAAGTGTTCTCGCACTCAGTATATTTATCTTCACATAAAAACTCAAGTATTTTTCTTTTATTAACGCGATTAGTAAGAGATGAAGAGAATCATGGTCCTTGAAAAGAAATAATTCATATCTAAATAAACGTGGCGTTTTATTTTGGAGGAAGTAACCATTTTTTATAAATTTTGAAATTTATTTGACTAATAATTATCCACAATATTTCGTTTGCAAATTAGAGACATTAAATACTCAAATTAGTGGCATAATATCTTTGTTATAAGGAACAACAAAGACACTCTTTAAAAAATCTCGTTTTTTTTTTTTTTTTTTTTTTTTTGATATTTTTTAGATCTACGAACCAAAATGAATTTTAATATGAATGTTTTTTCTCAAATTTTAAATCACAGATTTTCAGAATTTCATCTTAAAGGAGAAAATGTGGAAAATATTTCATTGGAATTTTAACATTATTGGAATTAATTTTGAATGAAATTTCTCCAATTCATAAATAAATTATACATAAATTTAAGCGGAGTTTTAGCATTTTTAGATACAGTAACACAAAAAAACACTTTGCATGCATTGCATTGTTTGCTTATCATTTTATAAATTTATAAAATAACTTTATCGTTCAAAAAGAATAATTTTAATAAAAATCATGCAATATTATCAAAAATTAATTTTAGTCGTGTCATATACATTATATATATTACACAATGTGAATTAATAAGAAATTTAAAAGTATTACCAAAAGACTGGCCTCTTAAATTTAAATTTAGAACATACCTGGCATATTCATGAAAGTGTTTGGATTCCAATATACATAAGGGAGGGCTTAAATAACCCGACACTCCTATGTCAAATGAAAACTCAATATATAAACAACTTAAAAGAAAAATCATTAAAATAAATAATTATCTCACCAAATTAATAAGGACTAAGAAAAGGTAAGAAAATTATCAAAACATGGAAACTCTTTACGTGTTATTATATTCAAAAAAGTTCTGTGTATAGCTAGAAGCTGTCAAAGGACTCCTGAGAATCCTTATCCATTTCAAAACCAGTGTTTCAAAAATTAAAGAAATACGATTTTATTTTTCAAAATTTTAATTCTTCCACTTAAATCAAAATTTATTTAGAAGAAAATTTCTTTGATTTCTTAAATACCGTGTTCAGTTTTTATGAGGATGGGAAATATAGAAAAGGATAGTGAGAATATTCCTACATGTATACTTTAAAGTTCAGTAATGAACTAAAATTAAATATTTTAAAAACGACACTGATAAACATCCAATATAGCATAACACTTCCTTAAAATATCTAAATATGCATACTATCGAGATGCGATTAAAGCATCAATATACTTCTGCTTTCATTTTGGCACATCTTTTGTCATTCTTTGGATCTTTTCCTTCAAAAAACCAACTAACTCAATGGTTTTTTAAGTGTGATCATTTCAATCATAATTATTTACCTTCAACATTTAAAATATACGTTGCAGTAATTTTCCGTTTCCATGGTTAAGAAAAATTTAAGAAGCAAATCTCGTTTGAAAGTTTTTGCATTTTCTCCAACACGATACGTTGTCTACAGCTTCATCCCGCCAAAATACTGTATGTTAAAGTTTAATATACTTATTAATTTTGTCTTTTTCAAGAAAAGGAAATAAGCTAATTCTCTTTATAAAAGCAAAATAATATATAAATAAATATAGAAATGTATATTGTTCATAGATTATTTGGTTCCGATTCAATGTCGTGCGTTTCCAAGATTTTAGGAAATATCAAAAATGACGAAATATTAAAAGATAAGTATTTTTAAAATAATAGCTACAAAAATAATAATTAAGTATAAATTGTTTGCAATTACTGTTTTCTTACTTTTATTTGATTAAATATCTTAAGCTAATATGTGTATTCAATATTAAAACTTGAACGATAAATTCCTTCCTCAGAATTTCCAATTGGATTTCATTTTCATAAACGTGTGCATAACACAAACACACACACATAAAAAAAATTCTGTTAGAAATGTTTCTTAAGCAATATGTAAATTTCTACAGTAAAATATTAATAAACAAAGCATTGGTGTATGGAGCACATTGGAAATTGGTATTTTGAATGAATAAATCAATCTCTACTTAAGAAAACGGTTGAAGCTAATTTAAAAGGCTTGATTGACACATACGTACGAGACTTCAACACCGCCTCTAAAAGTAACTGATAGACTTCAAGAGATGTCAGTTACACCTTTCGCAAAAAACAGAGTAAAAATATAAGCGTATTGCTCGACATCTTAATCGAAACGATGTGACTTGAAAATATTCAAGGGTTTTCCGGTTCCATATTGATATCTTAATCTGCCTAGTCAATTTGAAAGGAAATCTAACTTTTAATAAGAAATGCATAAAAGTTATTGATTTTTTTATTTCAAATTGATGCAGTAATCCCAATCTTTAGGGAGATGAGGTAATATTTAGAAAGTGTCAAAATCATCGAGAAGGAAAAGGCCTACTTGAAAGTGAGACAGTTCCGGGCTGTAAGTTATAATTCATGTTCTTTTCAGTCATCGATGTTCTTTGGACTTCGAATCAATTAGCTTGACACTTGAGAAAGTTGCCACTACTTTTTTTTTTACTCTTTTTGTATGTGTACTTTTCAAGATGAAGATCGACGTGGGCGGCATACTGTCTGTCAAACTCACCTCAGATCAACGACCTTTGACCCGAGTCTGCTTTGAACAAAAGTGCTAAGTTACCGCCACATGTTGAGCGCTTTAGAAATCTTGATTTTTACTTTTGTTATTCTTTGTTGCATATTCATCCCTTTCAATCCCGTATCTTTACGCTCTGTTGTTATTCTATTGTTCTTTTGAATCGATAATTATAGTAGCAATCTCTCGTTTTGAAGGACACTGCTACTTATTCATGGAACATTGAGAAAATAGAAGCAAATATTTTATCGCGTAATTAATTTCCATATTTTTTTAAGTCAAATAATAATGACTTCTTCAAACACAAAAACTTTTTAACTCTGTAACCCGATGCAGAATTATCTGTTATAATGCTTTGTATCGCATGTATTTAATATTTTTAAAAAAGATTAAATACATGATACAAGAATATTTGTTATGCAAATCCTATACATTACAAATTCTTTTATCATGTATTTAATCCTACAATTAAATATGTGTTATAAGAATTAAGAATTTTGCTTCATCATCATAATAAACTGATAAAAAAATGATTTTGTTCCATGCATTTTTTGTGGTTGCTTTATAAATAAGATTATGTAAAATTATGCTACATTATTAACTCATTCGTAATTAAACTAAATTATCGAACACCAGAATGACATTGTATTTCAAATTTACCTTTTTTAAAAAAAACTCTTTGTAAGAAATCTACGATAAGTGACTTTCATGAATAAATTCATTATCATTAAAGAAGTAATTAAACAGATAATCTATAAAATACCATTATTTTCATTTATTTTTCAAAAATAATACCAGTGAAAACACGAAAAAAATGTTCTTCACTTCTAGGTGAATAGTGATATTAATTTAGTGTTATTCTGATAATCAAGAGAAGTAACTTCTATTCTACACGTGATAATGTTAATACGAACAGTTTTTATCCCAAAAGCTTGGATTTTTTTAAAGTATATTTATTCCTAAATCATTAATCAACTGTGAGTGTGTTTTCTTTTTCAATAGTTTAGTTTGGACAATCTGGAGCAAAATATAGCTTCAGTTTGTAATATTCTGAGGTTTTTCTTTTAATATTTAGCAGGTATATGATTCGACTTGATCCATCAACATATACCTATAAATGAAGTAAGCCATTAATTCTTTTGTTTAAAATGAATGGAAATTTTAAATATAGATTGGGAAATTTTATCATCTATGATATTAATTATGTTATTTTATCATATAGAGAGAATGTTATATACATTTGTTATGTTTATCAGAATATATGCTAAAATAATTTTTCATAATATAGATATAAAAATTAAAGATTAGATCAAAATTTAGGTTTAGAACACGAAATTTAACCATTTAAAAGTTATTCAAGATAATTTAACTTTGTTTGTATTATTAAAACAATTAAACACTTTTCTAATTTTAGAAATTTATAATGATAAAAACTTAACCCGATTGTGTTAGACAGAAAATAAATGATAAAATTGCTATCTCAATGAATTTATTTAAAAAAAAATCCTCTAGTTTTGATTAACTGATAACATTTTTTGCATAATTTCAAGCCATTTCATTGGCTATTTTTCTTTTTAGTGGTTTTCTTTTCCAAATAAAATTACCGATCAAGATTATTCGAAAACAAGAACAAGAATTTAATACACTTCGCCGTCATAAAACATATTGGCTATAATGATCATTCTGACAGCAGGAAAAATCATTGAAGTCCAAGGACGTAAAACCTAATTAAAATCCTTCTTAAAAAGCTAACAGCATATTTACTTAGATATAAGGAAACGATAAAACCATGAGAATTGCGAATATTCCCAGGAATGTAGTCATTTGATCCCTCGATAAAGAAACAATCATGTTAATACATATTAATGACATTTTTGTTGCAGTCTTATCTGTTGAGAGACGAAAACGAAAGAGTGAAATTCAATCCAATGATCACCTCGTTGGAAGAGTCAGATTGGCTCTTCTTGACAAGCGATAAGCCGTTTGCATGCGATTGGATCCCTTCACTACCTTAACTCCAAGGAATACACTTTCTTCGTCGTCCAATCGAAATTTTCGGATAAGATCGAAACCTAAAAAAGAAAACTTAAGTTAATAAAAAGTACAGCAAACGCTAACACATTCTTTATTAAATATTAATGTTTTAAAAACAGATCTTTTTTCCAGATATCATTCAAAAACAAAATTAAGAAACCATAAAAATATTTACTGAACTAAGAAAAAATTCATATTTATTTTTTAAAAACGTTTTGCTCTGTAAATAAAAAAATATAAATGATATCCTTTTTGTTAAAGTAAATATAACTAAATAAAAATATCAAAAGCGCAGAGCTTAGATAAAACTTTGATCATCATTATTAGGAAATTCACATTTTCATGTTACATAATAGAATATATTATCAAAAAATTATGACCCAAAATATTCAAAAGTTTATCGTAGTCAATTAATAACACTCAAATTCAAAATGATTCCAAATTCTAAAAAGTATAAATGAAATCTGTAGATTTTATATGAAATAATAATAATAATAATAATAATATATATATATATATATATGTGTGTGTGTGTGTGTGTGTGTGTGTGTGTGTGTGTGTGTGTGTGTGTGTGTGTGTGTGTGTGTGTGTGTGTGCATTAACTGATAGAAATCAGAACTGAAAGAATTAGTATTTAATTATAAGTTAGTTATAAAACGATTATAACGATATGTTTTTATATAATTGTAGATATATAAAAATAAAAATAAATATTTAAATAATATCACACACACACACACACACATATACATATATATATATATATATATATATATATATATATATATATATATATATATATATATATATATAACATAGTACACAGAATATAAAGAATTTTTCCAAGAAGCAATTGTAAATATAATATTGAGAATAAAATATTATTTACAATCTGTTCTTGACTTGAATGAAATATAACATGAATAATAATTGACATGAAATATAACATGAATATTACTTGAATAATATATAACAACTTAATAAATTTGTGATGTCGAGCAGCTAGCAAAATTGGCAGTCAAATGATTTACGCTCTGGCTTTCAATCAAACTGTTCGTGGGTTCGATTCCTTCATTGGATGTTTGTAGAGGTTTGAAATAAACTTTAAGCTGTTTGTCCAGGTCCACACAATTAGTCCAGGTGTGCAAAAAGTAGAGAAACAAAAAAAAAAAAAAAAAAAATACCAACCATCGATCATTTTTCCTGCATAGCAATTTTCCTTGCTTACGAGCTGAGTCAGTAACCGAATGATTAGCGCTCTGGCCTTCAGTTCAGCAGCTTTTTGGTCTTATCACGGCGCATTAAGCGCTTGTAGTGGTTTGAAATCCGCTTTAAACTGTAGGTTTCTGTCTAACTAGTCCTATTGTGCAAAAATTCCCCGCTGAGCGACAAACTAATCAACCAACTAACCAAACCATGATAAGACGTTGAGAGAGCGCGCGCGATGCAGAGAAGAAGAATCTTATTCAGCGAATGTGGTTCCCTAATGTCGAACAGAAAATGTGTGTGTAGGCATTAATTTTGTTACAAGTATATTTAAAACAAGCTTTATTTAATTACAAACAGAAGAACATACTGTCAACTTTATGTATAGTAATTTTTCACTTCAAGTATATACATCATTAATCACCATTATAAAACAAGGAACCATCATGCAATAAAAAAGAAGGAATTATAAGTTGTAGAATTGTAAGTAAAACAAGAGCTAATTATTTTATCAGCCCACTTTTTTATCGTTAATTTGCTATTTCGAAGTTTATGGTAATCTATATACTTACATATCCATTGCAATTTACTCATTCTTTACATGGCAATTAGTTCTTATCTGGACCATGCGCCACAAAACCCAATCAACCAACCATTCTTTACATTACAAATACGCATATCCACCTGTGCTGCTTCTAAATATTACCATCTATTCACTTAGTCTGTAATGTGGATTTCAGGACGAAATGGCATAACTTTGAATAAACATTTCCTTTCATACACCAGAATATGTCAGATTCAATAGGGAAGCAAAACTTCTCTGAGTTGCTTGGTTCGCTAAAGCGTGTTCTTTTTATCGGAAGCTCAAATCATTGCTTAATCCAAAGATTCATTGGACTTTCGGATGGGCCACTTAAATATAGGTCATAATCGCAATGTCCTCTAAGTGAAATACTACCTCTGAAAACGACTGGTCCATTATTTCAGGATTTTCTGCTTGGCTTTAACTACAAAATTACGAAGACTTCCACGCTTACCTGCAGCTTCTACCTTTTTGATATAAGACAACGCTAAGCTAGATACAGGGATGTATGATGGTGCTCACATATTCATATCTAAGCTACCCCCTCCTTTCCAAAGTATACCACACGACATGATGAACAGTGCACCTTATGATACTTTTCATGTGCAGAGGCCCTCTTGGAATGATAAGGTACGATTGTCGAATTTAATTGGTCAGTTAAAGAAGCCAGATTTCCAGTTTCGAAAACACCTTTTTCTACCTGGCCAACACAGCTTTAATTGCAGTCTAATATCCTCTTAACAGTAACTTCTAATATAGAATGTGTGTGTGTGTGTGTGTGTGTGTGTGTGTGTGTGTGTGTGTGTGTGTGTGTGTGTGTGTGTGTGTGTGTGTGTGTGTGTGTGTGTGTGTGTGTGTGTGTTTGTGTGTGTGTGTGTGTGTGTGTGTGTGTGTGTGTGTGTGTGTGTGTGTGTGTGTGTGTGTGTGTGTGTGTGTGTGTGTGTGTGTGTGTGTGTGTGTGTGTGTGTGTGTGTGTGTAGAGTGTTCTCCGATAGAGAATTAATTATTTATGCAGCATTGCAATTAAAAAACATCTTTTTCTTTGTCCACTTTATAAATCTAGGTATTCTAATTCTTTGTGAAAAACTTTCATAAACTCAAATATGCTTTTACATTTTTAAATTACAACAATTATTATTTGCTTTATGGAGTTCGAAATCACAAAATCGGATTTTTCCAATCTGAGCATCTAAAGAATCAGACTTTCTTTGTTTAATAAATATTCGAGTAATTGAAATACAATTTCAGAATACACCAATCTTCCTTTATAGCTAAGTATCAATATTCTTTTTTCTAATGCTCGGCTGCCCTTGTGATTTTTCTCTATTCAGCTCTATAATGGGCAAAATGATGTCATCTCATATAGTGGGGCACACAGTGGGTGTGCCATCTTCGATACGAATGTGAAGTGATAAGGAAAAGAAACGAAGGGAGAAAGAAACATCCATGCCCGAACCCGAGGCCTACTGCTTCAAATTTAATGATACGTCCTGCATCGGTTGGTGCTAAGCATCATTATAGAAAGTTTACTTTTTATATAAATTATACTCCCAAATTTCACCGCGCAAAAATTATTTGCACAATCAGAGCTAAATTTTATGATTTCAAAGCATAGCTTTGATTTTAAGGTAATGATTGCTTAGTCTCTTTAAATATTCTTCAACCACATTTCAAATGAAGTATACAATTTAATGAAATTATTGTAATGTGGTAATTAGTATTCTAAAAATTATTAAATGGAAATTAAAAGAGATCCAATAATAAAAAGGATAAGAATGCAATAAATATGTAATGGATACACACTATGAAATATATAAAAGCTGTTTTATGTTTATCATATCATATAAACTACAGATCAGAAATAAAATACTATAATTTAATTAACAGTAAAAAGATTTACATCATAACGATATCTTATTAAGGAAAATTATTTACCTGGCAAGTCATCTTCTCCAATTCGAATATCGGGACATATTGTATTAATCTCATTATTTGTGAATTCTAAAATGAAAAAAATACATCTGAGTTTATTCATTAATTGCCTAAAGAGAAGATTTATTATGCTATACATGTAAAAGATAAATTTGTTTATTATATGTATAATAAAATTTAAATGTTATAGCAATGAATTAAAAATAATTTTATCATGAGATTAGTTATTCGAATTTTTATATTGTTTACATTTTCAATATTTTTTATGTTTACATCCAGGTGTGCATAAGGCCACTCAATACTCAAACCACACATTGAAACATCAAAAAACATATAACAGATTATTAACTACATGTCTGTATGTATTATGTTGGGTATCATTTAAAACCGGAAAGTTTTGCGATAATTGGCCATGCTATAACCTAAAGCCGCAAATCTATTGGGATCCCCAACCTCATTTGGAATTTAAATGAATGTAATGGACAACACTTCCTCATACTGCCCACAGTGATGCTAATTAATGATGTCCATTATGTCATACCTTAATCGTCATTGCTCGAAAAAATACCATGATATACATATATCAATAATTACAGCCGTTACGCTGGAAATAGTTAATGATGATCATTATATTTTGGTGGAGATTAAACTTAATCTACAGCATGCAATTAATTTAATTTCTTATTCTCCTGGCATTAAATTAAGCCTAATGTTGCAAATGCTTTTACTCTATCGATACAAAATGTGTAGTTTGTAAAAGGAAAAAGAGATTTTAAATATTTCTTATCATCTGCATCGAAATTTAGCTACAATTAGTATATGAGTCATAGATTACATATTTATGCATAAACATACACACATATGTACATGTGTGTGTGTTAGCATATATATACTAATCAACAATGGAATTGCAACAACAAGCATTTGCAAATATTGATTGAAAACCCTTATGAATCTCAATAATTTCGATATAATATGTCAGTATAAATTTTCAAAACAATATGTATATAGAACAATTTATTACTGAAAAACATTTCATAGTGAAATGGTGGAAAAAAATTGTTGCACCTGCAACAATGAGTAACATAACTTCATACATGACAAAACACCTTCATACATGACAAAAATTGATCTTACATATCAAGTATTTTTTCTGGTTCTATCAGATAATTTATAAGATCTCAGCAGTTCGATAAGATTCCTCAATAGATCATAGGTCTAGAGAACAGGTAAGGCAAGATAGCAATGAAATCTGGGGAGGAGCAGGAAGAAATCATTCATATTGAATGATGTATGCGTAAGAATATTGTCTTGCTGAAATGTCACTACAATCATTACCTGAGAATAATTAATAAGAATAGGCTATAAAATCTAAGAAGTATGTCTCTGGTTAGTCAATATAACGGTTATATATTACAGAGAGAATGTAGAAGTAGAATCCAATGAAACCTCAAACCAACATAAAGTACTAGTATGCTGACGTTTAAGCTAAGTTTAGTAATATCTTTGTATTGTGTCTTTTAATTCCTACTAAACCATTTTGGCATGTATAAGCGGGTTTTTTAAATAAACTATTTAAAAAAAACATTGCTTACATCGCCTTCCATTTATTCAAATTTCAATTTTTGCCGTTGCATTATTGCCAGCACAAACGCATGTGACTTAAAAGTAAAAATAATCGATACATTGGACAAATTGTAGGTATTCCATTATAGAGCAATTTACACTGAATGTTTCTATAGATAAAAAAAATTTCCGATAAAAACTGTATTTGTTGTTTTATGATTGCAAATCCGCTAAAAATTCACTGAGATCATGCCCCTATTTTACCTGTTTTCACGTATCATGATGGGACGAGATGGCTGCAATCGCTTCTATCAGTCAGTCTTTCTAATCTGAATCACTAAATCCATAAATGCATCTTTGGTTACGTATGATATGTGAATATACATCATCTATCAACGAATGTTTGGATACATATGTAGACAGGATAATTTACAGTTTTGCGACACGTCAACAACTTCCAACTTTACATGTGGCATGGAAACAATATTACAGTTAGTTACGTGCTATAAGACTGACAGTTCGAAACTCTTGTAATTTGAGAAATGTATGATAAATGATTATCACTATCCGTACGTGACATTCATAGCGAGTCGAAATATCTCCAAATAGATAAGATCAATGAGATCAAATTTTGACAAACTAGATCGACACGATCAGTTGGTGGAATGTAAGGAATAACAGCTAGAATGCGTGCAATTCTGAAGATTTACAAAACTGGTCATTGAGTGGTGGTTTATTTTGATATGTCGTACAGAAAAGAAAAAAAACAAAGAGAAACTTCCCAAAAACGCAGTATCCCTGAAATTTTAGTATAAGTTTTCCTCTCATAAAATATAAGAAGTAAGTAAGCATGCAGAAACTCAAAAAGTATTAATTTTAAATTCATTGAAGTAGATCTAAAATTATTTAAGTGGAACGCAAAGTAGCTGGTGCATATAGTTAAATTCAATAACTTGAGCTAACCCCATGGGGAATCCATAGATGTTATTAATAAATTTGACGCGTAAATGTATAAAAATAGACATTTTTTAAAAATGTGATTAGTATTTAGTTTAATTTAAAAGTTATAATTTATTGAGGTGAATAGAAGATATCTGAAATTATAATTAAGAAACAACTGATTCTTTAATGCTTCATAAACGAATTCTTGATTTGCTCAAAGCTTATTTTGCTGGATATGAAGAACATAAATGGATGGTATCTCATGATAATAAAAGCATTTTGCAAAGTATTTGGGAATCAAAATTTTAAAATAAAATTGTTTTCTTAATAAATATTTCTTTTCTGATCATTACACTTCAAAAAATAAATTACTGAAATAATTTGTTTATTGTTTTGAGAGCCTTGCTTCTAAATTTAAATCAGTTTTTTATTCAATTAATTTAATTTCAAAATAGTTTAAATTTATTACTAAGATTTTGATGAAGAAAGAGCATTGGATTTGTAATTTCTAAATGAAGTTTTAAATCTTTATTGAACTGTTGTTTTTCATGACACTTGGCAAAATTTTTACCAGTTTATTCATGTTTTCATAAGATAAGTATATAGAGTTTTTATTCAACTGCCAATTTTATTCTTAAATTTTAGAATATTTTTCTGTCGTTGTATAAAAATTATATTTTATGGATTCATTTAAAAGTTAGAAACAAATTTGATTAATTTTTATTAATTATTGTACGTAATGTTCGATATAATTTTTCAGTATTTCTTAATATTAATAAGTATTTAAAAATAATGCATGAATTTTCAGAGAAACGTTTGTTTTGCTGAATGTTTACTTTATTATTTGGATTTAAAGAATGAAAAATCGATTTGGATATAACTATTTTACCCACACACATGATTCATTTTATTTATATACACAATTACATACAATTAGTTAAACTAAAAAAGACCACCATTCTTTAAATGCAGTAATAAATTTTAAATTGTTTACAAATTTTGAAATTTTATAATCAAATTATAAATAGGAAAAACTTTAATATGCTTAGGATGTTAACTAATATATTAGTTGACAACGAATAATAATAATAATAATAAAACTAAATTATGTTTCCATTTGTGTATTCAAAATGATGAATCCAAAAATAACCTGTGCACCAAACTAAATTGTGAGAAAATAATATTTCATATACTTGTACTAAATTAATTATAATTAACAATAAACTTGTATTCATAGTTTTGCTATTGTTACTGCAAAATTTGCATAAAAATTTTTAAAAATGTAAATATGATTCGATTTAAATTCATTATTGTATAATAAGTAAACATTTCATTTTTTTTCTAATATTTCATCTAATGTAACTCTATCTCACAATTTTTATAGTTAATTTATTAATATAAATTTAATTTTAACTTTTATAAAGCTTTCATGATTTTTTTCACGAGCCATAAAAAACTTATTTAAAGAGAAAGGCCATACACTGCCTTGTAATTCAAAATGGAATCTAATCCCTGAATAACTTATGTAAATTAAATTATATTCAAGCATGGTGTTAAATTTATCTACTTATTTAAGCTATCAAATAAATAAGATAATAAATTAAACTCTTCAAATTTTCATCGTTTAAAAATAATTTAACAGAATATAACAATCACACACAAATATAACTTTTTTTTTACTATGTGCCATAAAGTAGTTTCCCTTTAGCGGCCTAATCAAACAAACCTTGATGGTTTGATGTTTGAATTTCTTTTTTGCGAAAATTCCAGCAGTCGTCGACATAATTCTCGGCGACAAAAGGCGGTCCGTCGCGGGCCGGCGGCAGTTGAAGAAGTAACTCTTAAGAAGAATTGGAGAGGATTAAGGGATAAATGTTGATGGTTGTGTTGCAGACAGGAAGGCGATCATCGATGAAGACAAATGACCCTAGATGAAGGTCGAGATGATCTATAGTTTCATTTTGGTGGCCTTCTACAGACATGTATTTTAACTATTGTCATTTCACTTTGGTTTTGTAAGTGTGTCATTCATTCAGGTATTGCGGAAAAAAAACGACAATTGGAAAATCTTCGAATTGAAATCAAGTGGGTGTCATTTAAGAATTTCCTTCTACTTAACCAAAGCAGTTTGATTTACATTTGAATAAAACTTGTAAAACCGCTGCAATTTTCATCAATATTCGTGTGCCGTTGATTCAAGTTATAAAACGTGATAGAAATAAAATGTTTCCTTCGGATTCGAGTTGATAGATTTTCTCTTTGTTATTTTTTTAATTTAAAGTTTTTGATTTAAAGTGATTTGATAAAATAAGGGTGAAAAACTTATAAATTTAAGGTTTTTTTTGCATGTCAAAAACTTCAGCTTTCAGCAATCGTTCTATAGCTTAAAAAATAAAATGCAAGGCTGTGACTAAAATTTCAATACTCTTTTATAATTTTCGAATTTACACTATCGAAATTTTGATGGCATAAATATTTTCATTTAAAACAAAAGTAATCAAACACATTTCAAATTTTTCTCTTTATTATGAATTTTTTTATAATATATTTTGTATATCTTTCGATTGCAGAAACTCGATAAAATAATAAATGAATTTACAAATTCTTCGGGAAATGTTTATCTTTCTCAAATCTATATACTAAAAATTAAAAATCTCTGAACGTATTTTAGTATAGTTTAAAAAATACTTTTGTTTCTCTAAAAGATTTAAGAAGGATTAAATATTTTTTTTAATGTTGAAGATTTTTAATCCTTTATGAAAATTTTAAAAAAACTTTCGAAATGCAATTTTTAGAGTTGTATTTTTCATTTTTGTTCGTAGTTATTACATCTGATATCTAAATTCTAGTATTTGAATACTTTAGCTGTAATTATTTTTTAATGAATGAACAAATTTTAAGCTTTTAAAAGAACATGCAAAACAGTTTAAAAGACAGAGCAAAGTTCAAGGAGAGAAAAAAGCTTGATTTATGTGTTACTGAATGTTTGATAAAATAGTATTTCTGAAAAAAAGTAAAATAAAGTACTTTAACAATTTTTTGAAACATCATAAGTTTCATGTGAAACTGTTGTTATGATATAAGAGAGTCAGTGCAAAATATAAATTTTGGCAAGAATAAATTTTAAATTTTTTGATAAAATGTTCTTTTTTTTTTTTGCAAAAAAGAATAAAATAAATTAAAGAAAACTGAAATAGTTTATGCAGAATAGTAAATTAACTTTGGGACTTTGTTGCACAGATTAAATATTTATTTAACCTTGTGAAGATGTATATCCAGTTATAGTTCGAAATTAAATTATTTCAATTGTTTGAATATTTTAGCAAATAATATAGTGCTACTCATTTAACAACGTTTTATTTATGTGTAAAATGAAATGTGTTCTATGTTAAATAGAAGATGAAATTTGTGTTCAAGTATATTTATTTAATAATAGTTTTTTTTCAGCATAAAATTTTCATTAAAATGATATTTCTTTAGCGCAAGGTATTTCTTTGATCTTTCATTAAATTTTACAGAATTGAATTTTGTTGGAAAAGAATGAGAAAAAATTTTAAAAAGTTGAAAATATTTATTTTTATTTTTCAACGTTGTTTTTGCCTACTACAAAATATAAAAAACTCACAAATGTTTTAGTTTTGGTAATTTGTAGATACATATGTTATAGTATACTTATACAGATATTATACTATGTACCAATATTTAGTAAGATATATTTATTTTCTAAGAGAATATTGACATATGTAATCTCAACATGAATTAAAAATGTAAAAGTGGTAGCATTTTTCTCTAATGTGGTTCTTATTACTGAATATATATAAAGGTGATATATATAAAGATGATAGAGTATTTTCATTTAATATAAGATTCTTATTAATGAATGAAAATTTATCATGTTATATAAATATAATAATGAGATTACTCATAAAAAAGGCATTACTACACGATCATTACATGAATGAAATCGAAACATCCTGATTGGCGAAAAAATGCGGTCTTTGAACTAACGCAAGAAAACCGAGTATATTTTTGTGAATGATGTTTCTTGTGTGGGAAGATAAGTGGCGCATTTTTATTTGTCTTATTCTGTCAGCCTTGAATTCTTTTAAGTAAAGTGCTAGTCACGGGGACATCTTTTTTCCCAGACTGGCTTCACCAAATTGTTTCAATCTAATTGCTCAGACACGCCTTCGCAAGGGGGGGATGAGTTCATTATTGTTCCACTTTCCTGACTTTGGCTGATGGATGCCTGTTTAATTTGAATTTCACGCGAATGTGTCATTAAGTAACTTTGTTCATGTTCCCTTATATTCTTTTTCTCAATATCTTACATCATCTGGCCTTAAATATTTTGCATAATTTTGGGTGTTAAGTAACAAAATAACTCAATGAGTATAACAGTTATAAATTTAACAACGAATTGAAAAGATAACGTATTTCAAATGTCATTTTTGAATTTACAAAAATCATTTTCTAAATCTTTTATATTATTCCCATAAAAAGTTTTAAGTATATTTTGTACACCTCAATCAGTATTTATAAATGATTAAAAAGAAATCAAATGGTTTATGGGGGCTTTATATAAATATTTTGAAGAGAATTTAAGGTATACAAAGTTTATTTTTTGTACATTTGATACGAGGTCTATAAAATTACTTCAGTATTTTTTAATATTTTTTTACTAGTGAAACATTGCCTATCATAATCAGATGATTTAGTTGGGGAAATTTTTATAACTGTTGCATTTTCTCTTATTTATCTTTTTCCTTCTTGCTGCATAAATCTAGAGCTTTTGAGATGTAGTTTTGTACATGAAACATTATCCAACGTTTAATTAGCAATTCGGAATTCTCAAAGATTAATCAGATGATTTTTTGGGGGAATTTCTTGTAACAGATCTACTCTCTTATTTATCCTTCATCCTACTTACAGAATAAATCTCTTTTCATAAATTTCTCTACTAAATTTTTAAAAAATGTTGACACTGTGCAATAAATCTCTTCTACCGAGTTGTTTATTCTTGAAAAGCTAGAGCTCTTGATTTACTCAATTTCAGTACTTTTTTTAACAATAGTCATCGTAACTTAAATTTAATGCATAAGGAGTAGGGTAACATTTGAATTAGTAATATTGAACTCCCGTTCCCTCAATTTCGTTAATAGATGCCTATAAAAGCAAAACAATCAATGTTATTCCTTTTTAATAATCAAAAAATGTATTGATATCAACTCCAAAAAATAATCTACGACTTCTCTGGGTTTTTTTCATTAATTATTATTTAAAGTTAAAAATTTCATATCTAGAAAAATAAACATAATAAGCAAAATATAATTGTAAATTAAAAAAATAAATAGTTTTTTTACATATATTTAAAAAAAGCATTAAGGATAGGGAATAAATTATAAATTTTCTGGTTCATCTAATTATGTATCCCAAAATAAACTTGATCTTTTACATTTGCTTGTTTTAAAGAAATAAAATTAAATCAACTCCAATTTAATATTAAATATTTTTAAATCTTAAAATCTACATCTTAAATTTGTACATAATTTTAAATTAAATCTCAAATGAACATTTTTTTGGACAAATTAAAATTACTTTTGTAAAATTATAATTAATAGTTACTGTTATATAATCATTTTTAAAGAGTTTTCAAACTTTTTAAATAAGAAAGATTATTATTCTTTATCAAGTAAAATAATTTCATATGATATGCTAAATCGAAGATATTTTTGGATAAGGTTTTAATCTTTCAGCATAGAATCAACACCTCAATAAAGGTGTTATTAAAGCTGGAACTGTCAAGAGAATAATGTAACTCCATTTATCAACAAGAATGTCACCGTTAACAAAACATTCAACACCAAAAGGAAACGAATGTCACGCTTTATTTTTCATAACATTTGTAAGTTTGTATGAAAAGCAAATAAGACTTGCTTACATTATTTTTTTTTTCACATTCAACAGCAACGCCAATAATTTTGGCCAAAAAATAAGAGAAACTTTTTGAAAATAAAAGTATCAGCTGACTTTTATACGCATTTGCCTTTAACATAAAAAAGTGGGTTACAAGCGAAGCTATTTTATCTTCAAATTCACGAAGAGTAACTGCTCTTCATGAGTTTGGCATTCGAAACAACAGATGTAAATTAATGCACTGTGAACCATATATTTAAGAGTTTAATTTAAAAATATGAAGAATCCTAATTAACAATTCGAAAGAGTGAATAAGGAAACAAGGTAGAAATCATATAATTTCAGTTGTTATTATGAATGTTGAATTACCTGCAAAATTGGTAGCTAAATATTGGGTGTTGGTTATAACTAGATTTCAGCGTTGGTCTTTAATATTATCAAAAATCTTGCAAAACGGTATCAGCTTTTTATCTAACAATGTAAACTGTCTTCATGAATTAATATTCCAGAACTATTATTAACGTTTAATATTTTATCAGATATTTCTTGTCAAGATGATTATTGATAAAAACTGAGTGTGGAAAATTCCTTGTGAATATAAAACATTTTCACTTGAATAGAACTGTTAAATCTCATAATTTTGAATTTGATCATCCTAATTTCTTCACGTAGTTTATAAAATCTTGTTGTATTTAGTAAAATTCAGTGATTCATGTTAATGGTGTGAAAAAGAATGATGCAATAATAAACAGATGAGTTCATCGTTGTATTAATCTCTTTTGATAATATTACCTGAAAGAGAACACAGATCTATACAGTTAATAAGCTAATGTTTCATGATTAATTTTACTATTCTAAATCTTCAGCAAAATTAACTTCATAAATTTTTACAAAGGATAAATACCATTGTACATTCATTAATCTGTATTGCAACTATTGTGCCATAAGTTCACAAATGAAAAGTGTATCATTCGTTTTTCCTGTTAGATATGCCTCTTATTCCTTAACACTAACTTTATTTTAGTTTTTTTAGTGTTATTTAATCCTTAAGCTACTTCTTAGTAGATTCTTCAACTTTGCAATTCCATAGGACGACATACAATGGATTGGGATTTATATCTCTGGTAATAGGCTGTTATCAATACAAAGAATTTTGTGTACAATGTGCAAAGTTTGGCCATTAATTCTAGTAATGACTTTGAAATGGCAATGTTTTTGCCACGGAAGTAAATATAATGTAAATTATGTTCTTAATGCTATTAAAATTTAACTTTTGTTCTTCAGTTATCTTTTTTAACTAAGTAAAAAAATTAAGTTGACAGTGAAATTGCTCTTTTTAATGCAATTTTTTGAGGTAATTGGAATTTTATTGTAAGGTTTAGTATTTCTTTAATGTCAACAACACCCTATTTTCTTCATCAAATTAATTTTAAAACATCTATGAAGGGCTTGGAACAGTTTAATCAAAATTTTTCGTAATATATTTCATGCAATTAAAAGTTTATTTTCATCATAAATAATTTGTTTAGCTTTTCTAAATTCAAATTACGTAACTTATATAAAAAAAAAAGATATCTACTTAAAATTTAACAAAGTCATTTTAAAAAGACATTACATTATTAATATCAAAACCTTTTGGAAATTTTTATTTGAAATATTAATAAGAAATTGAAATATTAATAAGAAATATTTAATTTGAATTAATTACGGTTGTCAAAAGAATTGAAAAACTAACACCCTTAATGTAAATAAGAATATCATTGTCTGATTAAATATGATACATACTTGTAAATTGTAAAGTAAGACGCAACAAACATTTAATTGATTTGATGAAGTTATTTATTAAACAAATATTGTACACATTATCAGATTTTTTTTATGAAATATTGTAAATTCAACACGTTTGAAATACTGTTCACCATTTAAAGAAAACGAAATATTTTTATTTTATTTTATAATATACGTTCATTATTTTCAAAATTAATGACTTTTATCGATATTTTCAAAGTTAATGGCAAATTAATGTATTATAGAAAACTTTAAAATTTTTATGAAATGGTGCAAATAGCGTGACTTAACAAATGTTCTTTATATTTATTACGTTGTTTTAAAAAAAGTTTTCAACTTATAATTCACCATAAATATATAAATTAGATTAAAATTCTTAAATATACAATTTAATTAAGAAAAAACAACCAAGGGATTCGTATTTCTTGATTTATAAATATTTAAAATTTGCAAATATGATCTTAATTTTTAAATGCATATTTTCTTTCTGTTAAAAAAGTTAAATGAAATTAAATTAAAATTTGTTTAACTAAATATTTCGAATAATTTATAAATAAATATTTTCAATTTAAATTCAACAGATAAGTAGCAACATATCTTGTCAAACCCTTGTGAAAAATCTATGCTTCGAAGTAAACTGATTTACCACGACAGATATCAAAGCAATCTGTGCAAAAAATGAAAATTGCTACCATTACCTCATCATTTTGGTTGAAGGATTTCACATACGATAGTAAAGAATCGAGGCATATGATGACAGGTAATTGATGGTCGTTTCTGTAATTTTACACTTAAAGGCAAGTAACTTGTTAAAATATAGGAATGTGTCAAATATATTATAAGGCATCTTGCGCTGCTATATTTTACTTTAATTGACAAAAAAAGTGCTAAAAATCGCACTACCTTTAAGATTTGTGAGATTATACAGAACAATAAAATGTTCAATTAAGGCTGTATAGGAATTTCGTAATAAAACTTACGTGAGAAACTTCCCAAAAAGTGGAGTGTGAAGAAAAAGAGATTGATTAAATCATGCAACGCTGTCAGCCGAAGCCTAGAAATAAAATTCAATATTTAAAAATATATAACGCAAATAATAACCAGGCATATGTTTCAATAGGACATAATAACGTACAATAAGTATAGAAAAAAAAGTTTATTATATAAAAAGATGATAATGAAAATACATTCTTAAAAATTTAATTTCATAATGCATCAAAACCAAAAATAAAGCTGTTTACACAGTTATTTAATTTTTTGATAACATTGTAAATGAATGTGGCGCATAAATTTTATAAGCAAGCGATTATAGCCATTTTCTGTCCTTAAGTAATATTTGAATTGTATCAATGCTGTGTATTTAAATAAACTTGAAATATTATTGAATGCTGAAATATTAACTGACGCAATTGTCAATTTCTGTTTCTGTATATATGCTTATAGACATTTATATTTACAAAATGCATGTATGTATGGGTAATTTTCATATATTATTTGATATATTTATTTCGTATCTCTTAAATTGGTAATCAAACTACTCTGATTCATCTAGATAACAAAAATGTCACTAAAAGACTTAAAATTTTCCCATTTATACCATTGTCACTATAACATATATAAAGTTCTATATTTTCTAAATTACAACACAAATTTAATTAGATGTAATGTTCATATTTTTTTTAAATTTTTGTTTTATTTAAAACTAGTTTATTTCAGATTTAAACTCTTCTTAATGCCTATTTTGTTGTTAAAATAATTTGAATTGCTCAGTTTGTAAAAAAGAATTTATTTAAGAAAAGAAATTCTTCTTTAACTTAAAGTTTCAACAGCGCAAAAAAATTTTTACAAGTTAGTTTGCAAATGATACTTTTTTAAAGGTATATTAATACATTAGCAAATATTAAACTGTATAGACACACACATAACTATATAAAGTTGCAATTGGACATATAGTTTGATTTTTATCTTAATAATCACCAAGAATTTATGCTTCAAATTTGCATTACAGCAAAAAGATGACATTAATATATGAGCTAGAATACTATTTTCTAATTTCCATATCCCGATATGCGGTGGGCATTAAACTGCTTTTATAGTCAATGTGTGGTCAACGTGTAAATTAACGTGTGATAATTCCAATTTATGGTGATTATTGTATGTGGAATAGTTGCCACAAGCTAATTATCATCAACTATTGTTAAATAACAAATTTAATATAAACTAAATTTGATTTTTGCTGAATTTAGCTGAAAGTATTTTTATTTTTTTAATTAATAACATTAGTAATCATTTATATATTAACTATTTATTTTTTTAAGTCATAAATCATAATTATGATATACTTACATACGTAAAAAATTTACAATTCGTTTAATTTACTGAAACAAATAATGAAAATACAATTGGGATATATTTATTGTACAATTGAGATATTATTATTATCAATGAAGAGATTTTAGGAAATGTTAATGTGAAAATTTATAACACTTTATACTAGAGTAATATGAGAGTTGCGGGAAAATTAGTTTTAATAAAAGAATGTCAGAAGCTAAAATAATATTTTTGTTTCTTCATTTCACATTTTATCTTATTGTTTTTTTTCCTTTTCCCATTTTTTTCACATTCACATCTTATTCTTTTATCAATAACATGCACCAAATTTTTTTTCCTCTTACCATAGTTTTAATAAACCGTATTTTCAGCGGAAATGTCACTGAATTATATTCAGTAATTTTATGATTTCATGTTGAATTCTGTCTTGTTAAGCATCGTTTTGATAAACAATTGCTCACTTATCAATAGGGAACTTTCAAGTAGCACTGTGATTTTGTTACCTTTCTGCTGAAGGACAAAACAATAAGATTAATTGAGGAAGAATAAATTCACAGTGTTTCTATATATACGTAAAGAAGAACCCCACCTTATCACGTACGTTTAAATTACTTCCCAAATCGGGAAGATACGATTACTAGAAATTACATTCCATTAGATATTTGTAACATAACACGCTCAATTATGGTATAAAATGTCCATTACTGTCACTCAGAATTTAGAGGAGTGCCTCTGCCTTGTAATTTGCAATTTCTCGGATTTATTACCAGAGAAAAATAATTTGCATTTCTTTCTAGTAATTTCCAGACTGGTTTATAATTCCTTCTCGAGGAAATCTGTTTCAGACAATGTTTTCCTATTTTTAACTATACAACAAAAGCATTAAAATTATTGTCACATTAATTATCTAAGGCTTAAAATATTTATGGGAATAACTAAGACTGTCATTCAATATTCGTTTTCTCAGTTGCATCTTCCAAAATGGTTCAAGTTAAGATGAACACCTTAACTTCAGGAGATATTAGAGAACAATTTTAAAGTCTTGTGCTAGATTAGCAATCACAGAATCAATCATTTTAAAGTCTTGTGCTAGATTAGCAATCACAGAATCAATCATTTTAAAGTCTTGTGCTAGATTATCTGAATTTTTTGTAGGAATGAGAAAAAATTTTAATCACAACATAAAGTAATTGATACTTAGTTATTATATTTATCACAAATGAATTTTTATACCTATTGATTTTGCTTAAAACTAAATTTCCGTGTAATTGCAATTTTATCAAGTAAATCAATCAATAAAACATATTTTTTATTTGAGATTATTTCATAAAATTTATAAAAACAAATACTTTGAAGAATAAGGCTGCTAAAATCATGCAAATTAAGATTATTTTATTTATTATAAACTCATTTCAAAAATTATGATTGCTTATATAAAATTACTTATAGTGAAATCATTAGTAATTTAAGACGATTAAGTAAGGAATGTTGAAAAAAAATGAATTTTAAGTATTGTGCATTCATTTCAGTTTTACAATTTAAAATAATTTCTTATTTCTTAAGTATTTCAAAAAGATGAAACTTTGCTTAGAAGAAGGTTATTTTTAGAAATTATAAATATGACTCAAAATAAATTTCACCATGAAAAAATATTTCTCTTTATTACTATATCTTATATGTTGATCTTAATAACAATCTAATAATATGTTTAATGTAATGAGTATGGTTTTCTTTAAATAGTTAAATTAATTATTAAAGCATGCAAAATTATTAATTGTCCACTTTATCTGAATAAAATGTCTTTAGGTATAATATATTTTCACACACGTACAATATTCTTTTCAATCAGAAATTTTTTCAGAAAAATTCATTAACGCATCTGCATGATAAAATAAAGCAGAAAATCAAAATTAAAATTGTGATATTAAAAAGAAACACTGAAATTAAAGTTATATTAATTGCATCACAATTTTAGCAAATTTACTCCTATTTGTAAATATGATATTATACTTTCGTGAAATTTTTCACACATAACAAAAAAAACTAAAAAATAAATCACAATTTTGCAATATGAACGATAAAGGAGTAATTTAAATACATGACTTAAATTTAAAAACCTATATGAAGCGCGCGCGATATAAACTCTCTGCTTAAACTTGTTTTGCTCATTCGAGTAATGTATAGTATTTGTAATCGTTTTACTTGCGAAATATGAGGGCTGAAAGCACAATTAAATGTATTGTACGATGGTCGTAACACAAAAACATAAAAATAAAACAGTCATGAAACTTAATATACTAAGATTTTTCTTCAAATTTAAATAAATTCAATCCATCAGAATGACGTTTGCCTACGCAGTGACTTTTTTTAATTGTAATATTCTTCAAAGCAAGCATTCTTCCAAAACAAATTTCCCAAACGCTTTGTATACAACTTCGAGTTTTTTTTCTTGTTTTTGTTTTTGGCTGATGAAAAAGTTATAATAACTTATTACAGAAGTTACCGATTTGTCTTATCTTATTTATAAATGATTCCTGTTATTCTAGAGATGACCTTAAGTTTGAGTGACAACCATTCTGGTATTTTTATGTAATTGACAGACAGACAACTTGATCTAGAAGAATGCATTTACAGCAATTCAACAACACGTTACTGACATACCTTCTACTTAAGAAACTTAGTTTTATTCAGGCATTTTAAATGGTTTTGAATTTTATTAGGTTTATGTTTATTTTTAAATAGAGATGATTGGCTTGTACTATGGAAAATGTCATTTAAATTTTGATTGATAAATACAATTATCAATAACGTTTTAACAAGTGTATTAAAAACAAAAATATAAATAATTGTTATCTGAAAATTCCGTTCTGCGTATAAAAATATAATGAAAGAAATTTAATATAAATCATACAATTAATTTAGACAGTGATTAAAATTAGTTTTTTTTCTTAGAATGTCAGATCTATTCAAATATTAATGAAATTTTTTTTTCAAAATACAGCAATAAAAAAATTGCAGTAATAATTTATTGCAGATAATAATGTTCACAATTCGCTTTTGTAAACATTATTACCTTCAGGAATTAATTTTTAATAAATGATTAAAACTTGTAAAACTAAAAATTACAAACGATCACAAACAATGAACTTAAATATAAGAAAATTTGAACGAAACACTGTTTTGCATTATTTCCAAGTGTTTACATCACCATGATTATTCACAGTAGCTCTTGATTTACAGTAGCTCTTGATTTACAGTAGCTCTTGGTTCACAGTAGCTCTTGATTTAATCACAAATTGCTCGTAACTAATCATAAAAACGCAAAAATTACTCAAATTTTAAAAAAAAAGTAATGAAATTTGAGTGAAAGTGCGGGTTCTTTGTAAATAACCACTTGCATTCCTTGGATAATTACACATATAAACAACATTTTTTGTAAAAAAAAAAAAAGTAACATATCTTCAGCTATCGTGTTCACTTAAAAGCGAAATGAAATTCTTCCCAGCGTGCAAAGGAAAATAACATTTTACACACATACAAGCCCATTGAGCAATCATTTTACGAAATAGTGTGGAAAAAAACTCCGGGATTTAAGAGCGTGAAGGCTATTAAACAAGTTACTCGATTTCTATTTGCAAGAACTAAACAAACGGAACTCACTTGGTGCTCGTGGCGTTGTAAGAGCAGTAAACCAATCCCACCAAGCAGTGAAGCACACCAATAAAAATCAGCTCAATCACTTTGGACACCTCAGAGACAAAAAAAAAAAAAAAAAAAAAGAAAAAAAAAAGAAAGAGAAGATGGGATCGCTGCTGACAGAGCGTATTATTCACCAAGACTTTACCAGATAGGAATGCTGGAGTTAATTAAGTTTTGAAGATAGCTTGCTTTGCCACTATTTATGAGCTGGTGGTGAGAAGAGGAATGTTCCACGAATTGATTTGAGGAGTAATTTGACTTGATGGTGTCTTAAATGTTTAGAATGGCAGATCGTTTTAAAGTAAATTATGTTTTTGATGGGATAAAGAAACATTTTCTTCATTATCTACATTTCTATGTATAATCTGTGGGGATCAAGGTTTCATATTGATTGGACAACAACTTCCATTTCAAATGTAGGTTAAGGGTTGAATCAGGAATTGATTCTGTTATCAAGATTTAACATGTATTTTGTTTTATGTGCTTAATCTTATGACGAATTATAAATAAGTAAATTTACCCATTTTGAATCATTTTGGTTTTTAGAACACTTTTTTATTTTACAGTAAAAGCTCAATTTTCTCTCAATTAATTCGATCATATTTCATAGATTAATATAGTTCTTTTAGAATAGCATACGTAATTGTGAGTGTTGTAAAGAATCCCACCAATAAAAGTAAATATATCTCATATTTATTCAAATAACTTGCCACACTCGATTTAGCATAAACTCATTTTATATTTGTAACTTATTTTAAAAAGTGAAAACCATTAAAAAAAATTGTTAAACATGTTAAAAAAATAAAACAAACGATATATGAAATAAATAAATATATATGTGTGAGAAACTTGTGTTTAGTAAGAAAGTGAAACCTTATAAAGAATTCCCATGCAATTCAAGGCCTTTAGATTCAATTAAGTAAACATAAGAACTCATTTATAGTACAAATAATGAGATAAATGATAAGAAAATGGATCAAGTAGATTACAGAAAAATATAAATTGAGAGAATGAAAATCGATTATGTAAGTTGAAATTAACTAAAACTCAAAGAAAAAAACGAAAACAATAATCAGGAAAATCTAATTTATAATTATAAAGAAGTAATTTAAAATTTAGCAGAAAATTATTATTTATAAGCCTTATTATCAGACCTTTTCTTCATTTAGAATTTTATCTGTAATCCTTTACAAATTTTATTCTTAATCTCTATTAATGTTCTGCTTTAATATCTAAAATTTTTTGATGGAAATTTTAGAGATAGCTATAATTGTAGAAGAATATAATGCTTCTTTCAAAAGTGCTTATACTACCTCCATGCGTTATATTACCATTAATATTAGCATTGAGCTATCACTCAGTGAGCTATAAGCAATAGTCTGAAGTGGAATCTGTACTCCATACTATTACATATATATATAGCTCAGTGAGTAATACCACAATGCTAATATTAATGTTCGAGAAGAGAATTCAGACCAAATTTCTATTCTTTTGTAGATTTTATTCATATAATAGATATACATTAGCCTGATTAATAATCTACAGAATGTGCCCAAAAATTTTCTCTAGAATAATATCCTAAAAAATAAATCAGTTTCACGAATTTATAATTATACGTAGCACATCCAAATTAAAATATTTATTTAATGTAAAGAATATTAAGCAGTACCTCTACTGTTTGAATTGTCTTATTAATAAAATCTAAAATTAGTTTGAACACCGCTTCTACTATCTTCAAATCATACGGTCATCAAACCAATATTTATCAATCATGCTTACTTATATTAAAAAAAATAATTAGCAGTGGGTAAATTAAAATAATAGGAATAAAAATATTTATAATAAGGATAATTTGTTGCATTATGATAATTACTTGACTAATTCAATCTCAATAATGATAATAATATTCAATAATGCTTTCAATGAAAAAAGCATATATCCGATGTGCAATTGGTTTATATATATATATATATATATATATATATATATATATATATATATATATATATATATATATATATATATATATATATATATATACGTATTAAAATAAAAAGTTTTTTATTATTACCAAAAATGTATAAAAGTAACTTCAATTTAATTAAACTTAATACAATAAATTTTAATATCAAACAAAAAATAAAATTTTCATAATTATATTTAAATTTCCTATAACTTAGAAAACACTTAAATTAATATTGACTATTTAAATATATTATTTCAATTATAACCTGCCATTTTTTAACCTTACATATATTTCTTTATATTTAATTTATTTGAAAAGATTTAGATATATGTTTCTATATTTTAGTTTTAACTCCAATATAGAAATCAAATTTAATCAATAAAATATTAACAAATTGATACCAAACAAATTTAACAGTAATTTTTGAGGGGATTTTAGTTTTAATAGGAATTCACCGTATCTAATGATGAAAAATGATGGAAGCAAAAATAGTTCATTGAGAAATCTATTGTTTACTTAAGTGAATCATCCTTTGTTTCATAACCTTAACTCTCTTCCCAGACACTAATTATAGTTTAACCAACCCTGAATCACAAAGAATGTAAATAGATAACAACAAAGCAATTTGTAAAGCACTCAAAGTTGGCAAACATTATAACTTGGAAATTTAAATCAAGGCGTAGAAGGTTATCAAAAATTATTTCTATTTTTAAAGCATTGAGATGATTACAAATAATTTAAATAAGTAAAAAGAGAACAACTTTATTAGTTACTCTATTTTTTAAAATATTTTTATATATTAGACTTATTTTTTTCAATAAGTAATTTTGTCTTAATGGCATTATTTAATTTACACACAAGGGATTTTTAACTAAAAATAATTTTCTTTACAATAAAATTTGTAACGTAAATAAAATATCATAGTAAATATAGCTAGAATTAAGTAATGCGGAAAAAGTGAGTTATGCTTTGATTGGATAAGGTTTCTTATAAATAAACTTTTACGTGGCATATATGAATAAAAATTATGAAATATGAGATAGATATTTTAGACATAAAAATGAGTAAATCTAAATCAGCATTGTGGAAAAATTGGAGAAAACACAATTTCATCACTATAGAATTTAAAATCTTTTAACAGTGAAGTGTTTCACTGAGTAGAATTAAAAGTATTTTAAAGGAATAAATTTATGGAAATCATTCTTATAATTAAGCTAGCATCTAAATGATTACAGAGTTAGTCTTAATTTTTAAGTTACTTTGCTTTTAAACATATATACAATTAAATTTATTACTTAAGAAAAATTTATTTTAATATAATTTATTTCTTATAAAAATCTGGTTGCATAAAAATAATTATTTTATTAGTTACAGAAAATACACTACTTAAAATATAATTTGAAATCTGTATGGCAAAAAAGTATGAAATGCTTTGACTGTATTACTGAATAGAACTTATATTTTGTCAACAAGCCCCTAACTTATACAAAAAAAAAAAAAAAAAAAAAAAAAAAAAACAGTGGGTGATGAGGTAGATTTTTTTGAACACATATTATTTTTTTGGTTCCTAATATGTAAGTTTTATGTCGGTGTCGAATATAAAACTAATTTAAGGGGGATAATGCGCGGCAAAGTGTGGCAATAAATAACCCTATTCTGCGAGACAATGACTTTAACATGACAGGATCTCTTCAAGTGGGTCATTTATGTAAGTCATTATAAAGATATAAGAAAGGTTTTAGAGTAACGTAAATGCAATGAAAAGGATAACAAGTTCCCTTTTAATCTAAGTTTGTACTTGATTTAGACATAATTTTAGGATATTACCCCAAATATACATGAGAAAAGCTTAGCTGAAATCCGATGTCCGGGAAAAAAGTATAAATGAGCCAACTAGTTATGTCATGAGATTTTCTTAGCTACATGACTACAGTAGAATTAAGAGGCTAGTAGAAATATAATTTACAACAGATGAAAAAATAATAAGCTCTGATTGAATGAAAATAATTTTAGTATGATTAAGCACAAGAAAAATTAATTGAGTTGGTCCAGTACTTTTAATAAGTTCTCAATTTTAATAAATTAATTGAAACAATAAATTTAAAATTTGTTTTGATTAAAAATATATTAAATACCAATCATTTATTTTCTTAAAAACTAAATACAAATAGGATTCGTTTCAATAAAGATACATAGAAAATATTCATTTGTTTTAGTTATTTTCAACATTTTACTTAATGTATTTAATCAATAATTTATGTTCTAAATCAGGCATTATTTTATACATCAAAATTCTTGCCCTCTACAAACAAATTACTCATTTTGTAATGATTTTATGAATTGTTTTCAATCATTATTGTTAAAATAATTATCCTTTTTAATTTAGAAACAAACTATAAAACTTTATTTTAAATATTATGAAAAATTGTGCAATAACCACCTTTCGATTTAAAATTTATTTAATAAGAAATTGGAAGACTCGTAATCTTAAATTCCATTAAAAATTTCCGAATATGAACCCTCATAAATCATAATCATTTTTGTCATTAAATGATAACTGATATCATTTAATGACAAAAAGTATATAAATATTCATATTCTTCAAACAATTATCTCTTCTTAAATTTTCAAAAATTTTCAAAGACACTCGCAAAGCAATTTGGCAACATATGCATGTGGATTTTTTAAGGCATGCGTTACTAAACGGAAGAATGCTGTATCATATTTACAAAATTAAATTAAAAGGTGCTTTATAAAAAAAGCTATATTCAGTTCCCTATTCTGACAGTCAAAATGTTAACCATAAAATTAGACTTGAAAAATTCAATGTTTCAAGTAAAAAAATCTAGCTATATTTATTTAATTATAGCGCAGGAAAATAGGAAAGATTAAGCAAGAAAAATGATATGGCATCGAAAAAAATCATAAAATTAATTCATATTAAATAGAAACTAATTTACTCATTTTCAATTTACCTTATTGTACCTTTACCTTATAGACTGCTGAAATACACGTTTTTTATTTCAATACGAAATAAAAATATGCAGTGATGCAGAGCAGTTTTGCTTCAGAAAGATATAATATAAAAACATTTTCTGCGTTTAGACTTTCATGACATCGTTCTAACAGTTGATGAGTTTGTTTTTGTATAATAGCTTTTGTTAACTATGTTTAATAGCCTAATTCTTCAGACTTACGGCTCCACCCTCGTTATACAGCCCATTAAGAAATGAGGATTCGCAAGAAAATGGTCTCTGTAAGTTGATGGTCTCTCTTCAAATTACGAGGTTCCCATAGAATATGGAAGTAACTGGATGTATAGCACCCAAAAATAAAATGCTGTTTTAGGCTTATATTCAATGTTAAAAAATGGATAAAATCTAATCATGTCTGACAGCAATTAATTAATATTCCTAATGAACAATCATAATAAAAAGGAATCTATTACGTTTATTATTGTTTAAATGATTATTTTAATTAATAAACTCAACTACCAAAAAGAAAAATGTGTTATTCAAATAGTGTGTGCATTCATTATTACAACACAAATCATGTTATATATTTCAGTAGAATAACTTTATTTGAGTGCAGTTTGAATAGATTTTTTCAAAAAATGATGTATTTTATATTACAATCAAATACATTCGATAAAATTAGACATTTGATGTAAATCAAAACGTAAAGACAGAAGATATATAAGTGTTCTCCATAATCGCATTTTTTTAGATTGTAATTTACTTTTAGCAGCTTTCTTCAAAACATTCATTTATGAAAACTGATGTGATGAAAAGAATATTCAGTTTGATCAGTTGGGTAAACTAATCATCCCAGAACTTAAACACATTCGCTCATTCTGTTTCTAATTCCTTTAAGCTGACGTATTTCCGTTTTCGACACTTAACCTTGATGTAGCACCTGCTCATATGAATGCCATAAATCTGTGTTGATTTAACATACCGGAAGCATTTGCTTAAAACGAAAGAATTCATTGAAAATTAGGTGCAAACTTTATAGGTAGGTATGATCAAGCTTCAGTATCGTGGTTAGATGTTATCAGAGATGTTATGACCTTGAAACATCAGTTCAATAATTAAGCATGTATCCTTATATTTCATGCTGTAAATTACTTTGATACCTTTATTCTTACAGTATATGATTTTCTTACATTTTTAGTTTTTCATGGAAATTTTCCTTTTTTTCGTGTAATGTGTCCTTTTAAGTAACTTGTTATATTTTTACGTATTCCATCAATAGAGAACTTTTGTGCCATCAAAAATTTTGTATCAGTTTCTGAAAGTACAAAATATACCCGGTTCCTAAAATAAAAATCAACAGTACAGAAAAAGATCTAAGTATAGACCATGGTATCGCATTGGGTAAAACATCACTTTCACGATCCTAGCACCTTTGGCTGTGCTAGAATTCAATCCAAGCACAGCCAAAGACTGTTATGTCATCATGAACCTAGGCACGTTTACTAGGCACAGCTTAATGACTCTCCCTTTCAAAGGTCCGAGGTTAACCCCACCTCAACTTCAATGTGTTTCAAAAGTGAAAAGCACTGTTTTCGGACATATCTTAAATACTGATATACGGTATTCCATTGTATTTCTGTCCAAACAGGGCCCGATTTTGTAATTTCTATTTAGATAAAATGATTTTGGTAGACCACTAAATTGATATGTTATGTTGTAAATGAAATTGAATACGTATCATTAAAATATTGTTCTTATATCCTTGATTCTCTTTAGTCGAGGGAAAAACTTTTATTTTTGGTAAATATATTTCGAGGTACTTTTTAATGTTAAAGAAATAGCCAATTAATTTAGGAAATATTTGTACAAACTTATATTTGTTACTTCATAAGATTTTATATAATAGCTCTTTTAATTATAAGAATTTTACTATATAATTTGTTTTAACATTTAAGCATTCTACTGTGGAATTTCTAGACATAAATAGGCTTTTCCGTTTCTATGTATTTAAAAAAGTTTATATTTTTCAAATAAATAATTTATGGAGGAATTATTTGCTGCTGACTATACAAGTTATTTTTATACATTCACAATTAAAATATTAGCTTTATATTTCCAAATAAAGCTAAATATGGTATATTTTCTTCTTGATAACCCATATATGTTTATGAAGGTACTTGACAGGAAAAACCTTCATTTAAATAAGTTATTTTAGGCTAAACATTATATTTGGCTCCACTGATATTCTTATTTGAAACTATAGAATTTGCAAGTTATAATGAACAATTACGAGCAATTAGACATAATTTGATATGGCAATCACTTTTATAAAGAACAAAGCGGTTAAACTAATTAAAAATGCATCACAATTTTGATATTATAATTAAATAAATATTTCGATGAAGTACAACAGAGCCCTAAGGAAAATTAAAACAATTCTACTAATAATTACTGTTTATTTAGAAAATAAATTTTGCCGATTATAGTGAAATGTTTCAGGGTAAAAAAAAATGAAATATTTTAATTATTTATAAAAATATAGAAATTAGGCTGAAAGGATTAATTTTGTTGAAACTATTGATTCTGCTGCGATTATTTTTAAGTAATAAGGGAATATGAAAAATCTGTTTTAATAAAGCAAGAGCTGTCATAAGAGAATTAAAATTAAAAAACAGCAATTTAACAAATAAATGGTAAAACAAAAAGGCGAAAAGTAGTTAAACAATAGTAAAAGAAATGCAGCTTTGCATTATTTATGTCTACATTTTGTATGAAAATAAAAGAAGTGATAAAAAAATCATAGGTGTGAAACTTTGACTCTAAATAAAGCAGTTTCATGTAAGTTTCGAAAACTAGAAAAATATTATTTTATTTCATTTGTATTTGCACAGCTAATGAACCATTCCTCGAAAACATTTGTCTAATTCAAAAATCACTTTTCTTTATTTAATTTGATTTTACAATTTTAATCAACCGATTTGCTTGCAATCTATATTGAAAAATCATGACCACCAAAAATGTGATGAAAAACCAAATTTATTAAAATAATACAAAGTAAAAAAGTAAAACGATAAAAATATAGAATTCGTCTGTTTGATGAACACGATGAAATGAGTATTTGTGTTGGGAATGCAGCTGGTAATGCTTCACGCCTCGTTACAGAATGGAAAAGGTTCAGCGCGTGATCTTGGAATGTACCATTTCACGCATCATACACACGTTTCCAAATTGAATTCGACATAACAGAGGCACGCTGCAGCCAATTACTTTCATATAATCGACCGAATATGTTCGGTGTGGGACAGGGCTCAGATTGGCCCAGTTTATTATAAAATGTTTAATATTGCAATGGTATTGTTTACATACATGGGTGATTAATTAACGAACAGAATTCGTTACAAGACTGTGTTCGCTATCAGAATCGTTCGTTAACCGATCATCGATTTAACATAGATTTATTTGTGAAATCGATTAATTAGTTCTGGAGGCTCTAAAATTAAATTCAAAAAAGGATGTATAATTTCTTGGTAAGTTTATTAAAAACATAATACATACGTATAGTCTTGCACATTAACCAGTCCTTTCCATTTTTGGTTTATGGGTTAATAAAGGACATGTACAAATTCTTTTTTTTAAGAATTTCTCTTTTTAAGACTTTCCGGAAGTGATTAATTGCATTGTTGTTGTAAAGATCTCTAACTTTACTGATATCAGTTTAGTTTGGGTGCCATTCTAAGAACATTGCTCTGGCATCCTCCTACTTCTTCAACGAATGAACGAGGAGAATGTTCAAAATAAAATTAGTTTCGGTTTTGAATGATATCAAAACCGAAACTCATGGTCTACTTTGGTTACAGATATTCTATTGGAAAATTTTTTTCCAGTACAGAAATTTGAAATTTAACAGGCAATTCAAGAGATGAAAAAAAATTTTGGTCTGTTGGGTTCGGCAACCCTGCACATAATGCTCCAAGAGCTGAGAAGTGTTCGTTAGAATTTGCTTTCGTTCATGTGTATTCGTTGTCTGAACACAAAAATATTTCGTTAAAGTTGTTTCTTATCCGATTTTTACGCAGTCCGACTCTCACCCATTGTATTAATTAACCAATCACTCACTGTGTAAGTGTTATTAAACTTTGTTCGTAAAATCAGAAAACAAGTTCTACAATTACAGAAATATATATATATATATAGTATATAAACAATGAGTAATAGATGAGATGCAGAAGGAGTATTCTCTAAAGAATATTCGAAACCATGATAGAAAAAGAAGGCCCAGCGTTGTGAAACGTATCATAATAATATAGGCAATATCTCGTCACTGAATCACTATATCAATTCCACAGCGTTTCAAATGTCACTGCATTAATGGACTTATTGTTGAAAAAAAATTTATTTTGTTTTCTTGCCATATTCTATTATTTCTTCTTCTAATATAAATATATATAGCTTTATATTATATATCTTTAACCTTAAAAAGGTTCATTTGGGGGAGGTCCAGCAGCCTCTATGCTGCATACGGTGTCGAATATATAGTACTGACACAAATTATTGAATAACTGATCTCTCTCTTCTTGCGTTCAATTTTCTGATATTACAATAATGTGCGTCAGTGTCATTTATGCATTAATCTTGCTCTCACATGCAATCGGGAAGAGAGAGAAGTTGCTTAAATTATTCTTGATAATCCCCCCGTTCCACCAGTATTTTTTTTATTTAATATCTATATCATTGCATTTTCTCAGAAAATCATTGCAAATTTCTCAGAAGTATAATCAGCAGTATTTCTACAAGCCAGTACTCCCATTCACAATAAAATTCAAAAACGTACTTTATTGGCAAACATATTCTTCAGAAAGACAAATTGTATCTTCCAATGGCAAAATTTACATGAAAAAAAAATCCACTGTTCAAAACTAATTTTCTTTTTCTCTGTATATGGTTCTTGCAGGTGGTACTGCAGACAAGCATAATGTGTACCAGAGTTGAAAATGTAAAAATTGTTTGCACCCAGCATTTTTATAGTACTTCAGTGAGATAGAATTTCAGTATTTATATTAAAGTATATGAGTAAATTGCTGTATGTGATAACATAAGCGGCACTTTTATTTTTATTAAAATGGGACTAGGTTTTACCAATAATATTTACATACTTATGTAAAACATAAATTAATTAGCTAGTTTGAAAATGCTTATTAATTTTCATAAATTAAAATCTAGGCATAAAAAATATTAATTGGAAAAACTCTTTCATCATCAAAAAGACATTCCATTAAATGAAATTAGAAGAAAATAGCTCTGTTTGTGTACTAAACAAGTATTAATTGCCTTCTCAAACATGTAAACACAGATCAATTTGTCTGATTAAATTTCCTCATTCCAATCAAGGTCATTAAACAAATCATGTCTAAGCAATCCCTTTTTTAATACAGATGAACAAAATTGATTAAAAACCAAAACCCAATTTTAATGAGTCACAGAATTTAACCAGATTACTCTAATTTTGATTAAGTCATCCTCTTAAGAATGTTATACATCTCAAAAATAATTAACGTGAGAAAAATTAAGCAGCGAGTTTACCACCCAGTGTCTTAAATTTCATGATGGAAGTTATCTAATGAAAATCTCCGATAATTATCAGTTCTATAATTAAGATTAAAAAAGCGTGAGCTAGAAATTTTATTAAAAACAATTTTCTTCTGTTTAAGATTAAGAATCTACATAGTTAATGAATTACCATGAACTAAAGTGATCTCAGGTAACACGTTTTTCGGCATTTCAATTAAGCTACTGGCTGCAATATTAAGTATCACGATTTTTTATGCTATAATTGCTCAGTCATCATATTTTTGAGAACGTAATTAGGAAAGTGTTGTTTATCCTTAATTTCTGACTCGCTTGTTGTTAAATAGAGCAACTCATCATATTTCGGAAGTTCCAATCCTCGGCCAAAATCGCAGACGATTTTCTCTTGCGTGACTAACGAGTGTAACAGGTCAAGGCGGCGCGCGGGCGGTCTGCTTCATTCTTAAGAATAGAGCCGCGGAATTGAACTCATGACCTTCAAAAGCATTGCAGTAATGGTAACATATGAATAAAGCTTGATATACTTCAATTCATAGTTCCAATTCAAAGATGTGCAGTTAGAGGAATTTTACACAGAAATCGCTGGGTGTGATGTCGTCATTGCATTTGATTCACATATTTTTATTGTAGAATAAGTTTTAATATAATAAAATAAGATTATCACAAAAATATAAAAGTTTTATGCAGCTCATTAGTTAGGCTTGCTGGTACAAGGTCCTAATTTATAAAGTATTTTTATAAGTAGATTAGTTCGCATGATTAAATTATTCCTTTAAAAAAAGGTTTTTAAAAATTAAAAAAAAGTTCCTATATTAATAAGTATTGTTACAATAATATCGTAAAATTAGTAACCAAACTTTTCTATTTAAAATTACTATTTCACAGAATAAAATAATGCTTAGAGAAAAGGTATAAGGTGTGAATGATTCAGTTCCCAAACATTTATGAATTCGCAATTCGCATCCCTAAAGTGTTAGAATTCGAAGTGCAATATGCACTTATAAAATATGATATAATATGTCTACAATCTCAAAAATACTTCTTTTTAACAATAATAAATTATTCTGAGATATTTGTGAAAAATCTTTAAATAATTATAATTTATTGTTTCATTAATTAATTTTCAAACTAAAAATCAAAACATCATTGTATGTGGCTCCTTTTACTACACTGGAAATTCTCTCCTCTTCAATTATCACAGTATAAAATCAAGCCATGATAGTGATACATTATACTTAGGGTAATTTAGGCAAAAAGTAAATTTTATAAAAAAAAAAATAACGAACATATTATTCAGTGCCATTAATTTTATAAAATATCAAGAAACGCTCATTTAAATGTCAAGAAACATATTGAATTGCCCTTTTAAAGCAAGTAATGGGGAAAAGAAAATAACATAAGCATTGGGTTTTTATTTTAAAAGTGAAGAGAGAAAGAAACGAATAATTAAAGGATTCCATAGAAATAATAATGTTCCAAAAATATAACTTGCTACAGAAACATAACAATTCGACAAGTCGCGAAGACATTCCCGTTGTTCTACAAGTATGATTTCTGCTAACTGATTCATTGTCTGCAATCAGAATATTGTTACAGCCATAAGCAATATTGCTGTTTTAACAACTGGGCTTACAATCACACAATGTCATCTCCTTACATTTACTGTATGGATGAAGCAATTGAATTACAATGAAGTTAATTAATGTCGTCGGTAGAAAGCAACTCAACTTGAATATAATTATTGATAAGAACTTTGTACATACCACGTACACATAATGATTGTTTCTTCTTGGAAATAATCATATTACAACTTCACGGAAATAATCACTATAGATGTAACTGATATTAATTGATACCATCCAATCTATAGCATCTTAATATGTTAGTCACATTTGAGAATCGCTTTCATAAAAATGCTTACATTTTGTTTCTATTTCCAATTGAATGTGTCAAGATGAGCATTATTTCATATTTTTCGAAGGACTACTTTGTTGATCTACCTCATAAACCCTTTCCGCTGAAATGTAACATTACTACTTTCTTATCTCCTAAGAGTCCTTATTTTTGACTTGTTAATTTTTTATCCTCAAGTCAATTTATTCTCTTGGTAAATGATTTTCTATCTGGTTTCTACAGTCAATGAAAAGTACATAATAAAAATTTAATATACAGTCAATGAAATAGGACTTCATTTTCACCACTTTTACGGAATAGAAAACGTTATAATTTATTGCAGAGCACTTTAGTTTTAATACTGCTTATAATTAATTAATAATTTTGTGGATTTTATAGACATAATATTCCTTTTTATTTAAAGGAAAATTTCATTTATCACAGCACTTTAAGTCAAAAATAATTTCTCGGTTTAATGGTACTTTTAGTATTTTTTTTTAATTCACTAATAGTTCTACTGCCAGTTTGTCACTATTAATATCGCTTATAATATTCCATTTAATAGGGACATTTCTGTAATCGGAGAAGACTCGAAATTTATCCCATCACAATGAGTCTAGCGTGAGAAATATCAAGAGAAAAACCAGTTTAACAATCCATGAATCATTGTCTCGGCTTTTCAAATCAATCAGGAGCCGGTGAAAATGAAACGAAATACGTTCAACACGAAAACAAAAAGTCGAGAATCGACTCCAAGTCTACAGACTCTCTGTTGTTATCGTTATGTACCAGAACTGTCTGCTCTCAAGGGGGAGGGGCCCAAATGAAGTGTGTAACAGCATTTTAAAGCTATATCATTGTAACAAATGATTATCGCTCGGTGAGAGAAAGCTCTTTCCCAAAAGCAAACAAATTATCATTCAAGTCTTTGCGATTAAATATATATCATTTTCTTATATTAAATGGACGAGATAAATGTTACGCTGTCAGATTGATGGGAAGTGATCGCATTCGCAGACAAGTGTGCTAGCTGATATAAATCGCAGCTGTGGATGATGAAGTGTTGTTCCCAATACCTCCGATCACGCTTTTCAACGGTTCCATGCGTTAACGGTTCCAAGCATATTTAGTCTGCATCTGCTGTTAATTTTTTATTCAAATCTAAGATAACATGAGAATAAACTCTGCATCATATGTAACAATTAAATTTATTTTAGTTTTTAAGTCTAACACTCAGTCAATTGATGTAACTGTAGGTTAAAGGTTAAATAAATTTTAACGAAATATAATGTGATTATCTCCTTGAGAAAGATTTCTCAGGGAGATAATCTGCTCTTTTACCATTTGTTTTTGAAAAAAAAACATAATTTTAATATCACAATTAATTAAAGAATTGTATAGAATATATATAATATCTATTCTGAACATAACACATGTTTTGAACGCAACATATGATAACAAAATCATCGCGTTGAAGAATTTTAAAAAATAAATGATAGCCTATATTTAGTTTTTGTTTCAGGTTAATTTTAAAAAAGAGGTTTTTAAGTGAAAGATATCGTGATTATTTTTTACGAATATCGCTTTCCAAAGAAAGTTATATTCGTAAAAAAATAACCGCTAATGAAATAAAAGCTTAAGGAAATTAAATTACAACAATTTCATACTTAAAAAATTATAATAGTTCAAAAACATTCTCATTGATATAGTTGGTAGATATATTAGTTACTGTACTAAGAGTTGATCTTACGCACATTAAATTATAATTGTAAATAACAAATAGTTTGTTAAGAGGGATTCACTAGGTCAAATCAATCACTAGTTAAGTCAGTCAATAGGGGTTTTTCTTTAGCTTCATACAGTATTGCTCTTAATAGCTTCACAGGATATGAAAAGGCTGATTTAACTTTCACGGCTATTTCTTTTTCACAAAGAGAAGGATGTATTCACATTCGACAAGAGTTCAAACCAAGAAAGTTTCTTCAAACTGTAGAAAAATTGATGTGCATGCAAAAAATAGCAATGCAAAGTCAATCATTAATGTTCAACATTAATTAAATATAAAGCCCGATACTTTCTATTCCGAAGATATAATCTTTTCACTAGGCTTTGGAAAATCTTTTTGCTTTGACGACGAGTAGTAAAAAGTTTAGTTACTGAAAGTTGTTGGAAGTTTAAATCTCAAAATCTAGAGAAAAAGATATTGTCAGTTAAATGTATAATATAATGGACTTTCAAAGTATACATTAATTAAAATGTATACATTAATACTATTAAAATGTATACATCAAATGTATACATTAATTTTCTGATCATTTTATAGCGTAAGACCATAAGTTTCAGTGAAATTGGTTTTTATGCGCAAAGAATGATAGGAAGGTGACCAACCAAATAAATACTGCGTATTACATAAATATAAAATGCCCAAATTAGAAAATTTCATGGGATACAGCCTAAAACTCAAAGTAAAGCAATAGGGCTATAGTGATCAAGTAACGTCAACATTCAAAACATGTTATAAAAACAATTGGCGCACATTGAATATGACAAATGATAAACCATTTAGCACACATTTTTTTCAAACTTTTATTTAATGATCAGCAATTTTATCTATTAACTGGTCTAATTTTGGTTAGATCACACACAAAATTGAATTAATTTGTACAAAGAAAAAGTTTTCTCATTAATACGATTCCAATTTTATCTAAGGATATGCGAGTATTACGTACGCATAAATAAATATAGGTTTAGAATTTAACAACTACATACAATGCCTATTACATTAAATCAAAATATATATACATATTCATGAATACAAGATATTACATTACTCATCAATGATTGGATTATTTTGATTATATATACATATATATATATATATATATAAATCGAAGTACAGTACCGTATTAGGCATTCGCACTGTATGCAATTAATGTTTCTTTTCAGAGTATTCAAATATTCAATCCAGAACAATTTATTTTCCGTCTCTTTAGAAGGGGAAATAAATATGCGATACGTGAGAAAGGGATGTTTTTTTATCGAATACAAATTTGTAAGACAGGTAGTAAAAAACACCTTTAGCTTTATGTTTCTCAGACTGAATAAAATAAGAAATGACCTTTAGTCTTCAACGCTTTCAAACTGAGTCAAACCTATAACTACACCTTTTATAAATCACTTTGATTTATAACCAAAGAAAAGGACGTGAAGTAGCGAAAGTAATCAATTTTTGTTTTATTTCGTGTCCAAAACGAAAAAGTTTTGCTGTTGTCACAAAAATATTTTTCCTCCTCACGTTTGAAGAAACAATGCAGTTTATATAGCTGATTTACTATTTCTTTAATCACTAAAACAAAATTATTTTGAGATATTTTATAACTTTTTTGTTAATAAGATTAACGAAGTAGCTCAAAGTTAGTTATGATTTAAAACATTAATTTCTGAGAAAGAGCTTTGTAGTGATTCTCAAACTTTTTTACTGTCTAATTTAAACATAACATTTAGAGAGGAAGATATCAATAATTTTCCCCAATTATAATTTTGATACTAATTTTATACTTAGCATAAAATTATTTTAGCTTTAGTATAGTTTATTTAAGGAACTGTGGTAGATTTAATGCAACTACTATATAATACTTAAAAAGTGTTTCTTAAAGAATGCATAAAAAGGTATAGAAAAAATTTATTTTATTAAGGATCAAGGATTTTGAGTATTACTAGGAAAAAATATAAAAATTGGCTTTAAGAGTAAGATTTTTAAGAAAGTCTTACAAAAATTAATTTTTTGAGTATTTATTGCTTAGTTTCTTTGATTTTAATAGTTTTAGAATCACATTTGCCTTTTTTTAATACGAAAATTGTTCTAATTCACCAAGAAAAGTTAGTTCACACAAACTTTAGCAATTGTCCATGACAAATTTCATACATTTTTATTACTAGTTCATAAATTAAATTCTCATTAAATGTACTTTTACAGTTTTTAATTATAAGCACATATTTTCAGATGAAAAAGAATTACAAATCTAATATATACTAATTCAACACTAATCTAAATTAAAAAATGAAATTTTATTAGAAATACGAAACCTAAATTTTTATATGTTTTCTGGCTTTAAAAATTAGCAAAATATTTTCTTTATAAATATGCAAAATCATTAAAATGTGTTTTTTAAATAACTGATAAGCATGAAGATTTATGTATATATGCTTTATTTTCACTTTTTTGTTTTCACATCTTAAGAGATTAATAAGTGAAGAAGCAATAATGGTTTCTGCTTATTTTCTTACAATACATTTTATGCTTCTTACTGTCAATTAAAAAATAAGTTAAACTTCTGTTTCGATCAAAAATTTCAATTCTTAACAATTGCGTAACGGAAATTATTTACAGTATATTTTCTATCATTACACGTAATTCATTTCTAGGAATCAAAAGCTACTTCCTTTCTGTTGAAAATAAATTAAACTAGGTTTAAATCAAAACTAAATTCAAATCAAATTAAAATTAACTCAATTTTCTTCTATAATGTATGAAATAAAAGCGTAATATAAGTGAAAATGCAAAAATTCTTAATTTAATATCCAAATTTTAATTAAATTTTTTTCCACTAATTTTTATTTGATCGAACCCTTAAAAACATTTTTATTACAGTTTAAACATCAATGAACTGCTTCCTCCAAGTATTCGTCAAAATTTACGTAAAAATTCGTTTTAACATTTAAATTTTTACAAAAATACATTATTTTATATGGTTTCAACAGCAGGTAGGCGATGAAACTGTACCATGTTGTAAATTTCTTGAATCAAAATCAAACATATAATTAAAATTTTGGAGGAACTCTATGCATATAACAGTAGTGTCTAAACACTTATACCTGATAGTTAGTATTTTTATATATATTTGCAAGTTTTCTTAATTGCTTTTAAATATAATTTGCGAATAATCCCTACTTACAATTAAATATTATGAATCGCAATGCTTCCACATAAAAAAATTCATCGTCATAAGAAAATAAAATTCGTTTCAACTTCATAAGAAAGCAAGTGAATAGATTCTCTTTAAAAACTGATGTTAGAGAAATTAGGTACTGAATAACAGATGCTTCATATATTTTTTTAATTTTTATGTAATTGCGGAAAAATTATTAAATTTTATAAATTTTACCATTACCAATTATTTACAATTAATATATGAAAAATATTTTTAATTATTCAATGCTTTTAATGGATAATATTTAGTGTAATCAAAATTTTTTAGTGTATATGAATGATCAACCAATAAGAAAAAAACAACGCTTGTTTCTACAATTGACTGAAAAATGTATCGCAATGATAAATTTTTAGAACACTGATTTTAGCTTATTTTATATGTTTATATGAAACCGCTCTAAAAATATGGTATCTTTCTACAGCTGGTTCTAGACACTTTTAGCTGTCGTAAGTGACGGTTCCTATTTTTCCATGTTTAAAATGCTTTCAATAAAAACCAATGTATAAAATTACATTAAATTGCAAGTTGCATAACCTATTTCAAGGAATTCACTTATCAGGATACGCATGAGTTAATAATCAATGTATAAATTAATCAATGTATGAACTGAGTTTCTGTTGAATTTAGTTCTGAATGATATACAAATTAAACATTGTTTTTAATTTTTCTTTCATATAAATTCACTTATAATTCAACAAATTTTTTAATAAGCGTTTATACTTCCATGCGAAGAAAGTTACTGAAAAAAAATTTCTTAACAAAATATTCCGTAACACAATAGTTTCGCACATCACCTTTATTATGAAATATCTTTTTATAAAATTAGCATTGGTTTTGCAGAGGAGTTAATAATCATATGAAATAAAGAGGTAAATCTTACTCGTAAGAAACAATTGAATTTATGAAACTTGATTCCTAAGTTGAAATGAAAAGATATACAGCTGTTATTAATACGGCAATGAGAAATGGTAGTGCTCTGGCCTTCGTTTGAACAGTTTGTGGTTTCGATTCAATTTCAGCCTCAAGCATAGATATTTCTATAGTTTAGGGGTCTGCTTTACGCTCTTGATTCTGGTCTTACTAGACTTCGGGTGTAAGAGATATTCGTTGAGTGGCAAACAAAACCTTAGCTAAAAGCATATAAGTTGTTAGCTTATATAGAACAGATATGTTGAGCGAGCTGATGCAATGGCGAAGGAGGGCTTTTCTTACACTGCTTCTCCAGATCTGTATCTTACTTACTCAGAACTATACTCTGTAAAAATGTTATTTCAAATACTTGGCAGCATCCCTCTGCTCATGCTTGGTACTGCCGTAGGCAGCCAAGAAAAGTCATTGACTTTGTGGGTTCCAGAGCTGACTAGACTGCGATCAGTAGATTTATTAGTGGACACATCAATTGCGTATCCTTTGACCATCGTATTAAGCATTTTTCTATCTGTTAAAAGTGCAACTCCAATGAGGCTAGTTTTCAACACTGACTTGAGTGCACTCAATTTTCGATGGAAGAACTGCTTGAAGACCCCCTCCTTTTTCTTGATATTTTGAGAGTGCATGGTCTCATGGATCTGGTGTAGCTCTGCTATTCTGAATGAGATTTGTAACAACAACAGAACAAAACTGTTCTTCAAAATAGAAAATTTTTCAGTTTAGATTTAAAACATTTTTATACCTCATTGCAGTCTAATAATAATTCATTGTTTTTTTTTTCCTCATATTTTTTAAAAAACTTTAAAGAGGAATTTTGAGAGTTTAATATTTAGAGACAATAATATGTTGAAGTATTTCTACTGAACATCTTGTCTAAATGAAATATGCATAATATCTTTATAAAATAAAAAATGCGAATAAAGTGTACATTTTATTTATAACAGTATTTGAAACATCTCATCAATAAATTATTGCTGGAATTGTATATTTTGTTTTTCAAACTTTTTTTTATATCTTGTGCTATGTCTTTTGTTAACAAGAAAATCAAGTCAAAGTTAAATCGATTTTTAAACTACAAATATGTGAAATATAATTAATTTTAATAGCAAATTTAAAAACTCATTAACGAACTGAAATTTGTCAAAAGCTAATGAATTATTCAATGAGTAAATTTTGCTGAGTCATCCTCAAAATTTTCAACTTATGATCGTGATGAATTATTGAAGTTTTTAGCATTTACGTCATACGAAAAACTAATTAGCTTAAACTTATCTTAATTATTTCTTAAAAGGATGAATAAATTATCCCACACACAGAAACAAGTTTTTAACAAAAATACATTTTCTGTCTAACAAGTAAAACCAAAAATTTATTGCTTCGGTTTTGCATAAAAGCACATAAATTCACACATTTTTAAAACTTTTCCCAAATTCGGTAAACGTATATGCTTTTTGACTTAAATTTTAGATCCTGATGAAAAACGGTGCTCATTCCTATTTTAATCTTCATTTTAATATTCTATATCATTTATTTTTAATTTAATTTGCTTAAACTATTTAATTACATATATATTTCAATATGAACTTTAAAAAAAAAAAAGATGGAATTATGATAATTTATGCTGTTTGGAACAAAGGGGTCAAAAAACGTCGGATTTTGCTTAAAAGCATCTAACAAAATTTGAATTCACCTCATCTTTCCTTGTGGAACCGATATTCTGTGAAGAATTGCTTCCAAAGTCTGGCTGAAAATGTGAACAGTTACCATAACATTAACTCACTTTTTTGCGTAATTAAGTCATTCCTCCATTAAATAAAATAAAACCATCAGTAATCAGCTCTATGCAGGACATAGCATCGCCACACTATGACAGTCCAATGGAACGATTCCTGTTGCAAGCCTTAGGTCAAGACAGTGTGATCAATTAAAGTTGCAAGATCATATGGCCACCACAATTACTTGACCTTAAACCGGCTGATTTCTGGGTCTGCAGTTATTGAAAAACACTTGTATACCATTTATCTCCTTCAACATTAAATATACTCAAACATTCTATCTGCTTTGAAATTCCTGCAATTCATTCTAACTTGTTCCATGCTGCTGTATTGGATTTGGGAATCAGTTAGTAATATCGTAAAGTGTGCTGGCGATCCACTTGAACACTTGTCAAAGCAAGAAGAAATTAAAAATTAATGGAATGTACTATTGCCCTGTTCAGTGTGTTTTAGGTCGTCTCCTGGTGACTTTTTAAAACTATCTTCTGTACTAAAAACTTGACTTCTTTCAAACCGCATATCTTTACCATCATGTCTTCATTTTTCATACTATTTTTAAAGTTTTAATTAACTTTTGAGACTCAACTGGTACATATACATATGAATATAATGATATGCATTTCATCAATCTAATCCTTCGTTCGCGCTTGGTTTACTAAACTTTTTTACTGTAAGTAATAGCGTGTTGTAAATGGGTGATATTATCGCAAATTTCTTCATAATTGAGTAAGCCAAAGAGTAGCAATTACCAATGTTTTATTTTCTTTGGAAGGGGATACTTGATTAAGCTCTCAAAGCACGCCTATGTGTAATTCCTCACCTGGTATGAAAAAAAAAAAGCCTAAGTAAACCGTGATGTCGCTTAAAAAGACGTTTAAATAGTAATTTAAGAAGCGCACTAGAGCTCATCGTTAAATATGAGAGGCTCTCATAATTAATCATTACAGAAACTATCTCTAAGAGAATTGTAAATTTTGCTTTGTGCCTCCCTCAAATTAACTTATATTGAACTTGAACTAAAATTAACTTGATTGTTCAAATAACCCCTTTTTACATGAAACAATTTATGTACAAACTATATTACATACAATCTATGTGTGCACGCTATGTAATTTAAATTTTAGGGGGTTAAAAATTATGACTGAAATATGGCCCTAAAAATTTACATTCAGCACATGGAGGATAAAAGGTCTTACAAACTTACTTTATTGATTTACAAATAATTTATGCATACAACTGTATAATTTTTTTTTGATTTCTGTCATATTTTATATTTGATACCTGCTTATTTTATAAATACATTACTACACTAGACTACATCACAATTATTATCCTGAACTAATCCTGAAAGTGAGCTCAAACATTGATATCTTGTTGTATATAGATTTGAGCTCAGATTATCTTTATACTAAATGTGCATCTATTCCCTTGTATTATATAACACACGAAACTTCAGTAGTAAAGGTTTGAGGATTAATTATTAATTCTTAGTGATTCGCAGAATGCTTTCCTTAATCATAAAAGTTCATTTAAAAGTACAAAACTATATTAGAATTAAAAACTTAAAGCTGTGTTAGGAATTAAAAGATCCAATTTTATTCTGTTTCGTATGTTATGTATTGGTGTCTATTTTTACCTGACTCAGTATTAATAGTTCCAATAATACTTTTTTGGTAATTTATTATCTATTATATCACAAGTTTTTAATACAATTACATCTGAATATTAATAAGAAATATTTTGCTCAAATACTAATTAATTTATTGCTCTTCCAACATTTTTTGTGCTGTATCTCATTTGAGGTTTATCCCAAACCATCATATAAAATTTACAATAATTTACATATTTTATTTAAATAAAAAAAATTCTATATCACGCAAATTATAATGTATCTATTATCGCAAATATTTTTTATAATATGTGTAAAATATGATTTTAATTATAAATTAAAAGTTCGATTATTAATGTATTGTTAGCTGAAGAGAATCTTTTAGTGTGTGACAAGCGATTACAGATATATCTTTAAATTAATTCAGAATTACAGTATTCCCGTCGCTGAGGCAAATTGATATTGCCATTTTATTTTTATAAAAGATCATAGACATAAATCTACATAAAATTTTAGATAGCAAAAGAAACACAAAAATATATGTAAGCCAAACTAAAGTGTACCTAAATATAGGAAATGACATTTATTAATGACATTTTGTAAATGGCAATTCATCTACTGCCACGGTCATGTTCATTGAAACTGATGTTCAAGCTTTCAATATATTTTTCACATCAGCTTTCTCAAACATATGGACGTACTTCTTTCAAGTTGTTGAATATTAATCATTATTTTAGTTATCTTTAAATCAATATAGTAAATTAATTCTCCGTCATAATATTGCTAAATTTGCAACAAATATATATATGAATGACATCGTCAGAATTATATTATGTCTGCTAGACAGTTATTGCTGTCAAAAAGCTGAAGAGGTACGGAGGAATGACAGAAGTCAAATTCCTGATAGAAAGATTATCAGGTGTCTATAAAAAGTGTCTTTGATAAGTTTTTGGATAATATTTTTGTATTTTCTTAGTTATCGAAGTATGTTTTGAGTCGAGATACGAATGACTGTTTCATGTATAATGAGACAAAGCTTTATGTAGTTAAAAATGCATAATTTGGATCAAAGTATTATTTTCATAAGTAAGAAACAACAATTTTTTCCACAGATTGATTTTGTTGCATTTTTCGATAAATCACCATTTCACTAAGCTCGAAATAAGAATTAAAACCACCTTTTATCAAATTTCATCAAACTGATTCATTGCTCTTTATCGATAACGCTTCAATTAATATGTTGGCTGATTTGTTTATTTGACCAATTTGCTGCTGCAAAATCTAAGATTTGATTTCTTTTGTAGTTAAACTATTCGTATCACCATAGAGAGTTTATCAAGGGATTCTTTCTTTAAGAGATCCCATATACCATAAATGGTATTGCATCATTTATTACCAAAAAAAAATTTCTGCGCCAGTTCTCTTAGATATGCTATTGCATAATCTGAATGGGTGCTGTACCACTTTTCATTGGTCAATGATGCTCATATGCTATCATTCATATTAACTCATTAAATTAAAACAGAATGTGAGAAGTTTCTTAACTCAATTTTTAGTTTCTGAGAAGTTTCCTGATTGAATATTTTAGGATCCATTTTTTGCAACAAAATATATATTTTGTTGTAAACAATCGAATTTATATTTCACTTGTTTATAAGCAATATTATTGTTCCGAAGAAGTATCTTTAGCTTTAATTTACTTTTTATCGTCGAAACACTTGCTTTTTTTCCAGAACATTATTTCTTTATAATTGTTTCAAGATTAATTTTTGAGTAAGTTCCATGCTATATACTTTCAAAAACAAAACGTTATTAAAAAGTGCGATTTCCCAAATATAATTTTTTTTTTTATAAAGTTGTACAGTAAAATGACCCAGTTTCTTTTCTTATAATGTATATTTTAATTTTAAACACCTACAATTACAAATGGTTTTTAGCTCATACCTTTAAGGGAAGAAATGTGATGCATATATAATGCCAAACACTAAAAAATTAAATAATTAAATTTTGTCTACAAAATAATTAACGGTGTGGAGATTTCTTTCAATGTACTGCAATATAAAATTTTTACAATCGACAGCATCTTTTAATTAAAATATATGTATCTATTTCGTAACATTATATGAAAAAAATAAAGTTTTAGATAATAACTTTTTAGATGAGTATAAGGCGCATGATGCAAACTTAATCAAGATGAAAAGGCATGATTAGTCCATGAAACAGTTCATTTAAATCTACGTTATGTCTAATCTTTATTGCGGATCAGCAGTGAATTTAAATTTTCTTAAGAGCTCCGAAACCTCTATGAATTTGTGGATTACAGGTTGAAAACTACAGTAGTGTATTTGATTTAAACATACAATTTTACTCATATAAGCAATTTTCAATTGGAGTTAAAGGGTTTTAAAAGCTTTTCACATACCTTATTGTGGGTCAATACTGATACGATAAAAGTAACTAGTATAACTCTCTAATTTGGAAATATTTCACAGAATATCACACTAATGCGACATAATTAATTAGCCTTATCTTCATTAATTAGCCCTAGCTTTAGTTTATTAATTAGCCTTAGATTTTAAGCGTTTTCCGCAATGAGATTGAAATGATAATAATAAAGGATAATAGTAATATTTTACTGTTTGTTTTCAGGAAAAATACTTTACAATTAATATTTAATATTGTCAAAAATAATGTAATATTTAATAATGTAAAGTTATAATATGAAAATGCTTTACAAATTATTGCCATAAAAATTTATTATAATTATAACAATTCTGAAGAATTGAATAGAAATTCCGTTTTTAATAAGAAAACGTTAAAATTCATTTATAAATTGTCGTTATAGTTCCAATAACAGAGTACATTTTATTTTAAAAGTTTCTGAAATAAGTATATCAAATTGATCAATAGGAATTAAATTACAAAATATTGTATTTTGAACATACTCATATTTTTTCATGCGCTCAAATTAAAAAATCATATGGAGAAATAAATCTCAATCAGTTTCTATTTACATCATACTTTGATCATTTTAAATGTTAAATATATATGTGTTGAGAAAGAGCAGAGTATATTTTTAGATTATTTGCAAATCGTGCTCAAGCGTCAAAATAAAAACTAATCATGGTTGTCTGTTCCTGATTTCCAAAGCAAGGACACCAAACAAAGTAGTCATCTCCTAAATTTAGAATTGCTCATCTCTGAATAAATACACTTCTTTAAGTTATCCCTTTACTTAGCATTGATTCCGTATTCACACAAGAAGAAGCTATAAAACCAATCATTTTTCTGCATTTAGATATTTTTCCAACATTTAAAATCGAATTAAATTAAATTAGTAAAAATAAGCATAGTATTGTTCCAAATATCCTTGAAGAGATTTGTTGATAAACATAACTATTTCAAATAATAAAACTGCCCATTACATATATTGTATAATTTCCAATATTTGATTGCATGTAAATTCAAAGCTTTTCAATTTTGATGATGAACATAACGATGAAACCAAACTAAAATTAGTGTGTATTCGTTTCACTAATTTGGTAAATTTACTATGAAATTTCATTCGAAGCTTTATAAATGTATAGATTTTTTGCTTAACATAAGTTATGTACTTTTACATTTTCTTATAAAATTGCTTGCCAGTTCATGATTGTTGTTGTGCTTATTTGTATTTAAAGAAATTTACATAATTATTTATATATTTTTTCAGTTAAAAAAATCTGCATACACTCAAACAGAAAAAATATTTCTAATAGCAGTTAGATCTTTATTTAATTTGATATTTTAAAATTAATTATTAAATAAAAATGGCAAAAGTTTTCCTTTATTTAATTTCATAGTTTGATATTTTATACTTGATTTCGTAAATTAGAAAATGTATTATACTTAGAATTAAATAAAATTATAAAAAAATTAACCATAAAAATATTAAATTCCTATTAGCTTTAATACTTTCACCGTTTACCACGTTTTTCAATGCTTTTAGTTATAAAATATCTATTATAATCTCATTCTTAGGAAAGAAACATAAAACTAAAAATTCAAGCGATTTTATTGGAAATTATATTTTTCTGAAGAATTCTTAAATTTTTTCACAATAATGAACAGCCAGTAATTTTGGAGAAATAAAGTTGAGAATTAATGTAAAACTTTGCTGGCATGCTAAAAATAACTATTCAATCGAAATAATTAAGCATAAAGTGTTTTAAAATCAATATAAAGCTTTTAAATTTTAATTTCCCCATTAATAGTAAAATAACAATTCTAAAATTATTCTTATATATATATATATATATATATATATGTATGTATATATATATATATATATATATATATATATATATATATATATATATATATATATATATATATATATATATATATATATATATATATATATATATATATATATATATATATATAGTTTCTAGATTTTTTATTTTATATCATCCAACACATATCACGTTTTATCTTAGTTTTATTATTTACTATTCAGAAGATTTTGTTTAGATTGTTATGATTTTGCTTAGATTGTTAAAAAATTCCAGACATCTTATGATAAGAACCAAACCCTATAATGTAAAATTATTTTTCATAGTTTACACTTAGGTAGTCAATTTAATAAATTCACTGAAATAATTTTTCACTTTCATAAATAAACAAGAAAAAATTCTTACCATCGACAATTTACTTAACTTCATCTCCTTTTGCTTAATTCACACTATACAAAAGTAATAATAAAGACTTCGGTTAATTTTATTGTGTAATTCATAACTAAGTAGTATGAAAAAATTATGAAATAATTTAGTTTATTTTTGATTAATAGCTGAAGTATTGGCAAAACACAATTTTTCTACTGGCAATTGCAAAATGCAAAATTTTATCAAAACCATAAAACTAATCTAAATATATCATTGTTTTGAAACTAATGTTTTGCGTATATTTTGCCAACACAATAAAATAATTAAGAAAGTTTTTAAAAAAAAATGGAGAATTAATCAATTGCACAATTACTTAAAAAAATATTTAGAATCAAAAAATACATAACTTGTCAACATCAAAAAATTATCGAAACATGAATTGTATTCAAAAGCTTCGCACACTAATTATAGAAGTTTTACATTTTGATTGAGTGACTAGTTTCATTAGAATAATCAAAACTAATATTATTTACTATTCAGAGTAATTTTCCAATCGTACGAGGATTTACTTATGGCAGCTGAAATTAATCATTTCATGAATACTTCATTAATATGAACTATTATAAAAATCATTTCTTACATTTTATATTTATTATTCATTAAAAATTGCACAACAATGTAATGGAAACTTCTTAAATAATAATCTAAGCAAATGTGTATCAAATTAATTTAAATTCTACAGAGTAAAACTCACGTGCAATAAATGAAATAAATTTAATAATATAAAATGATTAATATTGGAATTTTATTGTTATTAAAAGATATTCAAACTAAGAACTCATTGTTATTGCTTTTTTATAGTAAGTGTGATAGCATTAATATTTCATTAAAATTTGAGCACTCCAAGAAGAACATCATGACGTTTTAATAGGAATCACTTGTGACAGTAAAAGCCATTCAATTTTATCCAAGGTACTAAAATGTACTAATTATTGTTTATGTTGTTAAATTCATATACACTTATTTTATTGTCTTCTAATTATTTTTTTAGATTTGTAGTACACTAATTCCGATATTATTCTTAAAGCGAATTATATAGACGACAAAGAGTAATTTTTCTTAAATAAAATTTTATAAAAAAAAATACGAATTCAAGTTTGTAAAAAATAGAACAAAGAAAAAAGGATAGCGCAGGTGCAGCTTGCCATCATTCATCAATTCTTTTTCTAGCTCGGAAGAAGAATAAAAGAAACAAACTTGCTTGTGCTACTTCCCTTGAAGTTATAAATTGAATAGCAGTCAAAGTCGACAAACTAGTGTACAATAAAATGTCAACGATTACATCATTTTTTGGCTTACAAACAATGATTGGAAAAAAAAAGAAAAATTTACTAAAATACTAATCGAAATAATGAAGTATGGTTTTTTTGTTTTCGATAATTTCGACCACACACTTTAGTGACATTAAAAACTTTGAACTTAAGTGAGAAAGAACTTTTTGAAAAAATCGTGAAGAAAAAACAGTAAATATTAATCTGTGTTTCCCCGGAACAGATGTCTGCGTGCCATTTTAAAAAAGCCTTTAATAACATTTTTGATAGTTTTGCAAGGTAATAAGAATAAAAATAAAAAAATCGTCGTACGCGTTGTTTTAGTTAAGATGCTCTCTTTTTTTATTTTTAGTTGTATTAGATAGTAATCACTCTAATTTAAGAACTATAATCTACATTGGCTGTTGATTTTATAAAGTAAAATAAAGAAAGAGAAATTTTTTTTATCTATTCTATCTCTTCCTTCATAGTGTTTCACTTACATATGAATAATTGGTGTTGTAAGAAATTAAAAAATTTTCTTCGAAATTTTTAAATAATTCAAAAATATTTTGTAAAATATAAAACTATCTTTCAAATGCGCGAAAAGTAGGAAACCAATTATTTCAATAATTTATCATAGAAGATTATGATTCGAAAATTATACTTCTAAAAATTTTTAATGATCAACATTTAATGAAGAATGATGCTTTTCATATAGCGTTAGTCAAATAATGCATTTTTAGAAAAATACCTAGCAGTTTCACTTTTCTTACAAATTTTTAAAAATATTTTTTTAAATTTCCGAAATTAAGCACTTTAATACATTAATATTTATCATCATTATAGCAGTTTAACAAGGTTTATTAAACTACTAAGAAAGAAGGTGAAGAAATCATATTTTAAGATGAAGAAATCATATTTTAAAGCGAAGAAATCATATTTCATTTCAGTATTCAAGAAATCAAACACTTCCAGTTCAAATGATGTGTACTTATTAGAACTAATTTACCATAACTTTTCTCACTCAATCAAAAATAAAATAATATTGTAAGCAATTTGATAAAAAAAATTGAGGTAATTTAACTCTTCTAAGTCAAAATAATAAAATAAATGCCCAATGTCTATATCAATACAAAACTACAAATTTTATGAAAATACATTTATAAATAATTTATTGTTGTTTATGTAAAAAAACTGCTGAATGATTCTAAAATTTCAAAAGTAATCACATATATTGTACTAAAAGAATATTGAATAACTTTCATAAAGTAAAAAATTAATTATCATCCTACTATAAAAGCTGGTAAAATGCAAACTTAATATCTCAAAAATGATTTTTTTATGAAGCAGTTATTATTCCTTTAAAATAAAATTTCTAAAATGAACACATTTCAGTTAGTATTATTACAGTATCATCATTAATGAATTATTTATTTTTTATTAAATCAATCATCCTTGGAATAAATTTATCCAAATATTTAGAATTTTAAGACAACTTTTGTTCTGATTAATAAGTTTAGCTTTTGACTAGACAAAAATGTGTAACGAAAAGAGAAAATATTTAATAATATTATAGTTCAGTAAATTTCACAAATCAAGTCTATTTTTAAAGCTTATTCAAATGCTTTTCATACTTACAGCTCAACACTTTATTTAATCTCATTATTTTAACTTTATGTGTGCAAAACAATTAGTTAACGTTTATTAAAGATTTAACAATTTTACTTTATAACAACATATAAAAACAGTCAGAAACATCATTTTGCAATCTTAGTTATTACGAAAATTTTACAAGAAAAATTAACATATATTATTTGATTTAAATTTTTATAAGCGCCATTTTTAAGTTTTTAAAGTACAATCGTAGCATACTAATTTTTTTTAAGTAGGATAAGTTCTTATCCAGATAATATAAATTGTGTAATGCACAGCCTTATAAATGGACATATTTTCCATACTTACACTTAAGCAACAAGTTAGTATTAAATAACATAACACACAATAAATTTTTACTAACTATGAAAAAATAATGGTATCAAACTTAAAGGACAACAGCTTGAGAGCTACAGAAAATTAAATCAAAATTAAGAATATAATAGGAATATTAATGAGATAGTATATATTAAAATTCTGAAAATAAATAGCATTACCCGTTTTTTCATATTTTCATGCCACTCCTTTAAAGTTAAGAGATTATTAAATATGCATTTATAAAGCACTTTATAACTTACAATTTCATTACTTTAAAAAGCATTCTTAATAAGATATTTTCATATTGAGAATAATTTAATTAAGATCAGATGTAACTAATTTTACTTTGTAATTGCTATTTGATATTATTAATATGTAACATTGTGTACATATACAAAATAAATCTTTGGAAATATATTATCTTATATGAGAAATAAATTATAAAACACTCTTACAGTATGCTTAACAGTATACCTATCTATCATTAGTTATAATCTTGATGTTGTAATCACGACATCACAAGTGTAGTTATAACAAAAAAAGTTGCTGTTGTAATTGAAATTCACTTGGAGGTAAAATCTTAATTGGTGAGCTAATTTGATTATTAAATATTTTTGTAATTTTCCTCGAGAGAATTATCAGATGTAATCCTTATAATATTATGCATTGTATCAAATTAGTTATATAAAATATACTATTGAGGTTAAACAATTTTAGAGTGATATTTATAAAAAAATATTTTGTACATTTTGTGATCACGATGAAATTTTCCATTGATTTAATACTTTATTTATATTCATGTATTCGGAATACGTATCTTAATTTGCATAAATTTTATATCATTTATTTGAAAACATCACAAAAAGCATGTGAATAGCTTAATGTCTAAACAAAAATATATGATAACAGAAATACATTCTTTCTGGTAATCAAAAACGTGAATAAAAGTCACGCATTTTGATGACTAGCCGCAGAAAATCAAATTAAATGTCTCTTCTATATCATTATTCTTTTGCATAGTTCCTTTGAAAAAAAGTTTTTGATTTATATTGTGATATAGTTAAGATAATGATCTCTAGATTTATATATTCAAAATTAATAATTAGTTTCATATTCTAGTCAAAATTAGTCATTTCTTAAATTGTATTAAAAATTATCTGTAATTTATATTTTAGTCAAAACTAACGATTTTAATAATGAGTTGTAATTCTAATTTGTGATACGATGCAGGTTCTGATTATAATATTTGTATGTTTTCTCGATGAGAAATTAAAAAGATTTAAGAGCCGTAAAATATGGAAATTTAAGTTATGGATATCAAAGCAAAATTACTACGCTTGATAAAATATAATCCAATTAAAATAAAATCATAGCACACACACAGCGTCACTATGTATATTACTAGAGGAAATATTCTTTTAATAATTTTTTCAACTAAATTATTTTCAATTTTTAATCTATTCATGAAAGTAATAGTATCATTTGACGTTGCACTATGAATGGTATTTGCATGATAAGAGAAAAGAATAAGAAAACGACAGATCTTTTAAAACTTCGCTTAAGAATCAAGTAAATAAGTTATTCATATTCTCAAAACTTATATTTCATTAAATTTTTCGCTATTTTTAAATAAAAGAACGCGTTTTCACTTTTTATAAATAAATATATTCAATGTCAGAAACCAAAATGTATATCATAAAATTTTTTAGAACGGAAGAATTATAAAAAACCAAAATCGGGTTCATTTCATTTTTAATCCTATTTTGATATTAAATAATAATACAAGTATACAATTCTTGTATACAAGTATACAAGTTTTCCGTATTGAAGAGATAACTGAAAATAAAAACACTATACTGCTTATAAATTTTTCTTAAATCCCTCTATTAACAAAAAAATATGAAAATTTTGACTCACTCGTTAATATTAAACTATTCATTACAGATAAAAAATGTGATTTTTCATGATTCCATTATACGAAATGTAACCTTCAAATGAAATGATAAATAACATTAATTTACAACATGCATGTATAGGTTAAATTTACTCATATTGAAGTACTTAAAATAACTTTTCTTAAAATTTGAGTTAAGAAAATAAAATAAAACATAATATAAAATTTAAACGCATGAACATTTTTTGCTCCATTATTGACAGTACATTTTAGAATGCAATCAAATTTTCTAAATTATCAAGACGCTTTTAATTTCTTTTTAACACTTTTACATTGAATTCATAGTACTCAATAAGTATAAGCAAATTGTTGCAATTTCGTTTCTTCTTTAAGTTTCAAATTCAAAGAATACTTTTTCCAAGAACAAGCAATCGTTATATTCCTTTATTATTATTATATTCTATCAAGCAACTTTATTATTATTCCCCTGGCTCAGACTTGACCAGAAACGGGCTGTTTCATGAAAGCTACTTTTGCAATTTTCCCTCATCAAACCGCAAAATTATCTCATCGCATCAAGGAAAGTATTTGGACCCGATGTTTTAGTTCAATTGAAAAAGATTACAATCATAAACAGGTATAATCATTTGTCATCACTTCTGCATTGTTCTTTAGATCAGAAATTTTCGAAAATGATTACTCTAAAATAAATGATAATACAGATTCGCGCAAACACAATAGCATATTAATCTTAGTAAATATTCACAGTTTTATCAGTTTAACGAAGACGAATACTTATATTATCATAAAACATATTGTTCGATTTATATTTGATGATTGCTTATAATTAAGTACTTCGTAAATCCATATAAAATATTTAAAAATTCACAAATTACTTCACTATTGAACATTTTCAAATGAAGTAGCCATTTTTAAATTATACGCACATTTTACCAAGCGCGCCCCGCTTTAAAATATTTTGAATTTGCTCTTAAGTCTTTTTTTTTTTTCACGTGAAACCAATAAAATTATATGTCGAATTAATACAGAAGATATACTATTTATATGATACTTCATTTCATAACAATGTGAAATAATTCAATTGTAACTCTGAAAAATCTAACCACAAACACCAGGGTTGCAGATAAACGTTAGGCAAAAAATTCAGTTTATGAATAAGTTTAGCACATAAGTGGATATATATTTATGAGAACTTAATATATTGAATATCATATTTCAATCAAAACCAAATCCTGTTATTAGTTTCGGAATATATATAGTACTGTTTTGTATAAATGTATGTTTCCTTTCATATTTAATGACTCTCTCTAAGCAGTAATTACCTTTCTCTCTTTATTGAAGTTGTTTTATATAGTTCGGTATCAACTACGCATCAGGCGTTATCACATCATTGCTGTCATACTCTGGAAGATAAAGCTAGTTTAGCTCGCCACAGCAACACGCTTATTGAAGCTTCAACAGTCTTTCTCATTCAGATGAGCGAAGTACAACTGACCTTTGCTTCTAAACTGTCGCCAAGAGTAATTTAGACTCTCGCGTAAAGGAACAAACTAAATGTTGCAATGATTTAAAGAAGAGGTTGTGCCTAATTATATAATCTTATTGTTTTGGTGTGTAAATAAGACGAACGCAAAGACCATCAGATCAAAGGGAAGATTTCTCCTTTTTAAATTATGATCTCCTTTATTCATAGCAGCTCTTTATTGATGATACAATTTGAAAGCCAAAAAAAGCAATTTTAACTTGTTGGTCAAAAGCGAGGTACATGACTGGCATTCAAAATTATTTCTTTCATTTCTCCTAATATTGAATACATTCTACGAAATATAGAAACACAAAGCAATAAATCAGTATTATAGTTATTATTGCTATATAGGTATGCCAATTCATTTATGGTAGTATTTTTCCTTACATTGACTAAATAAAAGTTTTAATTTCTTTTTACCTGCATATCACTTGTCATTTCATTAACTTCACAGTCAGCAATACATATAAGCATAAAAAAAGATACTTTTAAATAAACTATAACTTTTCTGTAGTTTAATGAAAAAATTGGTATTTCATCAAAAAAAGCTCAAGTTTGAGAATATGTAGGAATTATATATAATAACATAAATGCTGCTATATATAAAAGCTATATTGTTATACATAAAAGCTATTCTGCTACATATGCTGTTATGTATAATGTACCAATATATTTAATTACATGTTTCTAAAACATCATTTTTCTCATTTTGAATTGTACGCTCAATATATGGATTTTTGTGTTCTAAACTTGATATTTATTTGACTTAACTGCCTGTTTATAAGACGATATTCTTTATATTCTAAATGTTCTCTTTGTGATTTTGTGCCTATATCAAGTGACTGGATCAACTCTTAAATAAGTATATTTACTTCTTCAAATAGCCAATTTTTCCTTTTAGGTATTAGACAATAACTCATTGTGCATGAACCTCTACCGACATAGCAATTGTCAGTTAGTTCAGACATTAAAAATGATGCTATTATGAACATAGATATTACTTTTTGGAAGCAAAGTATTTGTATGTTGAATTAATATTTAGTCCGATATTGTGTGCACACAACAATTTCAGACTACAAATAAAAACATTTTTCATTGAGTACATGACTATTATCTGTGCTGAATATTTAGAAAAAAATAAAGATATATAAATTTAAGAAAAATATGTAAGATTGTAATCCAGAATTACTGCATCTTTGATATATATATAAGCACATTTCAACATAACTCATTACAACAGTTTAGGACATTGAAAATATTATTACATGAATACAAAAACATCATTTGTGTGATAAATCTCTAATGTCCAATGTCTTTAGTTTTGCTATTAAAAATATGTTATTATTTTCTTTTTACATTTGGTAAATGTAGGGAAAACATGTTATATTTTAGGACTATATAACCAACACTCATTAAAACATCTGTATGTTTTTCAGAAATTGTGGTTTGAATAAACTGATCGTATGTACAAGAAATTAAAATTTTGTTAAAAACAAGAAACATATCATCAAAAAAAAACGTTACTAGTTTTCACAAAACAAGAAAAACATCACTAGTTATGACAAAACAAAAAAACATCACTAGTTATCACAAAACAAAAAAAACCATCACTAGTTATCACAAAACAAAAAAACATCACTAGTTATCACAAAACAAAAAACATCACTAGTTATCACAAAACACAAAAAAACATCACAAGTTATCACCCGATTTTAAATATTAGTTAATATTTTTATTGCCTATAAATGAAACACATTGCTTGAAATTACTTATAAAGACCCAAAAAGCTCAGTAATAAACCAAATAAATAGAGGTATATTTTAGTTTTAAATCAATTGATTCTACTTTTAAGAAAATAATTTGTTTTTGAAAAAAAATGTGTATTCCCAATATTTCTCTCCACAAAGCACACATAGTTTTACTTAATATATAATAAATGTTACGCAAAATTTATATAAATAAACTTATATAATACTTTAATGTTTTTAATATCATATAAGATGGTTTTCTGAAGGTCCATTGATCTCTATTTCCGCTTTGCTAAATTTTTATAAATTTCACAAATTAATAACAACTTAAAGATTCGTATACGTAAGCTTATATAGTTGTTTACTTTCAAAAATTTTCATAATAACCGAATATTTTTAAGCCCTTAATATATTATTTATTTTTTATTCATTACTTACGCAACTTAAATCAAAACAAAACACGAAATTTACATAAGCAATAATGGTTTTTTTAACTCTTAATAAATGTTTTCCAGAAAAACAAATTTCAATTTAGTTCCTTTATTAACAGTAATTGCCACAATCAGTGTCAATATTTAACGACTATAATCGATTTAAAAATTTATACCCATTTATTCTTATAAAAAAGTTGCGGTATAGATAAAATTTAATTTATTTCGTTAAAGTAATCAAATATACATTGTTATTATATGCATAGAATAATTACAAAACACAAATTATTTAAAAATTCAATCTCTCTTGAGAAATGCATGAATTGCTTCAGCAAGAGGATCTTGTGTCAGATTAAGTAATTCATTATATTTTTCTGTTTCTGTGTGCTGATAGTTTCTACGATGCAGATAACTTTTAAAAAAATATGCTTTATATTTAGCTCAGCTCTTTTAATGTTGTTATTTTCAACTTATCATTATCTCCCTCTATTAGAAATTTGTATTAATTTATAAGAGTCATTGTATATTCGCGTACAAAATAAATAATATATAATCTAAAAATTATAATGAATTTTTTTTATAAAAAATTTATCTGGCTCTTCGTCACTTAATAAGTAACATTCTATTCACGAAAAACTCCAATTTGAAATTTATTATGTACACAAATTTCACTATTTAACTGCATGTATTAATAGCAAAATATTTGCATATAAAATCTTAAACTTAATTATGTTTATTTTGCATTTTCATAAATTCAAATTTAAAATAAAATAACTAATTCGAAAGAAATGGATATTGAAAAAATGGAAAAATAAAGTTATGCCATTTTACACCATATTTTCTCCATGTTTATGTGACCAGTCATACTATCAATAGAATGGAATTCTTTTTAAATAAAATGGGAATTGTTAAGTTACATGAAGTTAAGTATTTTTTTTAACTTAGTATGAAATATATCACTTATAAGGATTTAACATTTTTAACAACAAAATAATTTCTTTTCCTTAAACTAATGCTTGCTGTTGTCAATTTATTTTTTTTTTAATTAAAAATTGAATCGCTTCTCCCTTTAGACAATAGAACATCGGTATTTTTTCACTTTATGTCTGTGTGTCCAAGGTCAAGTATACGCCGGCGTGGCTTTTGACGCCCTCGGGCTGACTGGTTATTTGACGATGATGACCTCACAGTAATCCTTCCCCGAACATTTGCAACCAATGCGTTGCCAATAATCTATGTTTCTGCTGAAGCTATAATTAAACGCAAGTCCAAGGAACCCTGACACAAAAGCAATAGTTTTTAATCAAAACTAGTACTCTTTTTCATTTCCTTTATTGCAGCGAATCCCGAAACGAGCACCTATCTTTCATTTTCTTTTTGTAGTATTGAGAAGTGAGGTTTCTTTCCGAAAAAAAAATACGGTTTCTTTTACATCAGTGTTATAACGATCCGAGAACGTTAAGCTAGTAACTGTTTGGATAAAACGATGCAGATCAGATTTAAACTTGCATCTAAAATGCAACTTTAAACTTAACAATCGTAGAGTGTATTTTGTTTAAAATTGATTTATAAATAAAGTTTTAAATTAATAAATTAATTTTGTGCGATTAATCAAATTAAAAATTTTCAAATAGTATTTTATGAATTCACCTTTCACAGTTTTAATTCTCTAATTTTACTGTCGAGAAAATATTAAAACGGCTTATTTTTTAGTATTTAAGCAATTTAACTATTAGGGTTTAAATATACTCTCATACACTTGCGTTTTTGTATTTGTCAGTCACTAGATATAAAATTATCGAAGAACTAATTCAAATAAAATGCAGACTCTACGGTTATTTTTTACATAATAGAGTTCATTTTTTTGGCTAAGATCCATAAATATAAAGTGCATTCCAAAACATTACAAAAGTCCACTCCTGAGAAGGTAATCGAACCCATGAAGGGTTGAACTGAAGACCAGAACGAAAATAATTGAGGATTCTGTTTCACTAAAAGAAGGTTACAGAATGTTTCTTTATTTTTAAAAAAATTTAAAATAAGTTAATGCAAATTAAGAAAGTGATTACGCGATAAGAGATAAAAGAGGAAAAGATTTGAAATGCCCCATATTTTTAATGATTTTCTCTCAATTCAATATCTTTATCCAATTAAACATAATATCTTTTTAAAATCTTATATTTCTTTCTATTTTATGCCTTTCCTAGAATGTGTAAAATCATGTTTTTATCTGTGCTTACATCATCAAAAGGAAAAGACCTGAATGATAAAATGATATGATCTACTGAGAATGAATATAGGAAAACACATGAGGATAATATGATGCATTTTCTTTAAAGATTCCTTTTTGTAGCTAATTAAACTGAATTCCTTTTTCTATCAATTCCTCAAACAGAATATGATTCCTTTACAACCCCTTTATTCTTCTATATTTTACAAACGCGGCTAGATTACACACAAATAAAAATCACTCTTAATTTATGTTCTTTCACACTATTTAACATAAAATGCAATCGTTTCTGAAGTAAACTGAATCAGTCGATTAATTTAGTTTGCGTCAGAAAAGATATAATAACTTTTAAATGAGACGCTAAAATTATTAAAACAAGTATAAGGAGAAACTGAGTTTTTCAGAAGACGTCCCGAAATATTTCCCTAATGTCGCTTAAAATTTTAATTTTCTAAAAAAAAGATCTGAATTTTGGCGTATTTCTTAAATGTTATGAAAAATGTAATCTTGGATTCACTATGTTATATAGTTTTTTGGAAAGAAAAGAGGCTGTCCAACTAAACCTTTTGTTTATTCTGCTGTCGAGTCTCTTTAGTTTTCAGAGATATCCAATGCTGAAGATTATACATTGAAATATAATTTATAAATATATTCATTACGTTCAGAAAATATATTTCAGGCTTCAGCTAAAAATAAAAATAGCTTCTACATCAGTATATAAAAATATACGAACGTTATTGAAGCAAAGAGATAGCCCCTTTTTAAGTTTGCATAAATATTTTTATGAAAAAGGAATAAAATGGTTCGAAGAATAAAATTATTTTGAAAGAGGTTATATATATATATATATATATATATACATACATTTCAATAAAACTTTAAGTAACCAAAATTGCTATAGAAGATAAATTTTCATTTGAGAAAATGATTTTAGTAAGCAAAAATTTATCAAAAATCCAATACTTTCTTTCTTTTAGGAAATATTTTAATATATTTTACACAGAGTGGGTTATTAAAATAATACAAATACCTGTAAATAAAAGTGATATTAAAACTGTGCTTCGTAAATATTAAAACATTACCTTAGCTACCTCTTTTAATATAATAAGTCTGTATCATGCCAGAATGAGACAGCTTTAGTAAAGTTGTAAACGTCTTGGACTTTTGCAAAAAGCGTAAAAGGACAGGTATCATAGTTTCAAAGCTGCCGAATTATAGAAGTATGATTGCCTGGAGCAACTCAACTGAATCATCTAAGTTTTTAGACGCTTTTAAGAGTATGTTGCCTAAAGAAAGATAGCTTCGCACATTTTGCGGCAAGACAAACTCTGTGAAACAAAATGGTGTTCAGGAGGAGAAGCTGAGAGGAAGAAACCAGTGGGTATTGAAGTGAATTATAATGTCTAAAAAAGATATTATATTCCATTTCAATGGATGTCGAAGTGCTGTCAAATGTCATCTACTGTGGTGCCGCAACCGCAAAACATAGCCGACTGAAAAAAAAAGAAAATAATTATATGTTGATTCGTATGCTCTCTTTCAGATTTTTTCCCTAAACAGGAGAGGTGAACGTATAAAAAATACATAAAATGTATGATCGGGAGAAATTTTTTTTTTTTTAATTGTCAAGTGTGGATGCAAATCTATCGTGGAATAGGCAGCCATGTCTTTGCTTTTCTGTAGACCTAAACTTAAATTTGAAAGAGGATGTCATTGGGGAGAAGTAATGAGAAGTGTCAGATTTATTTTATGGGTGAGAATTTTGTTTCTTCCAGAAAAGGGAAATTTTCTAATATGAAAATGACCTTATTCATGCCGCAAGACATGTCCAGTTATGGTTTGATGAATATGAGTTTGAAGCAAAATATTTCTTTTGGCCCACATAGTCCCTAGACTTTAATATAATGCAACTACTTTGTAATAGATATCTTCTACCGGAATCTTTAAAGAAACTTAGACATGTAATCTCTATGGAAGATGGTACCATATTCTACTCAACTCTATTCAGTACTTGTATCAAATCTAAATTGTATTCTATACCAAAGACAGTTCCTATTAGTAAAGGATTCTTTATAAATGAATGCTTCCATCATTTTGATAAAAATCAGTAAATATATTTATTATTTGACGAATTATTTAAGCAGCTGATTCCTAAATTCGGAGAATTGGATTCTCTCAATCTGTAGTCCATACACTATTCATCTTTTGTGAGTGTTATAAAAGGAATCCGCGAAAGTAATCAATATTGTCTAATGGCTGTTTTAAGAAAGCTTATATCCATAATTTCACTAGTATTTGCTAGGGTTTTAACGGGAAATAATTTACTTTTATTCATAAAAAGATCATCATTTAGAAATTAACTCGAGGATTTTTTTAACGTAAACTTTTAAGATACATGTGTCCTTATGATGCCCATACAAGCCAAATATGTTTTTAAATTAAATAAATTTTATTTATCATACACAAATTACCACGAGACATTACAAGTAAAAAGCAACAGTTTCTTCCAAAGTGGAGGATTTGTTATAAAATAAAAGCTCTCGCAAAAATAGCGTTGAACAAAAGTGTAATATGCAGAGTTGGAATGTTGAAATTTGTGAACCTGCAAAAAATTAATATAAAAATACGTGCTTATATATATTTCTAATGAGGGGAGAAATCTGTAACATAAACTATTTTTTTCTGAAATATGTGATGCCAGAGAAGGATTAAAGATAGTTACAAATTAGATATATAAGAGTAACCGATTGAATGCGAAACCTAAAAAAAAAATTGATTTAACAACTTAATGTTTCAGGGGTGTTTACTTTTGTGGATATATAATTGGCCCTGGTATGAAAATAGAGATCGCAAAATGAAAGATTAATCAACTACAATGGATATATATACAGTTATCCATACTCATTGAATATATATAGTTATCTATATTTTTACACGTAATGGTGGTTGCTTTTTAAATCTATTCAAATGTTATCCACGATACTTATATAAACTCTAATTCAAATAGGAATAATCAGACATAAATTTAAAGATTTTGTGTTCACCTCATTTTCATAACACGCGCCTTAAGAAGGTAAAGATGAGCAGCACTGAATATTTACATCCAAAATAACTGCATTGGCTGAATATATTCACATCTAAACTTGTATTTTCCTAAACAAAATAAACTTTATGAATAGATAATTATCATCAAATTGATTTCAATAAAAATGTTTAGAATATTCTAGGATGGCTTTCCTAATCTGTATCAAATACACTTTTAGATCTATGTATGCATGGCGAACCCGGTGCACAGTGAATTATATTATTTTTTCCTATTTTATAAGGAGCTTTGTTTAAATTCGGAGTGTGTATGTGATATTAGTTTTTTATAATATACTAAGTTCTTTTATGAATTATGACATATTATAGCAAACTATATCGAATCCGTTGATCTTAGAATTTATTTACTTCAGTGCACAAATGAATCACGTCCATTCCCTCAACAACATCATTTTGATAACCTCTCTTACAAATGCATATCGTTTACTGGGATACAGCTCGTGTTTCAGTTCTAATCATTAATATATTTACTGTTCCATGGGTTGACTGGAAAATTGGAGTCTAACGGCAAGCCGGCGCCATTGGAATTAATTTGTTGTGAAATGTATAGCTGAATAAGATAACTATCACAATTGTATTCAATAAGGCAACCCGACTAAATTTTGGCTGGTTATTTTTTTTCTTTTTCAAAAAATGGTTCTTCAAAAATACACGTATTTTACAATTTGTTTCTTATTGCAATTCATGTAATTTCACGTACGTGAATGTCCTTGAATGTTTATTCTGGTTTTAACGTCACGTTCTATGCGTTTATATTTGTTTCAAATAGTAAACTCTTGTAATGAACAAAAATTCATTTTTATTCTTCCATTTTTTTGGGTTATTGGGGTGCTGTAAAAACGCAAATATAGTCAAATTCAAAAATTTTCTTAAATTGCATTATAAAATTTTAGCTCAGCGGAAGCATCAAGTATTTCAAATTTCAGTCGTGGGAAGATAGGAGCTTTTCGCCACTATAAATCTCTAGAAAGTTGTGTAACTAATCGAAAATAACTAAACTAGAAAAGTTGTCTACTGTTTCAATTTCCTATGAGAATGGCATACAAAAGACCTCTATTTAAATTTGTTCGGATCATTTAATCTTCTTTGAAGCCATTTCAATTGAAAAATGAATTCTTGGAAGACCTACTTAAGATTTATAATCTACAAGAACCCTTTAATCCTTCTCGTTATTTCTTACCGTGAGAATAAAATTACGAGGCTTTTTTCTTTTGTTTGATGCATCTGCTAGTAACGTTACATACCTGCTAGCACCTGAGAAATAATCTGAAACAAGTTGTGCAACTGAAGAAGGAACAAGTGAAGTATTTTATTTTAAAAAATAAAAATATTGAAAATGATTTCTTAGAATTATTTTTATAAAGTTTATTTTCCTCTGCATAAGATATAGAATATTTTATTAATTATTTTTACTCTGCTCAACGAAATTTCCTGTAAAAACAAAAAATTTCATTTTCTTTAAGATCACACTATTAATGAGTTTTGGACTCGGAACTTTTATGGTTTTAATATTATCTAAGTATTAGAGAATCTAGTATGTGCATATATTTCTTTGCAAAGTAAGGCCTTACAGTAAATTATTTTTACAATTTTTGAACATAGGGAGAAATTTGGAAAGAATCAAGACATCTAACACATTAAACTTCAAATTATTTATCTCAAAACCCATCAGAAAAAATATTCGATAAAAATATTTAAGAGCTGATGATTGGATGTAAAGAATGTATTTATGTATATGTATAAACATTGTATTCTTAACCCTCTTTAAAATATTCCGTAAAATAACTCCGATGTATGATAATTTTGTTATAATTATTTATTAATTAATCACTTATTCATGTTCACAAGTGCTTTAACCAAAAATATCTTGCTCTATCATTTTATGTTAATATTATTATTACAGTGCATATCAACAGAGCATACGCTACGAATTTTCATGTATTTAAGAGATTTCCAACTTTCCAAAGTCAAATATTACTGGACTATTATAGTAAGCAATCGTATAATTTTTCCAGCTTTAAACTTAATGGAATTAATGAAGTATTACATAAAAAAGAGAAAGAAAAAGTACTTGTATTGTTACATGTAAAAAATAAATATCTGTAATGTATAAAAATTAAAGATTTAATTTTTATGTTAAATGAAGGGAGAGAAGTATTTATTATTTTTAAATGTAGGTGATCCAAGAATCGGTAGAAGTAGAGAAATATTGCGCAAGAATAAAGTTTCAAGCCTTTGATGAAAATCTTAGTCTTATTTTTGAGATCAAAACACGAAAGAATGAGTCTTATTATAGTAGAATATGCAAATGTTAAACTAAAATTACTCAAAAAATGCCGTTTATAATATATAATTCCGTGGCAATAACAAAAATTTTTAAGTTGTTTGATTTATAAACTGCATAAAAAAATATTTTAACTCTTTAATCCAATAACAAGAATTCCAACAATACATTTTAATACAAAAGGAAAGTTCAAGTAACATTTCGTAATGTTACTCGAACTTTACTTTTTAAAATATATTTTACTAATTTCTTAAAATTTTCAATTGAAGCAAACTCACAAGAATTTAGATTACATTGACTATAAAGAATAATGTCGTTCAAGGAATGTTGTGGGAATAATATAGTTCAAAAAGAATCATTTTGTCAATAATGTTGTCCATGTTTCAGAAAGACTCTTTATTGAAGCCATCTGATACACGTAAATATTTTTAACTTCATTAATCCCTTTGCTTTATCCTTTTTGATAGTTCTTCCTCAAAATTATAAAAAAAACCATGTTTTAAAGTCATTTTGTTAAATCTATATTTCACTTCAACTTTTTATTTAATCTATTGCGTTTTTCCATTAGCTCTCAAAATTTATTCAGTCCCTCTTTAAATTTTCTTGGCACCATTTGATACATTTTATTTTTGGTTTCTCTATTGGTATTGGCATTATTTTAAGTCGTATTTCAAGCAACCTCTTTCCTTCAAACTTCTAAGCATAGTTCATTGATTAATCATGAAACCGCATTTAATAAACATTTATAGTTGTTGCCATATCTTTTAGGCTATACTTAGAAAACACGGTTTTTTTATATCGTGCTACATGTTTAAATGTGTTATTTAGATTATTCAGAATTTCGTTACATTTTGGCTTATTTTTTTATTAATCAATTCATCTAATTTAAAATTTTAATGCTAAATAATTCTCTATTATTAATAATGCATTCAATTTTCTGTCATTAGCGCAATAATAATTTGTATAATATTTGAAGTAAAGTTATATAATTGGTATATAATATATCTTGAATAAAAATGATATTGTTTCATAAAATTTGCCATGTTAATTCTTATGTAATTATTAAATTTTTTTACTAAGCAAAACGATAGAGCTATTTATGTAAATGTTATGTAAAAAATGTGTCAATTGTTTTTCATTTTGTTAAATATTCAATAATTGGCAGAAATCAATTGCTACTCTAGTTATGTTTTTTACATTAATTGAAACGGCATAAATATTTAAAACAACATAAAACAGACATACACTTAAACAATTAGGCAGTAGCACTAAATTGTAACAGAGGTAATAATTATTGGAATGACTTGATCTTACAAGCGATTACATTGAACATAGCTTATAATTTTATGATAATACGATTTTCCTTTTTGTCCATAATATTCAATTATTCGAATAATAACTATTTTCCTCGCCGTAATTGAAATAAGACTGTACATCGCCACATATGATGACCTTCAAATGCTCTTTTTTGGCATTGTCCACAACTGTTCTCACCCTGAGAAAAGGAAGCCTCGTTTCTAATTAATTCAATATATATTAGATTTACCAATTTTTTTACTAGCGGATATATTTTTATTTGTAATGACAGAAGGCGCCGTATTATTTATACAAAAAATAATTGTTGGTTACAGAGAGATGTTAATGGCACACGTCGTTAAAAATGAATGAAAATGGGCCTTAAGTCGAGATAAAATTTCTATTTCCTTAAAATCGGAATTCTTACTCTTTTCTTGTATATCATGTGAGCGTATGTTATAATAGAATATTCTGGTAATTAATAGGAGTTTATTTATCCTGAAAAAGACAGGTATAGCAAAGAAGAATTTGTAAATAATCGACATTTGGTTTACTCATTGTTTAAAATTAACTTGTCAAACATATTCTGCTCAGAATACAATAAATTTATTTTCATCTTTTTCATAACAAAAGTTTGAATGAGCTTATTTCATTTTAATGAATAGCTTATTCATTAAAATGAAATGAAAAGTTCAAATTTTGTCTAAAAATTCAATTTTGTTTCTCAATATCTTATTGTCACATTGTTTTGAGAAAATACTCCATCCTACTATTAATAAACATTTATGCCCTTATCAACAGTTGCTTGCATTAATGCATGAGTATTTTAAAGATATGCAGTTCATATCTTTAAAATACACAAATAATAGAAACACCAGTAAGCAAAAGTTACACTTGAGCACGTGATTCCTAAATATTAAAATACAACCTATTTTCTTCATTATAAAAAGAATATATCATGATTTATGATGATATAAAACAACTTTAGTGAAATTGTACATGTGCCTGAGATTTGTGTCAAAAGCGTAAAATGTCATATATTACAACCATTTAAACATACCAAATTATAGGAACACGGCTTGTTAGAGCAACTGTAACCGAAACATCTCAGCATTTAGAAATAAGCTGTCTAATGTCTTGATAGCAAACACACTGATTGACAATGTAAACTCGGGAATTCATAATAATGGACGGACGGAGACACTGAGCACGAGAGAGAAACAGATATTGAAGCTTATTTTAGTCTCTGAAAGGAAAACAAAGTGACCGCAGTGCTCAAGCAGCATCAAGGCATTTAGAGTCAATAATTACAGTTAGGAAGCACTTTCATGGATGGATTCTGTACAGCAGAGAAACAATTTATAAGCCTATTTTCATATTTGTTAATGACAAACGTATATAATGGTACCACAAAATCTTGTTCATTGATTAATGAGACAATTATATGGTCGGAAGAATTAATTCACACTTTTATCAACAACAAGATGAATGTACTTTTGAAATACATTTTCACAAGCAGAATTATATGATTTTACCTTTCAACTGTCAAGCGCCAAGCTGGTAACTGAATCGTTTGCGTTTTAGTATTCAGTTCAATATTTCGTGGTTAGGTTTCTATCACAGTTTGGATATTTGTAGTGGCTCTGAATCCTTTTTTACTGTATATCTCGGTTTAGTTAATCCTTGTATGCAAAAAAATGATGGTTGTGAGATAAACAAAATCACCTGTCAATCATGGAGATGATCTGTTATGGTATGGGCAACCATGTCAATGTTTTCTGCCTACCAAATCGTAGATCTGATAGGAAGAATGACATGGAAAAAGTAAAAAGTAACCAGATCAATCTTATGATGATTCTCCTACTGATGACAAGATTTTCCAGGATGATACTGCTCTTATTTATACAATGCAATTTACCCAATCATGAAAGCGAGGATCAAGATATGATGTTCTTTGTATCATACAATCCTCATAACTAAATATAATAAATGGAATGTATTTCGTATGATAATTTTAGTATGATGTATTTTGATACGATCAACAATATCATTAAGTAATGTTGGTGATACTTTACCAATACTGAAACTCATCTCCGAAACAATAGAGGACTATCTTCGTTTTTATTATTAATACAATTTCAATTCAATACCATTGTATTAGCTTTTAACAGATTCTAAAAATAAGATATGCTTTGCTTATGAATATGAAATAAAATTGAGTATGTGTGTAATAAAATTGAAAATAATCTATAAAATTATAAATTATAGATTATTAAAAATGTAAAAATTTTAAACAAACGCACTAAGATTTTGATGTATCATATAACATTCTTCCGTTCCCCAATTCTGGAAAAACATAATATTGACTATAAATTTCATCAAGGTCAAAGCATGAGACTTTTTAGAAATGATTAGGAAATTTATTTATTCAATTCTAATTTTAAAAATTATTAGAGAAAAATCAGCTAAATATGCTACAAATTCACCATTGACCGAAAATTTCACTTAGTCTACACAAATAAATCTAGCTAAGAAATAGACAATACCTGATATATATAATGAGGATAAATTTAATGTAAATTATATATATATATATATATATATGTGTGTGTGTATGTATGTATGTATGTATGTATGTATGTATGTATACAAATTGAAGTGATCAATCTCATCATTTTCGTCTTCACAATATTCATAAAGTAAATTAAAAGATTTATTTGATCACAGAAAATTTACTAATTTGTTTCTTGATATTTGCATTTACATTAACTTTAAATAATTAAGAATAAGTCCAATTTACATGTAAATAAAGGTGAAAAAAAGTAAAATATATATTTCCACCAGAAGTTACTTATTTTATTACACGTTACTTCATATTTATACTTAACTTATAAACAAAAAATTTTATTTTTATCAGAATACATTTAATTAGCGATACATCCAAATTATTTTAGACAAATTTAAATGAGTGGTTAATAATATTTCTCTCTCTCTCTCTCTCTCTCTCTCTCTCTCTCTGTGTGTGTGTGTGTGTGTGTGTGTGTGTGTGTGTGTGTGTGTGTGTGTGTGTGTGTGTGTGTGTGTGTGTGTGTGTGTGTGTGTGTGTGTGTGTGTGTTTATCTAACTGTAAAAAATTGGCCGCTATATTCCAAATTTCCGTGTGTGTGAGTATTAATAGTTTTTTATAGTATCTACTATTAAATTAGGAGCTGCACACATAGTAGCAAGGAGGAAAAATGTGGAATTACTCATGTTTAAAGTTTTTATAGATTTCAAAGGAAGACTTATATCAGGTTACCTCCAGGCGAAATAGTCCCAAATATCTTTTAAAATAAATTTAAAAGATTGAGTCTTAACTTTGGTACTCTAAACATTCAGCAGTTTTAGATTAATAAAATCGATCATTATCATGTAATGGAATTAGTTTTTAATTGGCCAACAAATTTAACTGATTTAGCTTAAAAGGATTAATAGTAACCATCTAATGGGAGGAATTATTCTCCAAAAGTACCATAGATACCAAGTACCACAGTCAAATAGCTAGGTATATTAATTAAGCATCTGCTATTAGAGTTGTGTTCTAACTATGTCTGTACAAGACCTGAATCACTCTATAGAAAACTTAAACATATCTGTGAAATGTATTATATTCATCAGACAATTTTAATAAAGTAAATAAACTAAATACCCAAGTTACATAACCTATATTATCCATCTATTTACAGGGGAATATTTGTAAAAATTAATAAAACCTAGATACACACATACACACAAATGACAAAAACAAAATACTTTCAAGTGATTGCATTTCACATTTGAATCAAAATTAACAGTTTCTCATCAACGTGAATGGACATTTAGAAGTTAAAAGAGACGAGTAATAAGTGTCAATGTGCATGATTTCTTGAAGACATCTTCAAATCAACGAAGCATTTATTCTCATCCCTTTTAGGGTAAAATTAATAGAATTAGGCTGAAGTTCATTATTATGCCATGTTCTTCAGTTTGAAAGATATAGAAAACTAAATGATGTATATAATTAGAAAGAAAATATAATTCTCTCTCTCAATTCAAAATTAATGATATATATCTTCTTAATATAGAATTCAAATTCATTCCAAAATCAAAGTGAATCTTATTTGAAACATATTATATAATCCTTATAATAACATCCATTTTTAATCAATTCAAATTTCTCCGTTTAATCACCAAATTGAGTTATTCTCCAAATTGTTAGCATTCTGGTCTCTTCAGTTTAATAGCTCGTAGACTCAATTCCTTAGTCATGCGAGGATATTTGTAGTGGTTTGAAATCCCTTTTAAACTGTTTATATATTATGCTCTAATTAACCTTCATGGGTAAAAAGTTTTAGTAGAATGGTAAAGCAACCAAATTTTTCATTCAGTCATCCATTTGTATAACTTGAGTGAGTGAAATTCTTAAGACATATAGTCAAAACTATTAATCTAGCTATCGCAAACTATTTGTAAAATAACAATATTTGAATGACAAAAATGTCATATTCGAAATTTTCAATTATCTCTACATTATTTTTAATTTCTTTTTAAAAAAAATTTCCAGCATCTTCTATTTAATTCATTTATGTAAACTATATTTTTAATCTTATTATTCTTTTATTTAATATTGAACAACAAAGCAAAATTGTCCCTCAATTTCAGGTAGCCAGTGCATTATTGTAATGTATTTCAAAAGTAAAAAAAACCAGATGAAGAAAATTTTCTGAAATACAAATCTTAAAAAGTTATTGATAAGCAATAGAAATGTATTAATTCATGGTATAAATAGAAATTGTTAAGAAAATTTATTCTTCTCTGTTTCAGATGAAGTCAGTAGTAATATTTGTAACTTAGGCAATCAATTTAGTAAATCTAAATTTATGAGCGCTGACTTGTTTTTTCCGTTTTTAAAGGAATTCAAAGCATAGAAACTGTAAAGAGAATATATGTTTCTTTTGACCTAAATGTTTCTTTTTATTGTTTCACTTTAATGATATTTTACGTACTGAGTATTAGACATAAGTTGATGTTATTCATTATTCTCGTTTCGTTTGAAGGGACACAAATGTTAACGCTGTTTATGGTATCATTTAATAAATTCCTTTTTTTGTTAGCTTCCAAAATATCTTGCAGGATGTATATTATAATCAATCAAAAGAGATTTTAATCATTGATTTGCATACATTTCAATTAAAAAATATTGTTACCCAGGTAAAAGACAAGACAAAAAGTAATTGCACAAAATGATATTCTTGTTAACTATAAACCGATGATATATTATTGATTAACATATTCCCTTCATCAATACTTGTTATCACGAAATCTATAAATACGTCCATCAGATAGGGATGAATCTTAAAATATTGTCATCAGTTTATAATTGTATCTTAACGAAAGTGAAAAAAAGAGCAGATATATTGAAATGAGATCATCTTATAAATTTTTTCGCTTAAGAAATTTGTTACATACCATTAATTCAAGTCAATTAGTAACATATCTTTAAGACAACAAAGTTCCTATACTAAGTGCTAAAAAATAGTTCTTATAAAGTTTGGTAGTCAATTTATTCACCATAAATTAATCATCAAAATATTTTATGGTACTGATTTGTTTTAAGCAACGCATTTGAAACTAAGCATTTTATCTTTTATATAAATACGTATAAAACTTATTCTTAGTAAAATGAGTAAGAAATTTTTTTTTTTGCATTGGCAGATTGTAGACAGTTACAACTGCAACGTAGTCTATTAATCTATTGTTCCCTGATACCAAGGAACCGGCCACATCTTAGCCGCCGAGGCGTTGCCCCGGGTGCACCACAGGGGGTGGGCCACCATCGCACTCTCACACATGCCATAGGGACCCGTTTATAGAGTAAGCATCACTCATACTTCATTCGCACACACAAGGAAAGGACAAAGACAGGATAGAGAGAAAGTACATCCATGTCTGAACCGGGATTCGAACCCAGGACCTTCCTATCCGTAGTCAGGCACGCTGATCACTAGACAAGTTGACCGGCGAATATGAAATAAACCTTAACGATATACTAAAAATATCAAATCTCCTATAGATAAATAACAAACACATAAAAAATATATTTACTTATAGATTACTTAAAAAAATTAGTGTTTACTAATTTTTTCACATTGATATTTTTAATATATCACCTTAAATCACGTCGTTTTTAGAATATTATGAAATAGTATTATTTTTGAGTGGAAAAGTGTTATTTATTCTAAAGTTTCAGTACATTTTTAGTAAGTGTTTTATACATAACATTTCAGATTAATTTAAGAGATCGAAAAATTTAAAGAGAAAAACAAATGAAACATGGAAAGCAAAATTTCTAAGCGGTTTCTTAACAAACCGATGGTTTCGAAACACAAAATGCTTTCTCAATTATATTTTCTTACACATATATTTAGAGAATTAACATATTTAAAACATATTTTTGTGTAAATAAATTTGCTATAAAAATTTTTTAATTGAATTTACAAAATATCTTGGTATAGTTTATTTTTTTGAAAATCATCTCTCTTTATATACATCCTGATAAAATTAATTCCTCAAAATATTTTGGTAATATTTGAGGAATTATTTTAATCACAGCTTGTTCATGTTAAGATGATGTATATCTTGATAAAAAAAATGAATTTATTAATACAAGTAATTGCTTAATCTAGCTGTTAAACTATTCCCCATAGCTCTTTAGCATATATTCGCTAAGCTGGAAATTAAATGGTTAGATCTAGCTTTTAGTTTAGCATCTAGTGAGTTTGGGTATGGACATTTGTCGCGACTCAGAATCCACTTACAACTGAAAGCTTCTATCGAATTAGCTTTCGTGACAAAACTTGATAGTCGAGTGAGAACAAAATGAACTGTTTATTAGGCTTAAAAATTCTTTCAGTTTATTTCACTAAACTATTTAAATTTCCAAAATGTATTTATTCTCAGATCTGGGCAGTAGAATTATTTATTTACACGAACATAACTAAATAATCTTTCCAACCCTAATTTAAATTAGAGTTACACCCTGTGAAACCGAATATTTCCCTTCCGGAAGCAATCTTGATCTGCCATGTAGAATGATAAATTTACGATTAAAATAAGTTATGTGCAATCCACGATACAAATATCCATCCATCAAAATCAGATTCAATAAATTTTTATAATGAATAATTTCACAACTATGCACTGAATCGAAATAATTTGCTTAGTTTGTTCTCATACAAATTATTCATCTCGCTCATGAAAATCAGCAACAGCTCATAAATGATTCAGAATAAATTCAGAAATGAATCCGAAGACCACAAAATGAGACGATTACTAAAAACAGACAAGACATCACCATGACAAACGACTCGGAAGTGAAATCCTCATTATTTTATCAAACTCTGAGGAAATTCGCTTGCTACGATTCGTATATCACGTGACGCGACGTATTAAGCGAAACACCAGTCTACAACAATTACCACCGATTCTTTCAGAAAGATGAATGAACTGGAATATATGTAATTGGATAAGGTGTTTTTCTATTCTCTCGTAAACTCGAAACTATCACAATTAGTTTTTCAATTTTTTCCCATAATTTTTTATATCGATCTCATACCAAGTGTATTTCTACATCATATTTTCAGTGAGTTCAAAACTTAAAAAAAGCCTTGCATTTTATATATTCTATAAGTGATATTTGGCATTCAAATTAAATAGAAATATTTTAAAATATCTTTAACATGGTTGACAATATCAAGTTTTTATTTGTATTATAAGCATGATTGATAATTTTGCTGATATCTTAATGTTAATACTTTATAAAATGAGTAGTAAATTCTAATCAGCCTATCCTTTGGTACTTAAAAATTTTCAAAATATTCTCTTTTATTTGATATTTCTTCCATTTCTTTTGAGACTTTCTCTCAAATAAAATTTAGGACATAGGTACAACATGCATCTAAATCCAAAATCTATATATATGAATAAGAACTATACACAGCTGCTTTATAGTATGTCAACCATTATAAGTAATTTTTAAATTTTCACACCTCTCATTTTTAAGATAATTTATTAACACGTCACAGATTAATGCATTAATTATAAATGGATCATAAGTATTATGTATACTCGCCAGTTTCTAGCCAAATTTATACATAAATTGTTGCTATCCGATCATAGATCTGGTTATTAATCTACGATAATACATGCGCTCTGTTGCCAATCTTATCACTTGATTGAAAATTATGAGAATACTGATTGCACTTAGAGCCAATTTGATTCAGTAAAACTGAACTGCCAGAAACTTAACAGAAGAAAATAATACGAATTTTTGCGATAATTTAAGAAAATGTTTGATTTTATTAAATTTATAAATATGTAATAATTTTTTTTTCAATTACATAAGTATCAGAACAGTTGAATAATAATAATAAAAAAATTCCCATCTTTCTTTATTAATAATTTACTTCAACATAAAGCTGAACATTTTTATTAATGTTAACTAATTAATAAAATCCAAAACGTTCTTCATCAATCGTATTATTCATTACAGAATAAAGTTATAAATTTTTAGTGCTTTAAACCACAAAATATATTTCGATGGTTATTATTGATTTTTTTCAGAGTTTATATATGTTTGCTGGAACAATATAAATATTATTTTTATAAGTGTAATTAATTTTAAATTATGCACAGGATTTATAATTATTAAGTTTTATTATACATTTACTATAGCACAATAAGCAGAATTATTATATTGTTTACTTAAGTTTCTCAAAAACTTTATTAGGCGTATGATAAAAAATATATTATATAATGATATAATTTTGAAAATTATTATTATTCATGCTTTATATTAAAAATTTACGTAAATAATTTTATTTATCTCTAAATTATCAATTCATAAAGATATTGTGAATCCTTATTTACATAAATGTTAAGAATGGTTGAATTAAATGGTTTTACAGATAAAAGTGTATTAATTTTTGCTACTAGGAAACACAGACAAACGTAATATAATTTTGTTTTTGATACAAGAAAAATGGATAATTCTAGAAAATTCATAGTTTTTATTTAAATTTATGTTTCCGAGTTACTTATTGGAGAAATATCTCAGCTTCATTTACAAAAACGATCAATTATAAATCATTCATTATATTTACTCAAACAAAATATGCTTGGCTTTTATATTTTTGTGATTTAATACGAAATACACAAGCTATCGATAACAGTTCAGCATACTACCCTACAATACTTAGAAATGATGCAAATTAAAGAGTATAACGAGATAAAAGGTTGTATATGAAGAAAGGCGTGGTAAAATCATAAATAAACTAAATAATTTATCATTCATTTATAATTTTATCGATCTCAAGGCAATCGGTTATAAATCTTACTATCTAATTACTATTTTATATAAATTTTTATCTTTTTTTTTCCTATGTCAATTTTTTTTTATCTATAAAATTTTTAAGGGTATAAAACACATGAAAAAAGTTTGTCTAGCACTACACCTGTTGGTAATAAAAGGCATTCAAATGTTTTCTTAACAGTTGAAAATTTGTCATAATGTTGTCTTTGACAGGCTGTTAAATATTAATGCTGTTATAAGATATGATCGCAATAAAAGCTATATCATGTAACATCTTATTAATACAAACATTATTCATTCTGAAACCGATAATAAGTTGTCTTACCTTGAAGGAACACTGTTTGAATAAAACGATTCAACAGTTTTATGCATATTTACGCCCTGGTTTAAATTATACATTTCAATTAGAGAGTCGTTTTGAGAAGTTATATAAATGCGATATTATTTTTACTATTAAAACTGAATACCTATTAGAATTTAAGGAATAAAAGCAAATATAGGGAATACACAGCACTTATGTATTTTTTTGTAAAAATACATTAGATGAATATTAGTTTCATTTTTAGAAAGTTCCAAAAGTATTTCAAAAAATACTCTACTTTTGTAATTAAAATAGTTTTAAAATGAAGTCAGCGTAACCATGTTATTTTTTTTTAAATTTTAAATCCGTTTCTCTGTGCTAGAAGAATTACTAAAATGTAACTCAGCCCAAATTACTGCAGGTTGCTTCGCTACAAGGTCTTACAGTTAACATTCTTTCTGAATTCTATCCTTGATTTTCAACAATTTTTTTTTTAAATTTGCTCACCCAATTTTTCAAATTACGTTGAGCAAATGCAATAAAATGCCCTTTAACCTTTAAGGGCTGTGTAAGAATAATAATGAAGTATAATGCAACAAATTAGATTTACTGATTCTGACAAAATTTTTGCATTTTTATTTCAAAAATTTTAAAAACTAATTACTTATTAAACTTTCCAGTACATTGAATTTCGCAGCAAAATTATTTTTCCTACAATGAAGAATTAAAAGCATACCATTTTATACTTATTAAATGAAAAATTTATTAAATTACACATTTTTCTATAATATTCTTGTGCTTATACGGGATGTACAGTAGTAGATGTTTTCCAAACTTTTGTAGGTATAATTTTTTTTTACTTACCATTCTTTGGGATTCTTTTCAGGTATTCATCAGAATTTTAAATATCAAACTTTTCTGTTTGACTTTTTTTCCTATTAGATTTAATTTAGCATATTTTTAAACCAAAATAAAATAAGTCAAAAAGTTATTTGTTATATAAGTAAGAGACCATGTTTTTTTTTTATCTCAACAAATGTGCCACAAGCAAAATAGAAGGGAAAGATAATCGCTGAACTACTATTAGTTCCATACCAAATTAAGAGTAATTCAAAAAATTAATCAAAATGTTCACTTTATACGTGGATTCGAATCTTTACTCAGCGGTTAAAAAGCGGATCACTAACCCTTCAACTGCCTAGAAATACGTGTCTTAAAAACTCTCAGTAAGAAATAATTTGTTTTTTTTTCATTTGTGAATGGTTTTACATACAGCAATCCATTTACGTATAAAATTGATGATGCAATGGGAATTTATGCATTTAAGTATTGAATTATTGTGCGAATGTTACACTGAATCCTAAAGAGCTGCTGAGACTTTGGGACACCAAAAACATTCACAACTCATTGAGAAACTACAGGATAATTGATTGCCTGATTAATAATATTTTGGCTCCAGGGAACAGTGTCAAGTAAAACTTAATATTCTATTGGCTGTTTTTCCGTGACCTTGAAAATATCGATATCCCTTCTCACTTTATTTTCTTTTTCTCTCCTTCTTTCTTCCGTATATTCTTTTCAAGGATTCGGAAGCAAAATAATAGCAGCACCAATGTAAATAATAAACATTTTGAATTGTTTTTTTATTATTTATACTATATATATAGTATTCTGTTGATATAAATCAAATTTCATTCACGATGTTTTGTTGAATATTATATCAAGATAGTTTCACGGTGAATTTTGAAACACAAATCAAATATTTCTTTCAAAAATATATTATATAAGCTCCAGAACTTTTGGTTTGTTCGGAATATAGTGATTCATTTCTTAGAACATATATTTAAAATTAACCATTTCATTATTTCATATAATTTTTAAATTATATTAGTGGGATACAACATTAAATAAATTATTAATTGAAATATGTGTACATGTCAGACATTCATTAAAAAGAACATAGTGTCAATGAGGTTTTAAACACCTTAATTTAGAGTATTGTTTTAGGTATATTATATAAACAATCCTTTTATTCAACAGGTGGTAGTGATTGGATTCATCACTACCACCTGTACAATACAATATTTCTGTTGTTACAACTATTGATGAATGAAATATAACTACCAGTAGCATGTATGAGAAATAACAAATATCACAGAATTTTTCTGCTATTGACCTCTCGACAATTACACTTCACAAAATACCTTTCTTCTAATATGTCTCATTTACTTTATTACTCATGTTCTAAATTAAGAATTCGTTCTTAATTATTATTCATACTATAAGACAGAATAAAAAAAATCTTGCTTTTGTTTTTGTTTTTAGATCATCATACAAAATTTAAAATTTAATTATTGTCCGTAAATCAGTGAAAATAGGTAAATTCTCCTTCCTAGTTATTACGTATATCCTTACTTGTCTATTTGTAAATCTAATAAACATAACTCGCTCCAATAAATCAAGAAATGAAACTCTTAATACATCGATTAAATTTATCATTACTTTTCGCGTAGATTTTAAAACTACAATATGCAATAAATCTTCGAGTTTAACTACGAATACAAGGGAAACTTAGAATACAGATATACATGAGTTAAGTTATAATTAAGTTCAAGATAAAAGTGATACAAATTACTTGAAAGGTTTTAAATGATCGATTTGATCATTACTTTATTAATTTGTACAAGCTAAAATATAAATTAAATGTACTAAATAATTAAAGTTTCAGAAAGTTTATTTTTATATGTGTGTTTAAACCAATACATCAATTTACCTCATTTTTATATGAATTTCTTTTTAGGGATTATTTCATATTTTTTTGAAAATTCAGATTATTTAAAGCAATTTGAGTTATTTTTATTTTTAAGCGTTAGCAAATTTAATGACTATCGTTATTAAATTAAGTTAAATTTGCTTACCTTATAATCTATTAATATACTTATACTAGTAATTCATCAGGAATAAAAAACAAATTACATTTGAATGAATACTTTAACTGATAATATACTATAATTTGCAAATTTTATTCGCAAAATAACAAGGAAAATAATCTATAAAAATCAATTATTAAGCTTCACAAATAAGACATTCTACATCAGTTTTTTTTAGTTTTCACCAAATCAGATTTATAAGTAGTATCAAAATATCTGTAGTTCAACTTCATTATAAATAGGTACGTTAGGTAAGGAATTTTATATGATTTTCTGTGCATGAATCTCTTAAAGAGAAATTCATAATTATAACTTTCTAAGAGTAAAAATAAAACTGGTGTGAAACCAAATTTATAGAGGCTCTTGTCCGAAAATCAAAAACCATAAAAATAATATAAGAAATAATTTCATTTGAAATATATAAGATAGGAAAATGCATAATAACTTTTTTGGTAAAGGCATCAACCTTGTGATAAAAATATGGATAAATAAGATCTGGTGATAAATAAGATCGATTCTCTTTCAGCCCTTTGTGTTGATAAGGTCTACAGAAACAAGTCAATCACGGAATAATATCTTTCTAAAATGTGGCTCAGATGATTGGTGAGAAGAATGGAAACACTGATGAAGTAACATCGAATGAATTTTTTATATTACAACCTGGACCATTAATCATGGGTCATAATGTGTACTTATAATACCTCATGAATGGGTAAACTAGTAAAACGAAAATAAATCATCCCTGAGAAAATTTTATCTAGCATCCCTTGGTTTAATCACCTTTGAGAATCTGAAAGCATACTATTTAATTTCTTTATTGTTATTAGTCAGATAGCTAGTTAATTAAGTTCTTCCTAGTGAAAATATTATTCAAACTGTAGTTCTAAAGCGTGGTTTTATTTTTATGCAATGAATAACAACTGTCTAGTTCGAAATTTATAGCACGAATATTTAACGAAAAATTCAGTTTTATTCAAATATATTTTTATAAATTATAAGTATTTGCACATTTATCGCATTTTAATTTAAAAACTTATTATGTAGATAAACATGATAGTGAAAGTATTTCATTGAAGATTAAACTTAATGCGGAATTCACAATAAGCATAATTAATTCATGAAAATAAAAGTGTTCAGAATTATTCGATATAGTGTAATACAGAAATTTGGAAAAGATGAATTTATGTCATTAAAAGATACCACTTTTTATGAGTAAAACAACACGGAGAAGATATTTATTAGTTACATATACGTAATTTCAATTATAATACGTATATTTAAGTAATAAATAAATTTTTATGCAAAAATATGAAAATGTATGAAAATAAATGATGTTTGTCATGAATAAAAATTTTTATAAGGAAAATACATGGGCAATGAGACTAATTAATTCTCAGTAAAAATCAAATTAAAAAATTGGTTTTGTTTCACTGCAGGGTATACTAAAATATTCCTCAATGAAAAACATAAATAAATCGAATTTTTGCCATCTATTTATCTAATTATTGATATTGTTTTATTATGATTCATTTAATTTATTGTAGAATTTGTTTATAGAGTATTAAATATATTATATATTATAATTTAGGGTATAAACACATAGTAATAAGCATGTTTCGGACCTTTACATAATTTTCTACAGTAGCTCAATTTTAAAGAAATAATATTTTTGCATTTGCTCATTTTAAAACTTACCTTATAATGCAAATTTATATTATACATATAAATGTATAATTATTTTGTATTATTCAATCCCTGAAACTTTACTTTAAAGATATTAAAAGTAATTAACAAGTTAATTCTAATACTTATGAATTCAATAATTAATATACATCAATGTAAATTAAGGGAAAAAGCCAAAGTTTAGGATGAATGGAAAGTTTTCTAATTTAAATATGTAAGAAATAAAAACAATCTATATGATAAATACACACTTTCTTTATAAAATTAAGTAATGAAACTTATGAAAGATTAGCTTTTCAACGGTTAATTTTTTTTTTTTTTTTTTTTTTTTGCATTTATCAAACATTATCTCCTTCAATTGTCATCATAGCTAGAAATAACGATTCTCTCATAACTTAGCAAAAAATTATGATTCTCTTATGCAGATAGCTAAAAAGGAAATATGACAGTTTTGCATAATTCATATTGACTTCGTAAATAAATTATTAATTTTAAAAAATATTAATAATTTAAAATTAAAATTATTCACATTTATAAAAAGTTATAAAATTATTCATATCGCGTTAAAATATTCCCATTTATCAAAAAATATTTTAATAGATCGTTATTTTACAACTCCTCTTCAAATAATGGAACAGCGTTGAAAAAGAAACAAATCACGTAAAAGGTCACGTGACTTCTTCACCATAGGGGAAAAAAAAGCACTTACTTTTTATAAAGATATATATATATAAATAATATTTAAAACAAATTTATATTTTTGACACGTGATTGAAATAACTAGTATTTCTTCTAATAGATTAATTTATTCTTAGTTAAAAAAAAGCATATTTATAAAATAAATATGCTTATTTTAAAGAATTATTTTAACTTGTGAAACACTAGAAAATTTATTATTTGTCACTTCGACAGTGTAATTTCATCATTCTTGCCCCACCCATTTAAATTAAAGGATTTGATGTTTAAAAACGAAAAAAAAATATCTATACTGCATTTTTATAATTAATAATAACAGTATTCAAATACATGCACGGCAGCCATGGAAATAATATTAATTTCTGATTTTAATATAACAACATATAATATCAAATACCTAACCATAATAATAGAACTTCCCAATATCATTGCATTCCACAATTTACTGTATTTGGAGTATACGTTTTGAATATAACACCTACTTCAATTTGCTTTGAGATAATAAAGGCTTGTTTAAGAGAGAAAATACAATTTTTCTCTTCTATTATTAATGCGTAAAATACAAACCTCAGTACTAAACAACATATAATAGCTAAGAGAAAAAATTAAAATATGTTATAAATCAACAAATAAATAATTAATTTCTTTGGTATTTTTTATCAGAATTTATACCATGATTTCCAGTTTTCAATCACGTCACCAGTAAAAGGAATTTTTTTAAGATATCTCTTTCGAAAACAGTGCTGTGATAAATGTTAAAAGTTCTTAAATTCACTGATTCATTTTGTTAGAAATATCTCTTTTACTAATAGAAATTTCGTGATGAATGAATTTTTCTCAACAATTTTTGATAACCTAGAAGAAAGCGCTAAAACTTATTTTGATATAAGAAAAACTCAAATCAATCTTAAACATAAAACTGTTATACATTTATCATAAACTACAAAGAAAAATACTTGATCTCTAAGTAATAAAATACATGAAATTTAAGGATTTTAAGTTTAAAAAAGTATACATTCTTAATTTTTTGTCACTTAGTTAATATACTAATTAGTGTGTATAAAATTTATAACAAATACTTTCGCGTATATAAATAGAAAGGAGTAAATAATGATATGTATATAATTAACAAAATAAGAATTCTTAATATTGATGAAAATTAACAAACTGTGTGTGTGTGTGTGTGTGTGTGTGTGTGTGCAATAGTTCAAAATTATTTCCTTTATGATCTTGATTGCAACTAATTTTTCATTTATAAATAGAATTTGTCATTTGTAAAAATAATTTAAGAATCTTCAAAACAATTGCTCTATATTCTAGAACATATAATTATTATTTTTATTAAATGTTCATATCTCCGTTAAAACGTCGTTTTTTTACATTACAGCAGCATTTACATACGTTCAAGATAACATAAGTAATGAGTAAATAAGATACTGCAAAACTGAATCTTTAACATAATAAATAATTTATATATGAGGGAAAACTTTTGATATCGTATAATACAGCGTTGAAATGAGGAAATCTTATGTATAAAGTTAGTAAATATATATATATAAAGATAATTAAATTAAGTATTCTCAATGTTTTCTAAACATTTTTCAAAATTCATTCATAAAAATTTCTAAAGAATCTATGCAATTAATACTTTTGATAATTTCCAATTTAAACAAATCTTCTTAGAGGACATTACTTTAATAGTGTTAAGTTTTTCCCAAAGTTCTAATAAATATATATATAACCATAATATTATAAATATCTTCAATACAAGAGCATTTTTAAGCTTATGAATAATAAAAATCTTTCCTAAAAGGATAATTCTATCAATTAAACATAGTCTGAGGAAATAGTTATTTGAACATACAAATAAATTCAGTTTTTAGTTATTTATGTTTTAATCTTTTAATTTGTGAGTTTAAATCTCACAAATGTCGCTTAAGATTAAAATAAATTTCGTTTTACGCATTCAAGAAGAGTCTTATTTACTCTTGCAACCTGTTGGGAAAAGAAGAAACGCAAGAGATGAAAAAATAAGGATGAAATGGAGAGAAGAAGAACTCACCGCTTAGGCGTCATTGGAAAGTCGGAAGGAAAGTGTGAGTCCTTTGAAAGAAAGACCGAATGGTGATCGACTTAGGACAACTCTTCTCTACTATCGCAACTAGCGCCCCCATGCGACTCTCATCATTAACTACCGGTGAAATGGACCGCAACAAACAACGCGTTGAAAAAGTATACTTTCAAAATCTTCATCACTTATTTTTGTTACTCAATAAAAAGAATAGGTTTTATATTAATCTAGCTTTCGTAAGTATACTATTATTAATTAATTCCTTTACTGGGATGAAATATTTTTATAAGTTTCAATGAAATCTGTCTCATAAAATTGTTCATGATAAAATTCAAAAAATCATCGAGAGAGCATCCTTCAGTAAAAAAACAGACAGTGGACAGACCTTAAAGAAAACACTTAAAACAAGTGTTTTATCACCACAAGGTCATAAACTAGAAATAAGGATGTGCAAGCCATGAGAGTGAAGATAATACATTCACATGTAAAAATTATTGTAATTTGTAGAATTGAGAAGAACATAAAAAACTACACAGTCAATGTATAAACAAAAAAAAGTACTTTTGTTTCTTGATTTGTTTTATCATTATATTTCCTTTGTTTTTATAGAAAAAAATCAAGAATAATTAATGAATATGTATGAAAAACCCTTATTAATTCATTAATATTCTAAACAAAGCTTTCTAGGGGAATTAACCATATCATAAATGGAAAATTTTTAACCTATAAATAATGATTAATAAAAAAACTTACATTTTTCACTTGATTGGAAAATTTCAAGGATTATTTAAAATTAATTACATTTAGGCATTTCTCGTTAGTGTATAGTTGTGATAATCTAGAATGAAAAAAATCACTCTTGGAAAATACTTATGAAGGTTTCATTGTTAATATACAAACAAGAAGCAGCATTATCATAATTACTTATAAATATAACTGTTTTATTAGATAAAAACAAATTAAAATACAAAAGAATATTTTTTTAAATTATTGAAAATGTTTACTATGTAACATTTTCAAACTGTTTATAACAGGATATAATTTGAAAAGTTGAGAGAGATATTATGAAGGATTTTTTTACTATACTTTATTTGTAGTTAAATTTTTTATGAAATGAAAATTAGAAATATTTTAGCAAGCACCAAAATTGTAAATATTTTTAGTATAGTTTTGCATATGTTTAACTATAAAATAAAATAAATATAATAAATTATATGTTTAACTATAAAATAAACTTCGCAAATCAAAAATGCGATTGTTCATATAATATTTAACACGGGCACAACTGAAAATAAATTCACTGTCAAAAGGTAAAATGATAATTATATAATAATAAAAAATTTATCGCTTAGAGATGAAATTTAAATTATTCCAGATATAAGAATACTCAAACTCCGCAAATGGATTAATCACTTCAATGACATTATTTCAGCATCTTAAAAAAAAGAATTTTTTAAACTAAGTTTTAACTTTATATTTATATTCTTAAATTTTTGTAATGTTTTTTTTTTAAAAAAAAAACATAATGTGCAAATTATTCTATATGCATTCAATTTATTAGATCTGCAATTTGCAATTGATTATGTCGAAAATTTAGAAAAAAAATAATCAATTTTTCTATAAAATATACCAAGAGAAAAAAAATTTAATAATTTTAATACAAAAATTCTGTACTTAACTTTGAAGTATACTATTTTAATGTTAACCAAGGTAAATATATATATATATATATATATATATATATATATATATATATATATATATATATATATATATATATATATATATATTTGTCTTAGAAAAGAAAATTAAAATAACTGATTCACCCGGAAAAGGAAGCACTTGAGCCAACGAGTTAATTAAGAAAAATTTGGCCTTGTCAACTAGATTTAGGTTTAGATTAATCTGTCTTAACCACTCAACAATAACTGCGTATAGTTATCAAACGTATAAGTATAATGCATGAAAAATATATATCCTCTGACTCCGATTCATTATTTTTCTCTTTTGAAATCCATCATTCGTGCTGAAGACTCGCTTGCAATGAAACATTACCACATAAATTTAAATCAAACCTATCAGCACATTTTCATTAAATAACTCCTTTTGATTTCGATACTTTAATTTATACTTGTCATTATTATTATTGTGAAAATTAAATAGCATATTGATATTGATTTTCTCATTCACAAGTATTTATTTAAAAATGATACTAGTCGAATTGGCAGCCGAATGATTAGCGTTCTTTCCTTTGGTTCAAAAAAAAAATTTGTGAGTTCGATTCCCGTTTCAGTTCTGGATATTTGTCGTGGTTTGGAATCCATTTCAAACTAGAGATCCCGAACTCATTTGCCTTTGTTCAAAGAAAATAAATTTTCTTTTATCTTTGAAACAAAATTAATTTACTGTTTGCATGTATGTACGTACGTATGTATGAATTTATGCATGTCGGAAATAAAACTACTGCATTCTATATCAATAATATATAAAATACCGTAAATTTTAAAAAATAATTATCTTAATGTGATAAAAGAGCTAAAGTTCATTGATCTAATTCATACAACTGCAGTTTAAAGTTTATACACGCAACTGCTTAATGAGTATAGTGATAAACTCTCTACAGTCAGTATTTTAGAAACATTTTGCCACAAATCTTTCATCAGTTTCGATTGTGAATATAAATAGGCATGAAAATTTTCAGGGAGCATTAGTGACGTTCTAAAATGCCGAAAACACAAAAGATAAGATTGAAATAATATTGAGCGTGAAGGAAAATAAATGAAATACTTCCTCATAGAAAGCAATTTTCAAGTATACTCCTCGAAAATTACTCTTTTCCTCGTACTACCAAGCTCTTCCGAATTCAGTTATATCAGCAGTTGCTGAAGTTAAGTTTGAAGTATTTGAATTATTCTTTCTTTATATATTAATTAATTTGTTTTTGAAAGCAATGAGTATAATTTATTTCTTATAACTTCAAGTTTTAACCCTTATTTGGCTTTAAAATGTTGGCAGTTTAATGCTTAAAATTAAATCTCAGAAGAAAATGGTTAACACCAAAATTATGTAAATATTATTTGTGATATATTGTGCGTGTGTAGAAAAATGTTTCTTAATATAGATTACTAGTGGAAGCCTAATTTAAATTAGTTAATTAAGATAGCTAGTTTAAGGTATTTAGTTAAAATTTAATTCATTCAATTGTTTAGACTTTTCAAATTAGAATAATAAGTTATCAAATACTTTATTTACATAACAATTTACTTTAAGTTTGAATTTATATAATAAATGTCGGTTATCTCTACATATTTATGCTAAATTTTAAATAATATAACATTCGTCAAATTAACCAAATTATGCCACTTTTGAATTGAGTTCTTTAAAAAAAATCTTATTTTAAATCAGATTATTTCAAAATATTATTTAAATCTTTAACATTTTAGTCAGCAGGTGTAAAATTGTGAACGAATTTCTCTCAGATTTCAACAAAATGTGACATGTCTTTCAGAATAATACGCTTATAAACTTGAATATCGGTGTTTGTACAACCAATCATTTATTGTTGGAATATGATTAATTTGACACATTTCTTACTTAAAACGTGATTAATTAACATCTTAATTAAACCTACACAGCTCATTAACATTCCACTCATACCTCTGCTAGGAAAAATTAACATAAATGCTGAAGCATTTAAAGCTTGATTTATCGATGTCTTCTCCAAAGAAACTATTATGAACTTGTTACGCAGTTAGTATATAAAATTCTTAGGGTGACTCCATATTTATTTCAAGCAAATACGATTAAGCAAATTCAAATTGTATACTCACTCTCTCTCACTCAAGGACTTTAATTCATAAGCTAATAATAAATATTTTAAAAATTTTTAAATCTAATCAGTGAGAGAGAGGATATCGCTATAATTTGCCTCGGATAAAAGAAATGTGAAAGAAATATTATTAGACAATTTAATATTTGCTTTCAAGATACACCTCAGAGCCTTAACGTTATATATATATATATATATATATATATATATATATATATATATATATATATATATATATATATATATATATATATATATATATTTGATTCCTAAGAAAAATATTTATCTGTATTAAACTTCTTACAACCATCACTTTAGAAATTATGACCCCCCGAATGTTTTCAAAGAATTTGAATTTATGTTCTTATAAATAGTTCTCTTTTCTGCTCTTGTACGAACATAAAATATCAGAATGCCTTGTTAGTTTATCTTTAATTTTATTTGAAAACTCATATTGCATTTTAAATTTAACCACTTGTATAAAATTTTGCTTTGATTTTTCATAGAAATAATGAGAGAGAAACGTTAACTGGTTTAGTTCAAGTGTTTTTAAATAAGGATACCATGATATTTTTGTAAAGTCGAATTTAACGTGAATAAAATATTACACTCGTATTTAAATACCTTATGATAACTTATTGGCAGCGGCCGACCAACTGCGGAGTGGTTAGCGTGCCTGACTTCCAAGTAATTCTCGGGTTCGAATTCTAGTTCAGACATTGCTGTTTCTTTCTCTCTCTGTGTATGTATATCCTTTATCTTTTCACTTTCGGGGCGAAGATGACCCACTCTGTGGGTGTCTCAATGAATAAGATGTCATCACATTCACCTCTTGTAGCGCTTAATAGGTATATCCTAAGTGCAGCCGGGTACTTTAAAATTTAAAAAAAAAACTATAGCAGCTTTCGCTGTTTAAAAAGTTTATTTTAAGAGGGTGTAAAACATGACAATTATTATAGATTTTATTTTATAATACAATTCTTACCCATGAATTTTTATGGAAAATCATTACATTTAGTTTTTATGGTAAAATTAATGAACTAAAGTAATAATTAAAAATACAAAAACAAGTTTCTCTTAAGACAAAGGTAATAAATAATATTGTTAAAGAAAATTATAAATGTTATTCTGTTTCAAGATTCGTCAGAGTGACTAAAATCAGAACAAAACATTAAAATAAATAAAAATATAAAGCAATTTTATAAAATAAAATACTTACATAAATTTATCAAACTAAAGATTTTGCAATAATAAATTATCATTTATAATCTCATTGAATTAAATGCATAACTTTATTTTTTTCAATCTGCTTCACATCTTAACACAATAGTTTTGTGATCATATTTTATCTATTTTAATGTAATTTTTTTCATTTTCCTTTAAATTAAAGAGGAAATTTACAGAAAACTTAAATTAGTTCTGTTTTTCAATCATTGTAAAATAGATTATCAAAACTCATACCCACACGCATTATATTCTGTCAGTGATATTTTGCGTGTCACGTAATACGTTATATTTAATCAAATAATTAGAGTTTTAAAACTATATTTACCGCACACTGCTTCTTTTTGTTCATTTTAGTTAAAACTTATTTTAAAATGTGTGAGCTTTAAATTTAATTTGAAATGAAAGTATTGAAAATTCTACCGCACAAATGTACTATAATATTAAATAACAATGCTTTCAAAAATAAAGATAATTTCATTGAACAATTTGTATTATATAATTTATTTTTGACTACACTCATTCCATGTTCGCTTTTCTGTAAAAAATATCAGTATTTAAAAATAATAAATATGAAATAAAGTAGATTTAACCTGAATGTACGACGTAGAAAATCGTTAGACATTAGCTATCTTTCATGTCTCTTCATTTTGAAATATAATTATTTAATCTCCCTGTAATTCAAATTAAAACATATATGCTTGCAAATATATAAAACAAAACAAGAGTTTATCTCTTTTATTCATCCATTATCCGTTGGATAAATTAAATGTACCTAATACAACATAAAATACATTTACAAACAATACAGTTAAAATCTTATAGATAATTATCAATCTATCTTTAATAGTAAACACACAAATTAATTATTAAGTAGATTAAAATACTTTTTTCTCACCAAAGTCATCATAAACACAATAGAAGTTATCATGTTAGTCTTGAAAAGTTTTCTTATGTAGCTCATAGATATGAAATATTGTTTTTGCAAACAATAAAATGAGAAAATTATCAAAACCCCTTTTGTGAGCTATACAAGCAAATATGTCAATGCTTTGCTTGCAATAAAAAATTATTTGATCCGCAAACAACCTGCGCCAATTTCTATTCTTTGAAAAGAAAAATGATAATAAGAAAACAAATTCGAGGCTGTTTCCATAAAAAAAAAGACAGTGAAAATTCATCAGTATCTTCTTGGAATGTGACACTTACATCTTATTAATATCACGCATTTGCCATTACATGATTAAAAAATCAGTATCATTTTAATTAATCCCTATTTGGAGCAACAAAAAAGTGTATGTAAACAAAAAAGTAAAATTTGGGGCTCATTTTATAATGTGATAACTCTGGCGAAAAAACGTTAATGGTGCACTGGACTCAAAAAAGTTTTAAGCGTATTGAAGAGTTATAAAAAAATGGAAAATGATCTAAATAATTAAAAAGAGCCGACAAGAATTAGAACTGTTAACAGAACCTCCTAAGCAACTTCTTTCTCTGAGATTGTAGTACCAAGAATATAAGAAAATCACTTAAGAACGAGCTCTAATGTTTCTAGATTTACAAATTAGTTATTCAGTGTTATTTTTTTTTCAATAAGTTTCGAGTTAAATTATAACTGCGGTGTTATATAATGGTGATAGTAAAATGATTCGTAAATTAAATATTTATTAAATATGCATTTGAAATTGAAATTCAAATACATATATTTGGTAAATTAAATGTTTTATTAAATATATATTTGTGAAATTCAAATTTGATTTATAATACAGGATTCCAAAATATAGAGAATGAAAGAATTTAATTTCAGTATTATTTGAAGTAACTTAAATTTAAATTACTTCTTTTTTTAAACTTGAGTTATTTGCCTAATAAGGGTATAGTTACTTAATTACTTTAATAAAATTAAGTATACTTTTGAATATAAGAATGTTATCTTTAATTAATAAATGCATATTCTATAAGCACTTTTCTTTATTTAGACAATATTTCTTCCTTTATTAAGATTTCCTGTCATTGTTAATTAAATGTGCTCAACTATTTAAAAATTTTAGTTTTAATATTTTAATTAAAGATAATTATTAAATATATAATTAACGATTTATGAAATTTAGTTTTTAAAAAAATATTTTATAGTTTGTAGATTTAGTTTCAGGCATAAATTACGGAAACCACACAATTTTCATGCCATTTTCCTTAATTCTAATCTTTTTAATTTATTTCAAAACTCTAATAACAATATTATTGATATCAAATAAAAATATTTTTGAATATATTTAATATTTTTAGTAATATAAAGTATCATGAAAATTAATGCACTATATCCTTTTTCTATGATAAGTTAATAAAATATCGCAATTCTGTATTACAGTCTATTCATTTAGTTCACAGTGGTCCTTTGTATTGTATAATTAAATACCAATTAAACCGCAAACATATATATTACATAATATTGTGCAATTCTGTGGACTTTGTTTTCTTAATATAAATTATAGAATTCAACTAAATCTTTCTAATTACGCTGCTCAGGATTTTTTTAAAATCCCACAAAATATTTGTATTCTCTATATTAACGTTAAACTAATTTATAGAAAACGTTATTGGCAATAATCTCTGTTGCGTCTTAAAATGTGCTACATTAATGTCCAGTAAATTTAAATCACGATCAGGTGACAATTTCGATACTTTAATTTTCTCACCAAATTTTCACAACACACCAACAATTTTTGGTGAATTGTTCATTAACATGAGCCTTAATAATATGAGACAGAAACAAACAAACAGTTATATAACAGAAAAATGTTTAACTTACTGTATTAAATAACTTACTGGATTAAATAAATAAACTAGATTAAATAAACTGGATTAAATATATAAACTCTAGAAGAGGTGAACTTTGTATGTGCTAATTAAAGAATACTACTGACGGGTTTTACTTTTAAAAAAAGAGAAAAAGAATTTGGAAAATTTTAAGAGCGATTTTTGAAATACAAAGTCGAATTATATTTGTGGGATTATACCTGGGAACTCTATTCATTCATCAGATTTATGCCTTCAATTTATTCAGGAGTTGAAATTTCAGTTTATTCACTATAACGTTTTGTGGAATTAACTCGAGGACAAATCCATTCAAATGTACTATAAATTATGAATAAATATCATATTTTAAATATTTATCAGAAACGTATCTAACACATAATAACAATTAAAGCTACTTGTCTTATTTATTAACATTATACTCAATACACATTATGAGATGTAACAATTATCTGAAAAATAATTGGGAAATAGCTCTCGGTCTTTATTCACTTCCGTTCGTTTTAAGAGTTATTATAATCAATTAAATATAAATTTTAAACTTTATAAAAAACCATAATTTTTATAATTTAAATTTTTTGTCACAGTGAAACTTTTTCTTTAAAAGAATATAACATCTAATTTTATAAATTTATAAAAAAAAGAAATATTAATAATGGTCATAGTTAAGACTAGTACAAGAATTTGGCATTCCAAAAACAGTAAGAGACTAAAATAAGTTATTATATGTCAAATGATATTGCTTTTAGTAAAATAATTATTATTTGTAATCCTTATTCATATTATCTCCAAATAAAAAAGGATCGTATTGCCACAAGTATATTATTGAAAACAGATTATTTTCTCTCACTAAATATAACATTGAAGAGTATTATATTATTGTCAATAGTATATCTCATTAAAAGTGTTTGATATATTTACACGTTCTAGCAAAATAAGTATGCAAGAAAAATCTGTAATACAAATAGAATGAATCATTAGTAAGAACAAAGGAAATAAAATGTTAGATGGAAGGTCATAAACGTGTTAAATTTAATGAAGATAATGGATATTATAAAAACAGTTGCAGGATTAAAAAAAATGTGCACCTTCTTTCAATGCTACTTCTCTAATCTCCCATTTAGGTCATAAAATTCTTTATAGTTTGTCTTCAAGCTTTTAATTGTCATGCAAAACTTCATTCTTAAAAAAAGATTTTAAATGAATTCGAATATAAATGCTTTAAATTTAAAAATATTCGTTCCCTAACATAAGTGTATCGACCAATTAAATGAGATTTACTATTCATACTTGAAAAGAGAGAGATGGTATTTATATATGAGAGAAGTTAATAATTTGTTCGCAAAATAATATATGTTAAAAATAAAATTTACCTGTTTAAGACACTGAGTAAGTTATAAGAATTGACAATAGAGATGAAATAATAGTTTATTTGAGTTTCTTGACATTTTCTTATCATGTGTGTGAGAAAATATTAAATTCACACTATACAAATCAGGCCAATAGGTCTAGCCAGAATCGATGTCAGTAGTGGGCACATGAATCTATATTTTATCACATTGATTTATTACACTAAGCTTTTATATATAAGTTATTTAAGTGACTGCACCACATTACTAATTTCATACCCCTCGTTATGTTTTCAATGGTAATTAGACATTGAAAGTGAAAGAATTATTTATTAACACCATTCTATGTTTAGTACATCATTTGTCTATTTTTTAAATAATGTTTTAAGAATAGGTAACTCAAATAATGTTTTAAAAATAGGAAAAATAGGCAAATCATGTTTGCCAAATAATGAAATTTTATTTTTAAACACATTAGATTCACAAAGGATGTGCATTTTGTTTACGATGGAATTGTTTTCGGTTGAGTTATTATATGCAACAATTTCTCTCATTTTTAATTAGTTACCACACACTTTCTGCAATGTGATGTTATTAAAAGCACCTTAAAATTTATATGTAAACTTGATCAATTATTAATTTTACATAACTTCAACCACACATATACGCGTGTATGTGTGTGTGTGAGAGAGAGAGAGATTAATAAAAAGAGAAACATCAAAGCTAATAAATAATAATAATTGATAACGTATAAAATAATCTACATAAGTATGGTTTATTAGCGCCTGAAAAACTTACATATATAACTCTGAATTATAAATTAGAAGACTAATAAATTCATTTTAAATTAAATTCTTGAGGGAATATACTTAAAATATAATGGAAAATAGGTAAAATATGAAGTAGAGTTTATGAGAGACAAATTCGAAATGTTTCAATAACATGAAATTTAAAAAGTCCTTGATCTCTTAGATAAAATAAAAATAAAAAAAATTTTATAAAGTAATAACTAAAAACATTTTACATAAGAAAATAATAAGTATAAAAAATAATATACCTACATACAATTTATGGCTGTATTTCAAGTTAAAAAATGTCAGTGAAATAAACTTTCAAATAATTCATTTGAAAAAAGTAAAATAAAAATACTACTTACAGCAATTTTTTGCAAAAATTGTTATGTAAATAAAATTTGGTAAGAAACAAAAATAGTTCTGAGATATGTGCTACTCATTGAATGGATGTTTGTTTATAATGTAAAATATATATTAAAAATATTGCCATTTTATTTTGAATTAAATTGAATTGCCAGAAAATCTAAAGAATGCCTAACAAAGAATCATGATTAATACACTGCTGGACGTTTGCTAAGGACGGATAACACTATCATCCGTAGCAACCACAAAATGAAAGGAAGCAAAATGTGGAAAATTAGAATAAGTGCGGGATATAGTAAGAAGAAGTATGCGTAGTAAATTTTTTTCCACGTCTGTTCATCACGTGATAGTGTTCATAAGAGCTTTAAAAATTTTGACGCGTATGGACAGCTGTTGTTTCAAGTCAAAGTTTTACAGGAAAGATTTAATAGATGAATTTAAAATTGTTGGCATGTCTTCCCGACATAACTTAGATGATTTTATGCGTGGCCGAATTATTGGAAAGATCGATGAAGGGCGAAAAGTAACGTATGTTGCCAGGGAGTTCGACATCGCTCACAGCGTTGTTTCCCGGCTGTGGAATTCATTTAAAACTACTGGAATGTGTAGTAAGCTGCATGAGGGAGGTCATGTTAGAAGTACGACAGCTGCAGAAGACAGATATGTCGTCTTATCAGCAAAAAGGAACAGGCCCGCCACAGCTCAGCAGATGGCAAATCAGTTTCTTGCTGCCTCAGGAAAGCAGATCTCCCAAAAAACTGTTGCCAGACGATTGAGAGGAGGAGGACTATACGCCCGCAGACCTGTTGTGTGTGTCCCATTGACCAAACAGGACCGTACTGCCTGTTTGCAATGGTGTCGTGAGCATCGCAATTGGACTGAACAGGACTGGACATGCGTACTATTCTCGGATGAGAGTAGGTTCAGTCTGTCATCCGATTGTAGACGCCAACTGATCTGGCGCGTGAGTGGTACTGCATATGGTCCAGAAAATATCCAGGAAAGGGACCGATATCCGACATGCAGTATCATGGTGTGGGCCGGCATCATGATCAATCACCGCACGCCCCTACATGTGGTTACGAATGGGACTATGACGGGCCAACGATACATTAATGAAGTTCTACTTCCTCGTGTTCGTCTTTTCCGTGGTGCTGTCGGTGATAAATTTGTTTTTATGGACGACAACGCAACATGTCATCGAAAACTTGCTGTTCAGGATTGTCTAGACAGCGAGGGTATTCAAAGCCTCGTATGGCCATCACAATCTCCAGATCTAAACCCCATTGAAAATGTGTGATATGCTTTGGGGAGACAAGTTTCTGGTCGAAACTATCCTCCGACAAACAAGAACACCCTCATCCGTGCACTCACAGAGGAATGGGATAAATTGTCTCAAAAGCTGCAGGATAATGTTGTGCAAAGTATGATACGACGTGTGGAATGTTGCATCACACTCCATGGTGGACATATCCCGTACTGATACCTTTCTTCAAGGTGCCTGTTGTCTTTTAGATGCATTGTTCCATTTTTCCTTATGCAGCATCAAATGAGCATTTTTTTTTCTTTCAGATCTTTCACAGCTTTTGTACTTTCCAGAACAATAAATATTCTTTATTCTAATGTCTGAACTGTGTGGCAACTATATTTTATCCTTCTAGACCTAATGTCTCACTTAATGTTATGCTACATTGCAATTTGTAATCCGTCCTTAGCAATTGTCCAGCAGTGTGTAACAAATGAGACATGAACTATGTGACAAATATTTGAAAATATCTAATGATATATAAATAGCTGCTCAAATCTCCTGAGATAGTCCACAATTCTGAAGAAAGGTGAAATGATATAAATATGAGTAATACAACATGCTATAAAGCATCCTAAATAAGATTATTATGTTAATATCTATAAGTTTCGATAACCATTGAATGATTGAACTAAAAACTGATTGAAAATCAGTTAGATCCCCAAAAAATTGGCAACAACTTTTGATTTGCAATGTTCCGTCGTTTTCCTATCAAATCCTGTCACAGTTCCAGTGGCTCAATAGCTTCACATCACTTTCCATAAGATTAGCAAAGGGAATCATCATTTGTCACATCTCAGTGATTGGGAGGGTGACCACAGTCTCCTTCACTAGGTTGCAAGAGCTCCATAAGTTGGAGACATTTTCACGTTAATCTATAACATTCAAATTTCTACCAATAATATATGGTGGATGTAGAGAGGAATGTGTCAGCTCAGATGTGAACCCATCACCTAACCGTGGCTCAAAATTACAAGGCGCTGAGTGATAGGCGAGTATTCCGAACTCGTTAACCTTAAGGTCTAATCCGGGGCTTGCCTAAACAGCTCATTAAGTATTAAATCACAAGGAAACACACACGTTATATAATTGTTTGTGAATGGTCGGAATGGAAATAAGGTGTCTTTCACCAGTCAATTTCACAGGAGCCCCAAATCATGATAATTACCCTCGTACCTAATCATCAAATACTTTATATCAGTTATAACAGTTTTTAATTGGTTCTCAGTACCATAATTTCAAAAGATTTACAATATCCAATCATGGCTCTCAGACCAAACAACGTTTCTCAGTCTTCAGCATTTCATTTAATCAGATAAATATCATAGATTTGTGCTTTGCAGTTATTATAGGCACTCGAAAAGATCTTTGTCTCCTAATAGCCATAACAACTCTGACAATTGCTGTTTTTATTTACTTTAAAATCTGAATTAATTAGAGTTCGTGCTGCACGTTTGCTTCGTAAAATGATTCATATGAGCCTTCAGTGTAGATAAGGGTTCCGTGAGCATTTTTCCGCTGCTATTCACCCACCTGTCCGAGATATGATAATGGACATAACTCTAAACTTAATTTTAGTAATATAGTGCTCTATATCACAAATACCAATAAATCAGCTTCATTCAAAAATACATAAATTGTGATAAACTTCCATTAAATTAATAGAAATTGATTTAAGAACTTTTCAGCTACCTGATCTCATAAACGCAATATAGTTCATATCACGTTCGATGCTTGGCATCAATTTTACTCTATCTGAATAATAATTGAATAATTGTATAGTTCATAATAATTGTATGATAATTGAATGAAGTATACCGTAGTGTGAACTCTACAGACCATTCCTTTTATTATTTAATGATAAAACTGCTTTCATTAAAATTAACCATAGTATCACATCAAAACTTCTTTCTAATGATAAGAATCCCATTATAACATATACTTAAGATTATTTCAAAATATATTTCAGAACTTTTTGACAAAAATATCAACGCGCGAATAAGTATTAACTTAATTCAATATTTAAAAAAAAACCTCGTATCGAGGTTAGTCTAGTGCGATGCGCATTCAATTATCATTAACACATATAACAGTCTTATAATTTTTCACCAATGCCAAGTGATGAGTTGACACTCATCTTAACTGGTATTCACTTATCCATGTCACATCCTACCAATGTAGGGTGATGTCTTACAGAACTTTTAACCTGAGTAGGTCCTTTCAGGACGAGTCTTCAGCTTCCTCAAACAACGAACTCACTAACTTATGAACACGAGAGTGATACTTTTTTACTGTCTACCGCAACGCTTGGTATTAATTTTTAAGAAAATTTATATACTGTTATCGATGGAAATGACTGTAATCGGAAGAGGAAAATAGCAAATGTTATTAAATACAGAATACACACACCTAGAGAATAGCGTGATTAAACTCGCAAGTGGCTTTAAAGTGTGCAATTTGTAGAAACTGATGAACACTAATAGCAACAACGACTGTAAATCGGTTGGGTATGTAGTCCAACTGACCTTGATCCAACTTCTCTTTTTATCAGATTTGTCAATCGTCGTGGCTGCGATTGGTGGTTTGAGAATCTTTCTGCAGCCCATAATCACCTATTCTCAATGAGCAGTAAATTAGCAGAAATTGGTGGCCGGGACAAACCACCAATTTCTTATACCCTCAGCATATAAGAATATCAACAGCATGCATGTATCAGCGCAGACAGTATGAAGAATATCCGGTCTTGAAATATCTTATTGAAAAAACGTTTCATGATTAACTTGAAAATATGTTACAGCTAAAGAATTATAAAAAGTAAATTGACGGTTTTTATCATTAAGTGTCATGAGAACGAGATATCCATGACTTGAGTTTTGGTCAAATCCCAGCAATTATTTAGTCAATCCATGTTAGTAATATTTTTGAGATTTTAATGGCTTACAAATTTTTCCTTCAAAATGTAACATGATTTGCTTCGTCCCATGTAACTTCCACATTGATTTATATAACATTTCAACTTACGAGAAACATCAACATATGTGCCATTATATTATCACCATGAGTTTCACTGCAAACAGTATTACCTTATTCAAGGATATTTAAGATGAGTTATCATTACTAATTTCATGAAAAAGCCATCACTGAAATATTCTTCAAAATTTATATTGCTTTGATTATGAAATGCATGTATTATGTAAAATAGTTTAATCATATTGTCTTCTCTCGTCAAACTAGGCATATCTTAAATGTTAAAAATGTACCAACGCAATGAAAAAAATATTACCAAAGTATTTTTTAAGTCTTCAAGGTCAACAGAAGTTCTTTCATTTTTTTTATGGATTACTTAAACAAAATATTTTAGTGAACAGTCGTTAAAGTGCATAAAATCCTTGTACAAGATCGATATACGTGTCAACAAGAAAGCATGCAATATTTATTTGGGTTAATAAAAAATAATAAAATTCCTCTATTTCTTTTAATCTAAAATCCAAAGGACAAAGGAGAGCAAATTTGCAGATGACAAAATCTGTATAAAATATGAGATTTATGCAGACCGAAATAATGAATACGGAAAAGGTGTTGGTTCTTAGAATTCTCTAACCGCTTAATATAAAAAAGAGCACACATTGGAATGAAATATTAGATACTTCTCCTTCTTATTTTTTCCTCCCTTTCCTGTCTTGTGAACTCAGTCTTTCTGTTTCCAGTGTGCCGGCGACTTGATTGCATTCAAAGGCGTGTGGAAACTGTCGAAATGGATGATTTATTTAAAGCAAGGGATTCGTACTGTGTGTAGGTGGAGAAAGATTGTTTTAAGCTTGAGCCAGCTGCTTTTAAGAAGAATTTGCACCTTTTCTTTAATTATTACCCATGACCAAACTATGGACACATGGGGTATGTGTTCTTTCACTCAAAAATTAAGCGTAAGGAGTGCAAATTAACCCAAGGTCTCTGAAGATTGTTTGAAGCTAAGATATGTGCGTATATAATTGTCTTAGTGTTTATAAAGAAAATCATAACTTAAAACTAACATATTGACTTCTGAAATTTAGAAAAAGGCAAAATAAAAAGATACAAGTTTTGACTCCAAATCACTCAAAATAGTTATAAGCATAATACATTTTTATTCATTAATATATTTTCTTATACCATACATAATACTTTATGCGTAAAAAAATTGATTAGTAATTTGTCATTAATCGGTATATTACTAAGATGTAAGTACTGAATAAAACAAATTTTGTATAAAAGTGTGAGCTATATATAAATGTATATATTTTTAAACATTAAGAAAAAAAACAAAATCATCAAAAATTATGAAGCTTTTAATTGCCTTTTGCATGACTAATAGAGCCAACTAAGATTTATTAGTAAGCCCAATTTCTTCAGAATGCTAAGTTCTTTGTTACGTCTCAGCTGTTATTAAATAATGGCAATTGGATGTAATATTTTTTCATGTAAATCTATCAAGGTGAGTGCTAGGCAGCTTCCTTCTAAAAAAGTGATACGTAGATAATTTAAAAAACTTTAAAACAAATAAATAATTCTAGGCAATTTAAAACACAGTCTTAAATTAAAGCTGACTAATTTAACTCAGATTTACAATTTACGTATAAAATAAAATAATTTTCTACATTTTAACTATTACATATCCTTTCAAAAATTACATTTATTTATCAATAATTCAAAAACTTGCTTTTATTATTATAAAAATACTTTAAAATGTGTAATCATATGCGTATATACTTACACACATTTTGAATCCTTATACATATTGTAAAAGATCTAAATGGCCAACAAAACAGACTAAAACAGATTATATATATATATATATATATATATATATATATATATATATATGTATATATATATATATATATATATATATATATATATATGATGTATATATATATGATTTATATGATTTTATATATATATATGATATATATAGATATATATATATATGATTTTATATATATATGATGCATGAAAAGAAATGCTAGGTACAGGGAAGTATACTGGGGCTACACAACATTAAAAGAAAACAGGAAAGCTCACATTCACTTACAATGACTGTATGCTCCTAGTTAAAATTCTTATTGTTAAAAGAAATTCAGTCTAAAAATAATTAATCAAAAATCTATTGAAATTTGTCTTTTTAATTAAATGTCAAGATTAGCCTTTCCTTAAAATTATGTTACCTTCACAGGGAGTTTTGATTAATTTATTATTGGTTAAGTTTTAAAGCAGTTTTTAGATTGAATTATATACTTCTTTTGCAGTAAATTAATGACTTCATATACGAATATAATTAAGGCGTAATGAAAGCTTTTAAAATATTGTACTTCTTGAAACATAATATAATATGCAAATTTTGCTTTCTCTTCAAAGAAATTTAATTTCAAAGAAAGCAGAAATTAATTTTATTCACTTACATAAACTGCTGTACGGAAAATAAATTATGGTATGTTTGCACAGAAAGTATATAGACTCGTAATTTGAAGCATCATGTGAATATTGATGAAGCAAAATCATTAAATTCATTAATATGCTAATCAACAAGCAAAACGATATTACATGTTGCAGATATTAAAAGCTTATAGTTAAATGTGATTTTCTCAAGTAGAGAAAAATAAGTGAAAACAAAATCAAAGATTTTCATAGGTAAAAATTTATAAGTAAATATTAAAAGCAAATTGCATTTTCGAACAAGAAAATATTAGTTACAAAAGTCTAAATAAGTAATTATACGTAACATATATGATATAAACGTGTACGTAAATATATATGATATCAAACGTGGACTAAAGAATGAGAACATTCTATGATGGAAAAAGTAAATATGCAACTTCAACGTATGATTGAATATGCATTTTATAATTAGTTTGGTACTTCGGTTCTAAACTGTATCTAATAATATTTCGAAATTGACTATTAATTTTGCTTAATGAAAATGCTGAAAGAATATTATAGAGTATTTATTCCTATAATTTCAGAAATGATTTTAAAAATTATATTTCTTTTATACCCATCATCTCTAGAACATATTTTGAATTACAATAACAATTTATTCTTTGAATGAGCAGAATAATATCATTTTCAAAGCATGCACAATATTCTAAAAACAAAGTTTCAAAAGTTCGTGTATTTAGAAAAATACGAAATGACAAAATTTTTAGAATAAATAATTAAAATTATTGCACATTGATTTACATGAAAGAGGCAATTAAAATCATCAATATTATTTTTACCTGTGACTTTTTACACCACATAACAAATGTTAAAATCGAATAGTGAAGCAACATACATCTAGGTAACAATTTTAAATCATAAACAGGCAGTGTGAAAAGAACAATCATAAATGGCTTTAAATAAAAAATCACATTTGTATTTTCATTGCTTGAGAAATGATCATAATATGACTCCTATAAAATGAAGGAATATCTACAAGTACATTTGTATTGTAAAATCAGTAGAATAAAAAAAGCTCATTGAAGAATAGCTTAGATTGCACTTTATATTTCCACTTTATTATTGACGACATTAAAACGGATTTCATCACTCTCATAATTATATTGTAAATTAAATAATCCAATCATGTTGAAGACAGATTGTAATGTGAGATGCCTAGGTAATCATACCTAAGGATACCAATGATTTTAGTTACCTCTGGTCACTATTAAAAATATATAATGGTTTTCCAAACCATGACATGTTTCAGAAACTTAAATCGATTCTCGCAACAAATCAGAAGCTTTAGTAATACATGGTTTGTCCACGTGTATTTATTTATATGATTTTTTTTGACGCTAAATCAAAGAACAAGTAAGATTTGAATGGTGCTACCAGTGACGAACATGGAATATTTTAAATCACAACAATCTGGACTTTCCTTTTATCATCATAAAAATCAAGCATGTGTAAAATTGTGAGGATAATAAATATTTCCATGTTAAACTCTATATTTCGATTTAAGAAGAAGATATGTGGTGATGGCTACCGACATATAGACTTATTGCATTCATTTCAATATTCTTTTTTTACTAATCTGTTTCTTTAAATTTTTTTCAGTAATTTATTTTTAAGATCCACGCATTTTACAACCAAATATATGGATTGTAAATTAAAAGTTGTGAATTTTTTTTCAATTAAAAATATGCTTGATTATTGTTGAGAACAGAATGTTCTCTACATATGTTATTAATTAAGAAGGTCTATCCACTCTTGAAAAAAGAATGTACACCAACCATCACTCTCTATCTAATGCCAAAGATATGTTGTGACGAAATTAAAACCTCGATGACTGATATGACTTCCAAATTCAGTTTAAATTAATATACAGCATTGTGTGAGTTGTTAGTGATAAACGGGGCATCTGCTTTTGACATTGATGTCGTATCATAACTAATACATGGGCTGGAACCTTAAAATTATTTTTAAATTTAATGAAATTTTTTATTATAATACCACATGCTAGTAATAAATTCAATTCTGCTTTTTACTTTATGTTATTGTAATATATTTGTGATGAGATATTGTAACTTATTAAATTTTTTTAATTTTAATATTAATGATACAGAAATTTCTGATTGTATTGTTTCCATACTCTATACTACCATCAATATTTTAAACATAATATGATATATTCAACGTTTAATGTATAATCAAGATTCATCAATCATATTTTAATTTAAAATTATTAAGTTTCATTTTAAAAGAATCAGATGCTTATTGTCTAGATGAGATAGAAGAATTTTTTTTCAAATATATGGATTAGATATTTGAATTACTAAAAAATAAAGTATAAATATTTCAGCCAAGATTTCATCAATACCTATTCACGTCTGTACATTTTATAAATTCTACTGCATTTCAACAAACTGAAATTGAATTTAATCCATTTCCATCATTTATAACCTCAAAAAAAACCAATTAAATCTTAAAATTTTTGCAACAAGGTTGATTTGAACTTGGAAGATATTAATATATTCTAAATAGGAAAAAATATTATATTGTCCCGGAATATATCTTTAGTACTAACCTTGAAAAAATGTTTTACAAGAAATACATAATAAATCTTTTCCTACTTCCCACGAGAAGATTTGTGTCTGTGTCACATGCGATTCGGAAAACGGTTGAATTCTATTAAGTCAAATGGGAGTTGCCTCTGTTACGGTGATTTGTTGCAATGAAAAATAAAAATTTCGTAGCATACTCAGCATGCTTATAGAGAATTCAATGAGTTGCAGTCACTTAATAAGTTAACTTGTAGCGAAAATTAAGCTACTGGATTTAAATTACGTGAAAAGTCTATCCATATCATAGTTAAATCGAATATATACTTGCTTTCGTATTTATGTCATAAATTTTCAAATAAAGCATGCAGAAATTTTTCCACTTTAATCTTGAACCAAGAATATTGCAGGAAATTTCGAGATCAGAATTCCAAAACACATAAATCTTGAACAAAACGTAATAACGCATTTAAAGTTTTTTTTTTAACATTCAAACACAATTTAAACTTAGAATAATATATGAATTTAGCTAAATATTTTAATGTGTTACATAATTAGCTATTTAAAACTATTTAAAAAGTAATCTACAATACGTACTACAAATTACATTACCGCAAAAAATTTTAAGTGCATGCTGGGAATCATTTATATCAAATACAAAAATGGAAATCTAAATTACAAAACAATAACTTCAGCATATATAATGGCTATGATTATATTGGTGTTTGTCCTTCATTCTTGATCACCAAATTTAATAAGCACCTGGTAAGGAATTATTTTGAATAATTGAACTGAAATTATGTAATGGTGAGAATGTGTGTGTGTGCTTGATTTTCTTTTTTACTGCACAATAATCCTGTTTTATTTAATTTTTGAAATATTATTGACCATTTTTATCATGCGTGTGAATAATTTTCAGTAATAAAAGTTAAATACTCTGTATCACACTGTCTTCCTTTTTATAGTAACTGTTAATTCGAAATTATTTCCAATATAAAATTTCTAATTATACTTACTTATTCTATTAAATGTCATTGCCATTATTAATATGTTTTATTGTGTAAATGAATTTATAATTAGGTAATAATCTGTTAAGCGTAAAAACTATTAAGACTTGTTCATTTTCTAAATTTTGATCTGTTATTTAAATTAAGGTAGAAGTTAAAAAGATATCCATTTAGGTTCAGATAGATTACTTCTAATAGATTACCCACACATTAAATTATTCAAGTTAATTTGAGAAATTATAAGAGAAAAACTTAAATTAAATTAAATTACTTAAATTTATTATAGGGAAATAACAAAATGTATATCTGTGTTTTGTGTTGAATAAAATCATCATTATCTCTTGATTAAAACATGTAATTCGGGTAGAACATTCTTCAAACTACGAAACACAAAACGGTTTAATTAATGCTCTTGCATCGTATTAGTTAATTAAAAATCTAACCATCAATCATCTTAAAAATGAAGCCTTTACACTTCAAACTATCACAATCTTTGATAAACACAGCTTTTTGAAAAAACATTGCAAAAATAAAGATTTAAATCATATTTATTATTTCCTAAGACTTTTGTTTCGAAAAGATTTTAATAGTTATCCCAATGCAAAAATTATCAAACTCTTAATTATTAATTGTATTTAATCCATTAAACTAAATATTTTAAACCAAAAACCAGAACACACAAAGTACTAGAATCAAACTGCCTTACAGTAAAAAATGTATCCTCTCTCATTCGCTAGACTTTTCGGAAACCACAATAATTATAGAGCTTCCACAATCCAAAGTAATGAGGTTCTAATACCTCCTTTCAAAAATTGTGAAGTGAAACTCGTTACACTATAGCTATAGGGATTTTAATAGAATAAAGGAAGAATATGGGGGAGCGGGACGACAATATTTTAAAAGGAAAGAGTTAATTAAACGATTATTTACGCCTCTCCATCTCTTAGGTCAATGACTTGTTACAATTAATATTAATTATAATACTTTCTTCGTCATGTCAAAGTAAGGTAGGAAAAAAAACAGTCATCCAGAGACGCCTTTTGCAAGTATTGGAGACAGAGGAAGCGTAAAAAGCTCCAACTGTCAAGAGCATGTAAATATTGAAAAAAAAGGGTTGAGCTGGTAACACCACTGACAAAGAACGGAGTTTTTTTTGTTCATTACACTTTCGGTGTTAGTTTCAATAGTAGAAAACATTGTATTCGATTCAGAGAAGCAGGCACTTTTGTAGAACATGATTTATCGTCGAGTGCTACATAAAAGAAACGAGGCGTTTTGCAATTTGCTAAAATCCCTTTATACTAGCATGAACAGTGTTAATTACAGATAAAACAAGGCATATTTTTATTGTATTATGGTGAAAGGAAAAATTGTATATATAGGCCTTTTAAGTAATAGGAATTGTTTATCTTTATTAACTGATTTATGCGTGCGTCAAGAAAAGGAAGATACATATAACTGACTATACGTTGCAAAATGCGTCTTAAGTAATAGGAATGTAAATATTTCAATCACTTTAGTTTTTCTGATATAGACTTATTATTAACTAGTGTCTTGTTTGTAAGGTAAATATCTTGCTAGAGTATCGATTACACATAATATTTTATAATCAATGCGTTCTTTTGAATTTTAAGATAATTTTTTTTGAATCCACTGACAAATTTTAGATTTATAGGCAACTAAACAAATCACTTAGAGCTAAATTTATAAAAAATATACATTAATAAGCAAATACGGAATATTTTTGCTTAAAAACGTTTTATTGTTTTCATATTACAAAATGAACACTTGAAATTGATAATGCATTTTGCAAAGGCTTTCAATTTCTTCTAAAACATGTTTCAATACCGATCTGTTAAGCTAACTTAATGAGAAAAAATAACTTTGAAACAATTAAGTCATACCATTATATCAATTATCTTTTCATTGCGCATATCCATTTAAATATACGCAACAAAAGCGTATATGAGATTAATTAAGTATTTAATCTTAACCTTACACATATTTATATTATATCTGGATAAAATAGGGAATGAATATTTAAATAAATGCTTTCCAATGTGTGATGCTTACTATCAACAATACATAGCCTTCGAAAAAAAATATGCATTCTCTATCGACTTTACAAAATTTTATTCATTACTTTTTACTTGTGTAATAATATTTTATTGGTAATTTAATATTCCCTTTTAATGTGTTAATTTCTCAACTTTTCTTTAATTTTTAAAACATTAAAATAAATTGTAAAATAAATAAAATTAACATTTCATTAAATTCACATTTGTTTAGTTACAAATACTTGTAATCATTTGTAAACTGTTGATAAATATTATTATTCCTCAGCAGATGTGATGAGCTGCAACGGTATGGTGGATAGAAGCATTGTTCTCTGAGTAAAATACAGGGTGATTTTATATTGTTTTTACAAATTAAATGGGGTGATAGTACCCATCCATTCAAGCAATAATTACATAAGGTTGCATTTAATTCTGAGAGTCAAAAAAGAGGAAAGTAGAAGAGCATCAAGAATCTATGATGAATTTACCATATGCAAATTTCCACAGCGATGAAGCCGAATTTTGCTCTCATTGGTAACCGAAAAATGTCAATCAGAGTAGACGATGACCTTTAAAAACGACGCAACATTATAGCTTCCAGTATAATCTGAATAACATCGTTTGAAAATTTTCGTGAAAGCTATGGCGGTGTAAACGTACATCGTGCAAAAAGTGCAATCTTTGCAGACAGATGATTATCCTTGCCAAGTGGACTTTGCGGTGGATGCTTGGGATGAAGAATAACAATCCATGATTTTTTGCATTAGTATTATTTAGCGATTAAGGCAACACTCAGCAGAAAAGGTATTTTCAACAAGCTCAATCACCACGTTTGGTCTGACAACAATTCCAACGGTACAACTCTCGTAGACACCAGCAGAAATTTTTCTTGAAATCTGGGCAGATACTCTTAGTGATTACCTGGTAGCCTCTTACACCATGCCATGCCGTTTGACCGGTGAAACATACCATATCTACTTGGAACAAGTGCTTTTCAGTTTATTGCAAGCTGCTTCACTCCCCATCTTGAGAGATCTGTGGTTTATGCACGATGGAGCCCCAACACATTTTCCCATCGCATCCAACTTTTTGAACGTCACATATCCCGCATGATGGATTGAACGTAGCAGACCTGTGGCTTGGCTTCCTCGCTCCTCGAACCTCAACCCAATGAATTTTCTCTTCTGGGGATGCATGAAATCATCTGAAAATCTCGTATCTAGAATCTTTGTTGCCGAGGACAAAATTAAAACGTCACCAGGAATCTTCGAGAGGGTGCGCCAGTTATTCCTTCACCTGTGCCAACTGCGCAAAGACGCACGTGGTCGGCATTTTGAGCATTTGCTGAGAGGCTTTCACTAAACGATTAATATGAATCTGAAACGTTTGGTATTATTCATTCCCTTATCCAACACTGCTGTAAATTCAGGTGAGACTTCCCCTTTTATACCTCTTAGAGTAAAATGCGAGCCTATGTTCTTATGCAATTATTGCTTGTCTGGTTGGGTACTATCACCCTTCTTAATTTGTAAACACAATTTATAATCACCCTGTATTAACTCTCATTATTAACTCTCATCTTATCTGATATTAACAAGAACTGCTAAGCAGAAACCTGTTTGAGATTATAAAATTTGATGTGATTTGTTGGCGTTTTAGAGAGACAATAAATCTGCCAATATAAAGCGATTATGATTCAAAATTTCAAGGATCAATAAAATGCAATGCCAACTTCTGATTCTATATACGTTTTAATTGATTTAGCCAAAAAAAATCATTTGATATAGATATTAATTAGTTACGTCTAATGACATTTCAGTAATGGGGACATGGAAAGAGCGGGAGAGTATGGCAGGTTCCGTGTGTCGACCTTATATAACTTGATTTTAATTTATAAATCATTACTTGTATAAAATAACGAAATATTGACTTCAGATGTATCTTGGATCTGAAGACACAATACTTCGTTAGATGTACAGTAGGAAGTACAATAGATCACAATCAAAAGAACCTTAGTGTACTTTAACTGGGTGGTAAATTCAAAAATATATTAGAGACTGTTCTATAAAGAGAGGTCAAAGTATCAAACTTCATCCATTGTGAGACGTTATTTCTGACTCTTCTCTAGTCATATATTGAGGACCTTTGACTTCTTTAGTCGCCTTGTGATTGGCATGATTTGAAATATACTATATTTTTGACTTGGAATATAAAATATTAGTATGTATTCTCTGAATATATTCTTAAAATTTTGGCCTCAATATTCACTGCCTTTTTAAAATAATTAATTTAAAGTTCCAATTAATTTTATTTCAACAAAAAAATTATTAATGTATGCGAAATTCAGAATAATACAAGAAGTTAAAATCCATTCTTTATGCATCATAATTGAAAATTTGTACCGCTTAGGCATGTATACGATGAACACCTTCAATAAGTTGAATTTATTTCTAATACTTTCTTATCTATTTCTAATTGAAAAATAGTGTACATGATAACTTGATTGTGTACATGATGATTTTCTTTATAATTTTAGGCTATTTCTTCCTGTTGATTAATGCTTCCTTTTATTCTCAATAATTACTTTTATCGCAGTAAGGAATGTATCACCGCTTTGTTTTTAAATAAGTTTTTATTAAGAAATTAACTTAAAAAAACAAATTAATACAATTCTATTTTTTGAGAAATCATCAAACAGCATAAAGACATGAATCAACATAAATAATTTGTATGAAATTCGGTATAAAGCAAGAAGCACTACATACTATTCTACACAGACATTTTCAGCATTTATGTGTCACAAAATACATAATAAAATCTAGTCAAAACTTTTACTAACGCTTTGGACATAAAAAGATAAGAAAGAAAAATTAACTCACTAATATCTGAGAAAAGATAATTTGTAAAGTACTTTCACAAAAAGCAAAAACATTCGATTTTTTAATTGTAACCAAATAAACTTACAATTAAAAAATCGAATCAGATAAAAAAAAAAGTTCCTCTTATATGTTTCTTAATATTGGATACTTTAACAATGTACATTTAAAATGTTATTTATATTAAAAAATAGTTTAATTCATTATGCATTTCAAATTTATTTACATGTGCATCAAATAGATATACATACATATATATGTATGCATATATATATATACATATATTTTACAAACAATATAAAAAATAATTGATATATTAACTAATAAACCTATAACAGCTATGGATAATTGATAATTTCAATGAAATTATTATCTGACATTCTTGTTAATATTTTATTTTTATAACTAAAATATAATCTATGAAAATGAGCAATATTTAAAATATTCTATAAGAAAATTTCAGTGTTATTGTGTCACGATTTCAGAAGAACTAAAGCATCTTAAAACTCAAGCTATTTTTAATAAGTCAATCAATCATTTACATTTTAAATCATTAAAAAAGAAAAATGAACCGACCATAAAAGAAATTATTAATAAGAAAAAACTCTGAAAAAAGTCAAAATTCGAAATAAAATAGGCATTTTGGAAGAAACGTAATTTTACTCGTTTATCTTAATTTAACAATTATCTCAAAACTTCACGTTTTATATTCCTACAAATTTTATTTTTCCAGTTTTATTTCTTATACTGAAGAAAACAGCAGGTGTATTTTAAGTTCTTTTCTCGAAGATTTATTGGCCAATTATTTGCTATACTGTTTTAAGATAATCAGTAAGTAATTTACATTCGGAAGAAAATATTCGCTGTCATAAAAAGAACATATTGTAATAAATATTCCACAAATTTGTAGTAGCATCAGACGACTATTCAAGCTTTCGCTTGTACTTTATTTTTTGTTTATTTTGTTTCATACTCTTATTTATTTATATTTATGATCTATGTTTTAGTAAAGATTGTATAGTATAAATAGGATACCATTCAAGTTTTACAAAGATAAATAACCAAAAATTTTAAAAAGTTAAGAACGCTATGGACGGTAAAATAATTTTAATTTAAAATCGTAACCAAACATTTTGAAGTCTAAGGGATTTCTGCTTAAAAGGCATACTGTAATAATTAAATATATTCGATTTATAAAGACTCTTTCTTGTCTGGATATCACCAAAAGATCTAAAAAATATTATTAAAATTCACATTATATAAAATTAGTTTTAATTTTTCCTATATCATCTCATAAAAAAATTATCTTCCCGCATATAATTCTAGAGATTGGAATGATAATTGTCAGTATAGCTGATGAACATAGAGCACCAAAGTTAAGAATGCATTTTTAAGAACTTTCATGCTCGAAAACTTAAAATAATCTGTGAAAACAAAAATTTTCTTTTTTACTTTTCGTGGATTGTATATGACCTAGTAAACCCACTTTGAATTAGTCCCGAAACATTTAGTCGAAGACCAAAAACCTTAACCATCATTCGCTTGCCGAAAGTGAAAAAAAAATCGGAACAAAATTACGCAACAATTACAATCATTATTATATATCATTAGCTGTCATGTATGTGGGAATGGAAATCCGAATTGCAGGGAATTCAATCTAAAAGGAGAATTTAAAGCGGAATCAGTATCCACCGTGATGTTTATCGCACTATATTAAAATAGCAGCGAAATTCCTGACATTACACCCCGCCTATATTACCAGCGATTGTCTCCTCTGATGGCTGATTAATTTATTGTGAGAAGAAATCGTTGTAGGTCCTAGGAGCGATTATGCTGAGTACTGAGGCTCACGATATCCAAATTGAAATTCTTTTTGTTGTTATTTTTTGTGGGAGTAAGATTGTTCCACTTAAAAACATGAAAGATGAGTTAACGGAAGATTGATAGCGACTTTTGAACCTCCTTCTAGTATCTAAGGTAAACTCATGATAAGAACCAAAATAAAAAAGAGGTGGAAAATGTAGCCAGGAAAGGGTTTCAAAAAAGCACATTTTTTTTTATCTTTTGTCCTTTTTGTTCCTTAAATTATTAGCTATTTTTTATGGATTTCATAGTTGCCTGAAGAATTACTGTCAATATCTAAATGTATTACGATTCAGAAGTGAATATTTCATTTAAAGATGGAATAGATATGATAATTTTATACCAAAACTTGCTATGGAGGATTTATTGCATGCTGTGGCGCACCTAAGCTGATATGCCGTGACCAGTGAACTTGAAGTATGTTTAGTCCTTAAAAGCTAGGTAATGATGCTTCGTGTAATCCTTTTAAGGTTAAATACACGAAATGAGATTTATTTATATATTTTACGAGGAGAGGCATCAAAATTATGAACTTTGAAATTTATCATCAATTTCAGGTTCATAAAGAAATTAATATATTAATATATGTTATGTGCATGAAATATTTTTTTAGTTTTTGAAAAAATTTTAGTATTTAATTACTTAAAATAATAGTATTTAATAACATTGTATTTGTTCAAACATTGTTTACCATAATACAATTATATACTTTAAAACTTCAAATTATACTTGTAATGTATATTTCTTTGATTTCAATATTTTAAAGGAAAGATATCCCAATTTTTTATTTATTTTGAAGTATTTTTAGAACTATGTACTTATATAAATCATAGATCAGTTTTAAATATTTACCATTTAAATGTTTTTTTGATTAAAATATTTAAAATTATTTCATTACTTTTTAAATATCATTTCAAATTAATATTAAAGTTATGCAAGATTGGAAATTCTCAGCTTCTTCAGTTTACAGTAGTTCACCTTCAAACATTTTAACAAAATACTTAAAAGGAATAAAATCACGTCTTATGCTCTGAAATACTCAGTTATTACTTATTATTATAAACTTTCTTCATTATAAGCTTTAATTGATTATAAGATGAAGTACACAATTATCATACAAAATTAGAAATTATATCTTGTTTATTTGGATTTTATTTTAAGAATATATTAATTTGTAAGTTAAGGTTAATTTCCGTTTATAAATAAATCACACAAATATACTTTTCATTACAAGAATGTTTTTGATTATAATTAAAGAAAAAATCTTATCTTTGCAACATATGAAATGTCATCTATTCAGTCGTAATCTGTAAGTTTTATTATAAATAACTTAATTTCTAACTGCAAATTTATCATTGTATGTATCGCACATAATTTAATTTCTTTCATTTACATATTCTGAGATAAAAGTTTATGATTAGAATAATGCTTGGTAAAAGTTAATTAAAGGCTTCTGTTGCCTAGCTATTTTCCCTTTAGGAAAAAATAGCTTCCACTTAATATTCATTTCATGTATTTGCAACTTTATAAGAAAATAACTGTAATCGACAAGCTATATTGTTATATTAAAAATTTATAAAATGTGATAAATCATATTACATTTTGATTCATAATCACACACCAAGATTGATTTCACAATCATCAAAATTAATGAAAATAAAACTTCGTTTCATTTTTTGAGAGTGGATGTATTCCTCGAAGCTCATTTACTTTTTAAGTGTTCTTATTTTGCGATAGTCTCCCGTGATATTTCAGTTTAGCATATATTACAAATTCAAATTTTCTCTCCATCAAATTTTAAGAAATGTATAAATCAATTAATTATGACATGAAAAATTTATGCGTTTAAAGATATTAGTATCATTAATAACAAAACACATAATGTGTTTTGAAATTTATATATATATATATATATATATATATATATATATATATATATATATAATGAAACCAGAAAATTAATATTATTTAAGTTTTAATATTGTATAAGAAAATTAAACTTAACATTTGTATAAATCATATGTAAAAAGATATCAATATTTTATTTGCAAAACAATCAAGAAAATAAATTTATTTCTAATGAAAAATTGTTATATTTGAGAGTTAGCTTAAAGTTATAAATAAATTTTGAACACATAAGAAGCACTTTTACCATCTTTATCAATTCAGATATTAATATGTTTTTAAATAGATGAATAGGAAAATATTTCTTTCGAAGAATCATAGATCAATAAATTCTTTTAAAATCTCTCAATTACTTTAACACTTCCGTAGCATAAAATAACTGTGTATAAAACTTAATCCAAGTGTCTGTAATGTCTCATGACTTTCACCTTTCGCGCGTACAAAATATTGTTTGTATTATTTATACATTTTGAAATACAAATCTCAATAGGGAACTTGATTCTTAGACAATAAGAGATTTTTATTACTAATATTGCCAGTTTCGAATGCTTACTATAAAAGACAAAACGAATTTGTAGTCATCTCAGACTTCAAAAAGTTATCAGAAAAAAAGTACTTCTCAGCGTGAAACTGCAATAGAAACACGAATATGATTGCATTTCTTAGCATGGACTTCTGTTTTACAGCATTAATGGACTTTCAAATCTCATCTGTTCTCAATAGGATCATTTAGTGTACCTTTCCCCGGGCATTTGTTATCTAAAAAGAATATTATGGTCTAAAATTTTTAAAATTTTGATGATACATTTGCTTTTGCTTTTGAAAGATGTTTTCACTTAAATGAGATGTGAAAATATAAGTTAATATTCTCTCAATATATTATTAAAATATAAAAATTGGTGACAAGAAGTTACATTTTAAACAGAGATTATATCTGTTTTTAATACATTCTGATAAACTAACATTTTGGATTTCCGAACTTATATAGATTTTTTAATTATTGGGAGAATTAAACTGTAGCTATTCCCAACATCAAGAATAGTTAGTTTAAAATATATATATATATATAATATATATATATATATATATACAAGATAATCTAATTTCAATAACCTGAAATAATCATATTATTCCCTTTTTTAATTCTGATTGCAATATTTGACTAATTCACAATAAACTTTTTTAAATTTGTACCCTCTAAGCAGATCGTAGCTTAGAGTCATTAAAGTTTGTGAGTTATTTGGGGCTACTATTAATTTTAGATTAATAATGAAACTTGAAAAGAAGTCATGTTTTGCACTCAAGGTAAGATATCTGATGTACTTCAATTTGTTTTTTAACTAGTATCTTAACAAAAACCATAATTCTGTCATAATCCTATAGAGAAAAAATAAAATGAATTTAAGATTAAAAAATTAAACATAAGAAAAAGAAGTAAACTTAGAAATATTGTATTAAATATGGTGTATTTGATATAGTTTTAATTAAAGATAATTGTAGCAAACATACTTGATGACTGAAATTTTATGGGCAATTATTCAATCTACCATTTCAAAGATAAAAGTCCAGACAAATTCCAATTGAATGTTTTTACTAATTAGGTAAAATTGGTTTATTTTATTTCACATTTCTTTATATCATATTGACATCACTTTAATATTACACAGATTGCTAACAATAACAAGATGAAAATGTTTCTAAGTACAAAGCTAACTCCCACAAATTAACAAAGTTCTCTTCAAACACACTCTCTACAGAAGCGGATAAAAATTTGATAAAACAGGTTAATGTCTATAGGACTCTTTGTGTATGATTGAGTAAATATATTTATACATTTAAGTTGAGGAATTTATGCTTTCCAGAGACTTGTATTGTTATTATTTGTCTAATTAATCACATACACATAAAAATTTAAATCTTATATTATTAGCATGTATCTTATGTTAATGATTTTATGTGAATTCGGTTGAAGGAATGAATCTCATGTTAGTTCGAAAAAATTAAATCTTAGTTAAATAATTTTTCAATATTATGTTAAATAAATTAAAACGTTAACATTTTCAAAATATGAGTAAAATTGATATAGTTATAATACAGAGCTTTCAAGAGGATCAAAACTTTTTTCAATTGAATACATTTTATTCTTCAAATTGAATGAAGTCATTCATGAAAACACCAGTTCCAAATATCATTGGCTCTCATATTTTTTTCTCCATTTTGCAACTAAAGCACTTACGTTTTCTGGAAACCGAAAATCCTCATTCACGAATAAACTGCAGTAACTTCAGTTTCGTAACTGCCAAAAACCGCATGGTTCTTTGTCTGGAACTCGCAGACATCAGACTTCGTTAAAGTGAAGTGGAGGAAGCGTTGGCCAACATCTCATCAACGATGACTTACGCCACTTGTGGGCCAAGAGTGGTGCAAAGTGCGGATAAAACAATATTTTGATAAAGCATCTCTCGAGTTGCTCTTGTTTTACACAAATGGCGATTCTCAAGTACTACCCAGTAGAAAACATTACACACTTCTTTATATGATTTATTGTCTTGTTGATATTGGGAAGAATTTTTGTCGCGCCTATATTAAATTTTTATGAAGTCTGCGGTAGATATACAGCTAAATTATTTAAGAGCCACAGTCAAGTTTCAAAGTCAATGATTTAATTCACTATAAAGATGTGATGTTAGTTTATTAATTTTATAATAGGACATTATATTGACTAAAATTTTTGAATGAAAGATTCGCTTAAAACAAGTTTGCATGCTTGATTTTGTTAAAGTCTGCAACAGTGTTTCATAAAATATGTTCTTATTTTCATGAAAAATATTTTAAAATTAAAATATGTCATACAAGTAAAAAATGTGTTATCAGTTTTGCAAATTCTTTTTTTTTTTTTATTTTCTTTTTAATTTTTTAAAACACGCTATTTTTTTTTTTTTAAAAAAAAGCATTATTTTTTAAAAAAAAGTTCTTTTCGAAAAAAATTTAAAATGTATATTTAATATCAATATAATATCTGCTGGTATATTTATCTTTTAAGTTTTAATAATTTCTACTTATAATTTAAAATTGCATGTGAACTACAAATTTAAATTGATAAATAAAAATTAAGATTTGATCCCACCAGACACATTGGGTGTCTAGATAAAACAAACCACCATTTCACAAAGAAATTTTTCAAACTATTAAACAATAAAAATGATTTTAATGATTATCTGGAATATACTTAATCAATCACTAGCTCAAACAAAAATGTAGTAAGAACGGTGTGTGTGTGTGTGTGTGTGTGTGTGTGTGTGTGTGTGTGTGTGTGTGTGTGTGTGTGTGTGTGTGTGTGTGTGTGTGTGTGTGTGTGTGTGTGTGTGTGTGTGTGTGTGTGTGTGTGTGTGTGTGTGTGTGTGTGTGTGTGTGTGTGTGTGTGTGTGTGTGTGTGTGTGTGTGTGTGTGTGTGTGTGTGTGTGTGTGTGTGTGTGTGTGTGTGTGTGTGTGTGTGTGTGTGTGTGTGTGTGTGTGTGTGTGTGTGTGTGTGTGTGTGTGTGTGTGTGTGTGTGTGTGTGTGTGTGTGTGTGTGTGTGTGTGTGTGTGTGTGTGTGTGTGTGTGTGTGTGTGTGTTCATTCATTTTCGATTTGAATTTTAACTTTAGCACTTGATTTATATAATGTCATTTAAAAAGCATGGAAAACTTTGAAGTAATAAAACTTATCATGTCACAAACACATGAATGTGTAAATATGTATATATTATTCCATATTTTACAATTTATACAATCAAAAAATGTTTGTAAGGATATATGCCAATAATATTATATACATTTGAGTTATGTATGATTGAATTAGGAGAACAAAAGTTTTCACTCAAAATTTTCTTCAAGTTTTAGGAAGATGTATGCATAATAAATAGTTAAATCGTGGGCAAAAAAATTACGTCACCCATGTAACGATTTATCACAATTGAAATATGGTGAAGTAAATATAAATCTACAACATGTTCAACATCTACAAAATAAATTTTGTTGTGATATCTCTTGTCTTTCTTGGTGTTACCATCGGGGTGACCAGCGGTGTGTGTGTGTGTGTGTGTGTGTGTGTGTGTGTGTGTGTGTGTGTGTGTGTGTGTGCTTATCCACAAAGAAATAAATTAAAATGAAACACTTTCATGCTTCTTAACTTTTTCTATTTAAAATTTAATTCCACTTCTCACAAAATAAATTCATTTCTACCTCGCATTCCCCCTGATCTTATTAAAAAAAAATTCTTACATTATCTTAGACAAAATAACCAAATTTACATAAGAATTTTTTATTTATAACTTTTTATTTCCTTGTTGCTTATTTTCTATCATTACGAAGGCACTGGACTCAATTCCAACCGGAAGATAATTGTTGACACTCCGAACAAATTGAATTTAGATACGTTTTTTAATACATTTATATAATTTTAATAAAGAAAAAATGAAAATGGAGAAACTTGTTTTATGATTTGGGTCATTTTATATCAAACAATCAACAATTCGATGGTTTTACTCAATTAAAAAATAAATAGTTACCAGCTTTAAAATTAGAAACTTCAAATATTTATGGCATTACAATATATTTTGTTATTGTATAACATACCAGAGAACCACCTTTCAGAACTACAAGGGGGAACAGTAAGTGCGCCCCTATGTAAGAAATGACAGAGGATATTTCTCTAAATATATTTCCTCCCTACCTATAAATCAAATAGTTATTCCGCAGCATATGTATGTGCATGTTCATAATATATATATATATATATATATATATATATCAAAGGAAAACAAAAATAAGAAGTGGATTTTTAAATGATTCATAACAGCTTTCATTTGTTAGGTTGTCCGCTACACTGTGTCAAGTTAAAAAAGCCACCGTTTTGTCTAATTATAAAAATGTATTATAAAGAGAAATGACCGAAAAGAATATATATGATTTTTTTTCATTAAACTATCTGATTTATATAAAAAGGGGATGAAAGAAGGCTTTCAATTAACTTAACATGAAACCTAAAATCGCTTTAATCCTACATTTGTCAAGCTCACTCTCTCTACAGATATTATTTGCAAAAAAGAGCCCTAAAAATTCATTTCGTTTGACCGAAATCACAAATATTTCTTACATTATATATAATGCCAATACATTTATAATTAACAACTTCTATAATGCGTATTTCGTAATTTACATAGTAGTAATTTTTATATTGCCTAATGCATTTCAAAAATATTACTTCTAATTAACGTATTTGATTGCAAAAAATTAATCTTAAAGGCTACAGGTAATTTCTAATTTCAGGTCAACTATCAGGTTATTGAACTTAGAAATTATTATTCTTTATAGTGAATATTTGGGAAACACACACACACACATCGGGTTTTTATTATAGCTTCACGGTTGCTTCCTCTTAAGTGCGCATAACTTTGATTGTAATGAAATCAAAAATAATTACAGTTAACCAATTACGTCAAATTAGATTTATATAGTGGACTGATGATGACCATCTTAATGTAATATTCTTAGTAGGTCACCAATACATTTCCTATAAACTCATATGAAAACGTAAGCTGACTGCCCCCAAAAAAAAATGTTAATTATTAGAAAGTAACACGCTAATTTCATCAGCTGCGGAAATCAAATTCAATTTAAAAACTAGAATAAATAGAAATTGAGCGAATCAAATAAATATTCTAGATTATTTAAAATCTAATATAGAACTATAAAATGTGTTCGTTATTATTTTTTAAAAATGTATAAATTATTACAAAAGTTATGAGTTTAAAAATTACAGAAGTTGCAAGTAAAATTGCGTTTGAATTTGATAGTTATTTATGCATTGTAAAAAGTTCAATTGATAAAAGAAAAAGAATAGGTATTGGTCAATGTATACAAAAGGTTTTTTAATTTATAATAGTTTTAGTTTTTTAAAAATAACAAGAAAATGTTTTTCAAAAATACTATCAAAATTTACCAAAAAACTATATCTAATTTAACAAACTGAATTTTAACTAAAAAAATCAGATTTTTGTAGAATTTTCAATTTTGTTTTGGTTTAAAAATATTGGTAAAATATATTTGTATTATATGCTCCATAATTACTTTCATTTAATAACATCAGATTGACAGAGAGGATTTAATACTTTGTTACAAGACTGAGAGGATTTAAGAGATTGATGTGGAAGCACTTAACTCTTTAGGTGTTCATAAAATGACACAGTAAGCTATTATATACCCTTACTTTAAGCTGAGGATCATTTTCTCTGTCTCTAATTAATCTCAGTAAAAAAATTAAATAGTTAACCATTTGTGAAAGGATCACTTCAAACTAAATTAAAAAAGCTAAGTTACATTTTCTTTAATGAGCATCATATGTATAAACTAACACTAATGCATTACCCTTTCTAATGAATACTTTTATTTGTTGCCAGTAAAAAAATCCACAGCTTCAATTTTCTGTTTAAACGTTGAAACTTTTGAAGAATATAAGAATTCTATCACTGAATCTTGGTAATCCTTTTAATAATTTATAATTTAAAAAAAATTCTGTGAAAAAATGTGGAAATTAAAAAAAAATTCCAGTTAAGAAAATAATGCTTCAAGGACATATTTTGGCAGTCTTTTAACATTAAACGTAAGGAAAGCGTCAATTTGATGCAATTTTTAATGAAAATTATAAAAACTTATCTCAATTTCATATTATCTCTTGCACTGACTTTTAGAAAATAAACTTCAGTACAATGTCTATTTTCTTAAAAAATTTTGAATTATTAAAATTACCTATGTAATATACCTATCCCTATAGATATGCGTTAATTTGATTCAATCGTAATAATTTTTTGTAGTAAATGAGCTTTACGAATGTAAAAATTAAAATAATAATAAATATGAATACGATACTGTTGGTGGTGCAATCTCAAATCAAATTAGCCCGATAAGGAGCGAAATTCAGAATGTGTGTTGCAGTCAGAGGGAATATTTGTATAAAATATGCACGGAAAATAAATGTAGAATATTGAAGTGACGTAGTAAATATATTGAAAAGTACAAACTTCCGATAAAGGTCTCATATTTTCCCTTTTGTTACTTGAAGTGTTTAATTATATTGCTTTCTAGGTGGCTGTTTTTTTTTTTTTTTTTTTTTTTTTTAAATATTTATTACAGTCAAACTGACGGGTATTCATAGAAATAGGTATATCAGAAACATCAGTAAAACTAGTAATTACTTAAAATCTTTGTTGATTACATAACCAATATATTCGTCGTTAGATCTAACATTACTATTCAAACATTCATTTTAACTATTTTGAAATGAGAAAGACTTAAATGACTGACTTAAAGATCGCATATAAAGGAAAATGTCTACTACAGTATTATTAATTTTAACTATTAGGACTTACGTGGGCCAAAGATTACTTTTCTGAATGCAAAATCCCATTTTCAATTCAAGCCACTGATAAACAACGAGGAAGGAATGTTGCTTATCTTCTTTCATCAGATATGGAAGTTGAGGTGGATGGATGAGAATTCTTCTGGATTTATCCCTTGACACTCATGAACACAAGCCACTGTCTAGAAAAATTCCAGTTGGTAAGCAATCCGATGTGGACACACAATGTCAATTTTCAGTGATAACTCCACTTAAATTTTAAAAATGATTCCCTGTGTTTCTATATATACACGAATCAAATTTTACTGTCTTGAAAACGACACAGTGAAAAGCATTTTTCATATGCATGAGATACTGATGTATATGATCCTGAGTTACTTAGATTCAGCACAGTTCAGACAATTTTCAATATTGTTGGATAACATTTATGTAATGAAGATGACTCATGAGTTTGAATTTTTTTCTATCTCAACTTTTATACTAGCAAACCATCATTTACAATGGCTTTTGATGAATGAAAGTTTCTCTGTGCGATGACGTTTCGCTTCATCTATTATAAAATTGGTCAATCACCAACTTTCCTAAAGATGCAGTCATCAGGTGCAGTCAAATGTTCTAATAGTTTGAGCATTTTTTTATATTTGCGGTGCGCGTTACATATACAGTGATTATTGTGGTCGATAATCTGGGATACTATCTCTCTCTCTCACACACACACACATACACAAGTATACAGTCAATATATTAACTGGTCCCAAGCTTTCAACTATGATCAAATCAAAGGATGTTAAACAGAAGGTCATGTCATAAATTCTGATTCCTTGATATGAAATACACATGAATAATACCCCAAACTCTAGGTTATTGTACTATTTAATTACATTAAAAATAATCAATTTGTGTTGTTTTATTCTAACCACCGAACCAGGTTTAAAGGATAAAAAAGCGTATGCGATTAACATTCGTTTTTCTATCCATTAAACCTGAGTTCAAATTCTTAAGGAAAGCGCAGATTTTTAAAGGTATTTGATCTTTGGTAATTTAAAAAAATATACCCAAAATCTTTCATATAAGATTTTATAATTCATATATGGAATTACTTTATGCAGAACAAAATACATTGTACATTTTTACAGTAATAAAATTTTACAAAACACAACATTTTATTATAAAATAATCTGATAAAGCATTTCTCAGTGATGTTATAAAATCATATGTAATAAACCACATGTTTCATTTTATCATTAAATATTTCCATTATATTTCAAGAAATCATACAGAGAATCAATTTAATTATATTATCTTATAATTAAATCTACCAATATAACTCCAAATTTTATAAAACGTTATAGTAAATATCGTATTTAAAAAAACGTAAAAACAAATTTTCAATTTTAAAAACACTTTTGATGATGTAAAAATATCCGATGCAATATCTGCGTTAATGTTTTTATAAATAGCTTAATTATTTAACATGGTGTGGGCGATACTGAAGAGAATTAAAATCGTAAATGTCCTTCTGGTCATTTCCCTTTCATCCTGTGAGTAATACACATTTGATTAGATATCGCCACCGTTGAAGATTTACTTCCCACACACAATCTAAAAACTAAGCTTTTCACACATCATTTCTAAAAAAATGATTTAATTTTATTTTTGGTGAAAACTGTATGTGTACGCCTTTATTTTTCATCTGCTTATCTTCACAGAAAAGTTTACTAAGTAACGAAAAATAGTAAAAAGAAATAAATGTATCAAGAAGGCTCTATATGAGAAAGATTAATTACATTACGTAAGAGATTGAGCTTAAATTGCCCTTTACGTATCAAGAGTTTTAGGAAGACTGCTTGCGGATTGAGGCTGTAAGCATTGGAAAGTTAAGAACTGGATTTCCAGAAAGTTTTTCCATTCATATTTTATTTTCACTTGTATCACAATTTAATTCCATTCATGACCGAACAGAATGGAAATTTAATAAGTAAGAATAAACAAGAGAATGAAATAAATTGTAGAAACGAAACTCTAATCTTTTTCTCGGAATATAACTATACTCAAACAAAACTGATTGAGTAAACTGCTGTAATATATGAATATCTATATTTCACACTAACAATTTAAAAATTTGTTGCAGTTTACAATAGATACTTTTAAATCATTCTCTTGTAATTAAGTACTAAATCTCTCTACCATTTATACACTTTTTGTCTCGCTAAATGTACAATTCTGTGTAAATTAAATCGTTTCCATTTAACATATTTTAAATGATAAATCACTGTAATATGTCTTTATCGAAAAAATTATATGATGTTTGATGAAAGTATCATTCCCTAGAATGGTAAGAAAAGTCAAAAAATAAAACTTCTTACGTTGCAAGGCTGAACACAATTGTGTTGATTATACCAATAAATTTTTAAATTATTTGGTCTAATGTGTTTCCCCTGATAAGGTATATGAGATGATTTTTTCAAAATTACTGAGTACTGTTTCTGGTTGTTGTTTCTGTGTACAACAGCAAATAACTCATGGGAGAACTGGAATTAATCCTAAATGTCAGTTGAATTTAGAAAATCTCCAAAAATTTTATTAATCGGCACTTGTTTTGTTATAAATTAAACAATGTAATACAATAAGACACAAATTTCTTAAATACATTGATTGTAACATTTATATGACTAAAATTAATTTTTCTAATTTTCATGTGTTCTCTTAAAAGGTAGATTTAAAAACTTTTTCAAAGTTAAATGTTAAATATCATCTTCCACGTCGTTAATTTTAAGTAACTCTTTTTATATATTATATATGTATTTTTAACGAATCATAAATTAAAAAAATAATGCTTCAAGAAAATTGAGAAAAATAAGGCTGCGAAATACAAAAAGTGAGTGGAGGCTGGAAGCGTTTTCGGTAAACTTTTGATGACTTATAGAGAATTTTTAGCCATTTCCTATCATTATGGTAACAAAGAGAAACAAATTTTTCATTTGAACCATTTTAAAATTTTTGTGCGATAAAGTAATTCAAAATAAGATAAGAACATATATTTTGATTAATTTGACAAATGTTTAAAAAGGTAATATTCCATACATACACTAGCTCTCGTGTGCAAAACATGATCGTTGAGTATCAAAAATTCAAACACATATCCCAAGTGAACAGTATCTTTTTTATGAAGCGCACCGAGCAACATGCACTGTGGGCTTCATAAAAAAGATAAACACATGATTTTCGAAATTAAGTTTAACAGCTTAAAAAGCATACAGTGCATATAAAAACATAAAACAGGAGAGTAAATCAAGGAACGTAAAATTGGAAAACAGACACTTCACATAAAATATTAGTGTTTTTTAAAAAAGAATTCATCACTAGGTGTCTCTGAAGATCAACAAAGCAATCTAAATATAAATGTATTTTATATTACAAAAACAAAATGGATAAAAAAATAGTTATTACATCTCATAAAAATAGATAGATTTCGTATGAATAAATCCATAGAATTGGATTCAACTGATAGTGTATATCATATAAAAAGATAACTGTTTGAAACATAATACAAACAGAAAGTGAGTAAGTTTATGCAGTACTGATACGACGACAAAAGCCAATATTCCAGAAAATAGTTTGTGATATGCAGTATGCAACTTATTCCCGCAACATTTTACCCAATAGTCAAAGTCTATTTGATCAAACAGACAGTTTGAGTCTTAGCCTTATTCCATAGAAGCTCGAGTTCGCAGTAAACTAATAGTTAAACAGCTAAATTGAAAACATTCTGAACGTTAATTTTACTGATAGAAATACGAAATAAATTAAAAGTAAAAATATGGTCATTAATAATATGCTTTAATATAAATAAATATTAAATAGAGTATATATATATATATATATATATATATATATATATATATATATATATATATATATATATATATATATATATAGACAGTAACTAAACAGAGTTTTTTAAATCATCAGAGTGTATTTTTTTTTTACAGCCATAGATAATGAATTACAGTTTTCCCCTGAAAGATACCTAAAAACATTTTAAAAATAGCTTATTTAATGCCTATAAAATCTTATATAAAAGTGATTCTAATCATTTTTTTTTATTTTACAGTTAAAGCAAAATCACTTTGCTTAAATTCAAATTTAAACATTGGCTTTCAAATCTATGTCAAAGTAACAAGAATAAAGAAACACCAACTCTTGAATTCAAAATCCTCCCCAGACATAAAAAAAAAAAAAAAAAAAAAAAAAAAACATGCTACTATCCACTTCTGCCACAATTCATTCTAACATTTACTTAAATGGCTTTAGAGAACGAATAGAAACCACCACCGACAACCATCATTCAGCACATCTCAAAAGAAAATTAATCAAAACACGGGGAACGAATTCGAATGAAAATATTTTGTTCTTAAATTAGTTAAACAAAAACTGGGGTTAAACTTTCCAATATGTGATTTCTATCTAACACAAAAGAAGTACTTTAAGGATTTTTTTTCACAACCCGCTTAAGATAAATGTTTGCACACCTCAAGCAAAGAAACTTTTTTCCACAAAACAAAAAGATCATATATTATGATACAATGAAATGTTGTAAAGAAAAAATAAAGGTCTGGGCAACAAATTTCCATTCTTTCGGTTAATACTCGTTTTATGGTGGTCCCATTCATTCTCGGCGGCGGTAGGAGAGATAAAAGTAAAAAGGGGTTGGGGTTTAACTCATAAATATCAAAGGCGTGAAGAGGCCAAGAGTTAAATAAGGTAGATTTGATAAATGATGTTTATCCGTTAAGAATCTTCATCTATATTGTTGAATTTTTAGCAATTCATATTCCGATTTTTTGCATGGTCTACCCTCTTATCCTGTTGCCTTGGTGTAAAATATATTCAATGCAAAACTGAATAAATTATGAAGTAAAGTTTCATTATCAATGCAACAGTGCATAATAACTTGTGAAAAAATTGGAAAATTTCAAAAGTATCACAGATTTTCCATTACTACATGTTTTCAATTGAACTGCAACAATTTTTTTAACTATACAACAATTATTGTATTACTTATAGATAAAAATATTTTCATGTTAATTTTTTTTCTTCATTCAAGTCAGAATTGAAATCATTTTCGATTTGAATTTTAACTTTAGCACTTGATTTAAATAATGTCATTTAAAAAGCATGGAAAACTTTGAAGTAATAAAACTTATCATGTCACAAACACATGAATGTGTAAATATGTATATATTATTCCATATTTTACAATTTATACAATCAAAAAATGTTTGTAAGGATATATGCCAATAATATTATATAAATTTGAGTTATGTATGATTGAATTAGGAGAACAAAAGTTTTCACTCAAAATTTTCTTCAAGTTTTAGGAAGATGTATGCATAATAAATAGTTATAAATCGTGGGCAAAAAAATTACGTCACCCATGTGACGATTTATCACAATTGAAATATGGTGAAGTAAATATAAATCTACAACATGTTCAACATTCACCATTAATACATAGTGAATGTCAACAGATTTAAGTCTTTCACTGTAATATATATATATATGACCTTGACATGATCACTTTATGCCTATATGATTAAAATTTAGAGAAAACAGTGATCATTTTTTGATCAAGTATCCGAGTTCGACAGAGGGAGGGTAATGGCTTACTAATATTGTGGATTATCTTTCAGAGAAATTGGTAGTCGTGTTGTACAAAACCATACAACTATAATGCGGGTATATGATCGTTGGATGCAGGAAGGTACGACAGACCGACGTGTTCTATCCACACTTCACGTAATGCCAGGCAAATTGTGTGCAAGGCAGTGACAGATCGCTCAGCCACATCACGAACAATAGCAAATTCAGTTTGTAACGTATTATCCGGTGTTTGAGCGTACCACTCGACGCCGTTTACAGCAGAGTGATATATCTGCAAATCGTCCATTGCTTCATCTACTCTTGACGCCGAACCACAGACGTCTGCGCCGTGAATGGTGCAATGAAAGAAGGATGTGGACGGCAGAATGGAATGAAACTGTCTTTACTGACGAGTCACGTTTCTGTCTGCAACACCACGATGATCGCATTCGAGTCTAGAGACACCGTGGAGAGAAGATGCTGAACAACTGCGTTATGCACCGTCACACTGGTCTTGCACCGGGTATTATGGTATAGGGCGGGATTGAATACCATTATCACACTCCTCTTGTACGCAATGCTGGTACTTTAAACAGTCAGAGCTACATCTCCTAGATGTTGGAGCCAGTTGTCCTTCCTCAACTTCAGGGCTTACCCACAGCCATATTTCAACAGGATAATGCGCGACCACTCGTGGTACGCATTATCCAAGGGTTCTTCGCCAATCTCCGATTGCGTAGCTTCCCTAGCCGGCTTGCTTTCCGGAACTTTCGCCGATAGAAAAAGTGTGGTCCATGGTTACTCAACGATTAACCCAGATTACATCCCCAAATGCCACACCAGATCAACTTTGGAAGCATGTGGAAGCTGCTTAATCTGCTGTATCCCAAGAGCACATCCAAAGTCTCTTTGAATCAATGTCAAAGTGTGTCGCAGTGGTGATCTCCAACAATAGCAGCTAATTTGGCTACTAATTTTGGCAGGAATCACACTTCACATAAGTCTATGAATTTAATCATTTGATATTTGGTCAACGTGTTATCCTCAAAATAAATTTTGTTGTGATATCTCTTGTCTTTCTTGGTGTTACCATCGGGGTGACCAGCGGTGTGTGTGTGTGTGTGTGTGTGTGTGTGTGTGTGTGTGTGTGTGTGTGTGTGTGTGTGTGTGTGTGTGTGTGTGTGTGTGTGTGTGTGTGTGTGTGTGTGTGTGCGTGTGTGCGTGTGCGTGTGCGTGTGCGTGTGCGTGTGTGTGTGTGTGTGTGTGTGTGTGTGTGTGTGTGTGTGTGTGTGTGTGTGTGTGTGTGTGTGTGTGTGTGTGTGTGTGTGTAACATAATTTGTACGTTTAATTTGTATCAGTATAAAGTATAATGAGACGCATTTCTGTTTACATTTTTTCATGCTTTCTTAAATATTATCCAACAATGTAAATTTTTCTTTCAATAGTCATCTATATAAAACCATTTCTTTAAGCAATTTAAAATTATTTTGTAAGTTTAATTTACTAATTATAATTTTCATTTTTTTAGCTTTAAAAAGAACTAGTTTACAATGATAGTGTAATTATTAGAAATATTAAGAGTATTGTGTTTATCAGTATTGTTGATTTTTTAAATGGAACAAATGCTTAATTTTTATAAATAAATTTTTTTTAGAAAATGCGATTTAATGTATATATATTTATATCTCGCGCATATACTTCTATATAAAATAGTAAATACAAAAAATATTTATTTTTGTGTCATTTATATATAATGGCATATTTAATGGCCTAAAATTGTAATGATTTCGACGACTCGACATAAGACTTTTTTTTTTTTTTTTGCGCGCGCGCGACACGAGATTTTTTTTTTTTTTTTTAAAGAAATAGAATAGCGGGCTGCTTGGCGGAATTCGAAAGTGATTTAGAACGGTCATGTTGAGAATGTAATGGTGGTGTTCCTATTAAAAAAATATTCCTGTAAATGAATGTTATGTTATGTGCAATCATAGATGATAAATAAAAAAATTGATTGCTAATATGTTGTGTGATAAATTCACGGTGTAAATTAAATTCAGCGTCAGAACAGACTTGAAGATTGGTGGCAGCTTTTCGAGTTACGAAAAATCCAGTGCTTAGTGAATTCTAACAGGAATCTTGTAGGATTACCAATAAAATAGAGATGAAAAATAGGGGTGAGTACCTTTTCTATCCGTAGTGCCTGGGTATTTTGATTTAATCTTTGTTTTTGTATTAAAATTTGGGAAAATAAAATACAGAATTATATTCGTAATTCATATTTTGTATTAAATTTTGGGTTAGGAATACTATTATTATGGCACTCACTTATCCCTACTTAAAAAAAAATAAGAATATTGAATATTTCTGTAAACATATATATTTAATTCTTTTGTTATAATTGATTGTTGGTTTATTAAATAATCTTTATGAAATTGAAATTATGTTGAATAATTATTGATGTTTGGAAGAAAATAATGATAAGGTATATATATTTCTCTTTCTGAAACATTTTTATAAAATATTGTGAATATTTTATGCTCGGATTAGATTTGTTTAAAAAAAGGAAATTAGATAAATATCAAGATTTGTTAGTGTATTTAAATACTTAACAATTGTCTATTAATGTTTTATGACACAACATAAGTGCATAATTAGTTTTGTTTCTATAGAACATTTGATTAGAATTTAGAACAAAGTTTTGTTATGATTTAAATGAAAAATTTATTGTATATGTGATTAGAAATATGAATATATTTTATTTAAGTTATGAATGATTGATAGCATTTCTTTCCTGCAGTCAGTGTGTATATTGTTTTGATTTAGGAATAGAATGTGCTGTAATTGTGTTGATTAAAGTGTTTGCTTGGATTCAGAAAAAAAAAACTAAGTACGTGTTTCGATTTATTTTTATTTGGGACATTGAAAATATATACAAAAAAGATTTTTCTATGCATTGAGTTTCATAATAAGAATTTATTAGTGAGGTGATATAATATATTGAATTTAAATATAATGTGTGTGTGTGTTTTAATTAACCAGAGCGATAGTAAATCAAGTGTGTTAAGGTTTAAAAAAAGAATATTTAAAAAGTAACTTTTATGGCTTTTGTGACAAGTTTTTGTTTTCAGTTTTGATAAAAATTGTGATATATTATTTTATTAAACTTCCTTGATAATGTGTTATTAATTCTTAAGAACAATCTGATACTAGATTGATTATATTGTGGTAAATAATAATTAGAATAAGAATTTTTATTTGAAAATTTGACAAATTGTTATATAAGGTATGGTTTATTATTAATATCGATATATAAAATTCTGCATTTTTTCTAAATAATCAGTTAGCTAGTCCTATATATTTGTAAGCTCTATTCTTTTTAATACTTTAGTAAAACGTTCTGATTTTGTTGACCTAATTCTAAAAATGGCCTATTTAACTAAAGCTAGCAAAACCGAATGGTTGGAGATATGTGAAAGTTAGGACTGGAAGCAAATGCCTCATATAAAATTCCAGAAATTAAAACTTTAATTTTAAGTAGTGATATTTACAGTGAGGAAGAAGTAAAACTTATCTTGGATAGAGTAATTAAAAAAGAAAACGAATAAAAGAAGAACGAACTTGACAACACGAACTAGAAGTGAAAAGGTTGGAACTATCACAAAGAGATTCTAGTCAGAAAACTGAATCGAAGGCCAGAGTAAAGTTTAGTCCTAAAATTCCGCTAACACACGTTATCCCAAAGTATGATGAAAACCATGACGAAATGAGTTTATATTAAATAAATTTCGAAAGACGAGCTGAAAGGGCTCAGGTGCCGAAGAAAGATTGGGTTGCATACCTGTTAGAAGTTTTACCAATTGAATTATCTAATATGTTAGCTACAGAACAGCCTAGTGATGCTATCAATTATGATTTTGTCAAAAGTCTGATCTTGAAAAGATATAAGTTGAATAGTGAAAAAGTGAAGCAATGTTTCTACCGTCATCACAAGTCTTGGGAAAAATCTTGGAGAAACTATGCCCAAGAACTCCTTAGTTATTTTACTGAATGGATTTCTAAATTAAAGATTGAGACCTTTCAGCAACTCAAAGATCTAATGGTTACGGAGCAGTTAAAGTTTCGAGTACCTACAGAAGTGAGAGATCATTTCCTCACAGATTATCTAAAATTTACAAGTCCCTATGAATCGGCAGAAAAGTTGGACGATTATGAAAGTATAAGAGAAAGTTTTAAGACGAAAAAAGTACCCAAAAGAAATTTTCCCAATATTCGAAACCGAAATTGGAATTACAAGCCTAAAGAAAATATGAAAGATTTCAAACCTAAAACAGAAAGAAAAGGATTTTGATAAAAGAAAACTCTGCGTTGCTATGAATATGGCTCAAGCAATCATCTTTGCCCACAGTGCGATAAACTAAAGAAAATTACAGAATCTATTTCCCATGTTGTGGCTGATAAAAATATTGATGGCTCGATATACTAGTGTAAGTAAAGTAAACGGAGTAGAAATGAAAATTTTACGAGATACTGGTGCTACTTTGGATCTGATCTGCAATAAATACGTGAAACCACACATGTATACGAATGAAAAGGTCTGGTTGAGGACGCCATTGGAAGAGACTATGACTTGCTTGCCTCTTGTAGAAGTTGAACTTGAATGTGAAATGGGACACATAATGACTAAAGCTGCTGTTATCAGAGATTCATTAGATCAAGGTAGATATTTGCTGTAAAATAAAACAGCTACGCTATTTGAAGATTGCAAAACCAAAAAAGATATTCAAGTCACATGATGAATGCTGTACAAAAAAGAGCCCAAATGAAACTTTCTGAGCAGAAAGAAAAGGAAAAACACCAATCCAGTGATCGAATGAAAGGATATTAAAGCAAAAGTATGTCTGAACATAACAACGAAGAGACCATACCTTTGGTTGAAAAATTAACAGTGAAAGATCTCATAAATATTTCAACAAAAGATTTCATCAAAGAGCAACAAAACAGTGAAGAATTAAAACCACTTATTGCAGAAGCACGAAAGCCTACTTTAAAATTGAACAAGTATTTCTTAGAAAAGAATATGCTTTTCTATAAGAAAAAAGATAAAAATGGAACAGAAAGAAAATTGCTGGTTGTTCCGGAAAAATTTCGTGAGCAACTAAAAACATTTTGTCACGAAGATATCGCTGCCCATTTAGGCGTAAGTAAAATTAAAGATGTTCTTTTTAAGACTTTCTATCGGCCAAATTGTTATAATGACGTCGAAAATTTCTTCCGATCTTGTAACCACTGTCAACAAATTGGAAAGCCTCGAGGCAAGAAAAAGGCACCACTGAAAATCGTTCCTGTTATTTCTGAAATATTTACTAAGCTGAGCGATGATGCTTGCGGACCGTTGCCTGTCAGCAGTTTAGAGAACAAGTATATAATAACTGTGATATGCATGTCATCATTATTCCCACTCCGAATTTAGGTTCTACTACTACTGTAGATGCACTACTACAGATTTTCAGTCGTCTTGGTTTTCCTAGAGAACTACAAACTGACCAAGGGACGTCTTTTGTGAGTGTACTTATGTCAGAATTTTTGGACAAGTTTGGAGTGCGAGTTGTGAGAAGTTCTGTCCGACATCCTCAAAGCAATCCGGTGGAAAGGATGCATCGAACTTTGAAGCGAATATTCCGAGTGCTTTGTCTAAAATCTGGTGAAGATTGGGATAAAGTTTTACCACATGCACTCTTTGCTTTGAGAACAGTGACGCATGATAGTACGGGTTACAGCCCAGCTGAGCTTGTTCATGGCCGGATTGAAGACTCCAATGATGTTACTATATGAGAACTTAACAGAGCAAACTGAAGAAGAAAATGATGCTGTTTCATATGTTTTTAAACTTAATAATCGTATGAAGCATTGTCAGGACCTTGCTGTAGAAAATATGCAAACAGCAAAAAAAAAATTGTGGTATGATAGATACGCTGAAAAGCAACAATTTAAAATTGGCGATCTAATTCTTGTTGTGGCCCCACATCCAAAATCAAATAAAGTGTCCGTGAATTGGGTTGGTCCAGGGGAAATCGTTACACAACTTTCTGATACAAATTACGTTGTTCATTCTCCGAACAGTGACAAAAGCCAAATTTATCATGTGAATATGCTAAAGCCGTATTTTCAGAGAGAAGAAAATGTTAATTTGATGTCTTTGGAGGAAAACAATAACAAAGAGGGCGATGAAATTTCTAAGCTTGAATTAGAATTCCCAGATTCTGATTTAAAGGAAGTGTGGCAATCAATACAATCAAATACGCATTTATCTGAAATTCAAATTGGTGAACTTTGTGAAATGATTACAAAATACTCTAACATTTTTTTCAGAAGAGCCTGGTTGTACCAATCTGACTGAACATGACATTGAACTAGATTCTGACAGACTTATCTGTGCCAAACCTTATAGGTTTTCACAGAGACAGTTTGAAATTTTGAATGCCGAGATAGAAAAAATGCTGAAGCTAAAAGTGATTGAGCCAGGAGAATCCGATTTTACATCTCCTATTACCTTGGTAGAAGCTCTTGGAAAGAAGTAAGACCTTGCATCGATTCTCGACGATTAAACAAACAAAGTTTTTCCCACTGCCTAATATAGAAGAGTCGATAGAAAAAGTATGTGTTGCGAAATACATTACAGTTCTGGATTTAACCAGAGGTTACTGGCAGATACCTTTGAGTATAAATGCACAAAGATATGCAGCGTTCGTGACTATTTTTGGAACATACAGACCTTTGCTCCTTCCATTTGGATTGAAAAATGACCAATATAATTTCAGTCGACTCTTATGGCTAGTATATTAAAAGGATGTGAAGAATATGCAATCCCTTATTTGGATGATGTGGCTATATTTTCCCAACACTGAGATGATCATTTAAAACATCTAGAGGACATTTTCATTAAGCTAAATGTGCCAAAAATGCACATAAAACCATCGAAGTGCCAATTTGCCCAAGCTTGCGTGAAATACCTTGGACATTTGGTAGGACAAGAGCGAATAACGCCTGTCGATTTGAAAGTTCAAGTTATCAAAGATTTTCCTATTCCTATAAATAAAACTCAAGTCCGTGCCTTTTCAGGGTTAGCTGGTTATTATCGAAGACACATTTTTAACTTGTCTGTAATAGCAGCTCCTCTAACTAACCTGTTAAATGGCAAGAATAGAAAATCAACTATCGATTGGAATATCTCTTGCCAAAGTACCTTCGATGAATTGAAAGAAAAACTTTCTAATAAACCGGTTTTGTACAGCCCTGATTTTACAAAACAATTTATTATTCAGTGTGACGCTTCAAATGTTGGAATTGGAGTTGTGATGCCGCAAGTGATTGGAAACGAAGAACATCCTATTATGTATCTAAATAAGAAATTTTCCCCTGCGGAACCAAAATACAATACTTCCGAGAAAGAATGTGCCGCTATAGTTTTTGCTGTGCAAAAATTAAAATGTTACCTGGATGGTATGGTCACCAAAGCTTTATAATACAAACAGATCATAATCCTCTAATGTCGTTGGAAAAGAATACAGGAACTAATCCTAGACTTTTACGATGGGCCTTGATTTTACAGTCCTTTAACTACTAAATAGTTCATCAACATCAGAATGCTGATAGTTTGAGTCGTATCACATAAAAATTTGAAAAATTAAACTTAAATATATAATTGAAGGGTACATTTTGGTATATATTCCATGTGTCTTAATAAAATTTATAAATATTCTTTTTATTTATGTGTTTTTTAAAGTGTTCATTAATTAGGGATGAGGTGAGTGCATTTCTTAGCGTAAGGTACTACTTAGATAGAACTGGTACGTATATATATATATATATATATATATATATGTTTTTAAACATTACTAAACATTTATAAACTTCTATTTGGTCTTCCTGACTTGAATCAAAAACACAAAACTTTTCATTTCATGAAAAGGTTCTTCCAAGCGGGGAGGGAATAAGTCTGTAATGATTTCGACGACTCGAGAAGGCGCTGCGGATATAGCAACAAGCGATTTTTTTTTTTTTTTTTTTTTTTTTTTTTTTTTAAAAGAAATAGAATAGCGGGCTGTTCGGCGGAATTCGAAAGTGATTTAGAACGGTCCTGTTGAGAATGTAATGGTGGTGCTCCTATTTAAAAAAATGTTCCTGTAAATGAATTTTATGTGCAATCATAGATGATAAATAAAAAATTGATTTAATATATGCTGTGTGATAAATTCACGGTGTAAATTAAATTCAGCGTCAAAACAAAATCTTCCTGTTTTGAACAATCATTACAGTAAAATTTACCTAAAAGTCATATCAAATAATAAAAAATTCCCAAATAGCTTTTAATTATGTTAAAAACGTGCTTTTTGCCTATCTTTCGCTGTTTTCTCCATTTACCCAAAACGGTAATCTTTTTTAAATGTATTAGTGAGGAATATATTCAATCAAATTCAAACTATATATATAACGTAAATGCCATACAAGTTCAAGTTACACATATAACAGAATAAAATATTTTTTGAATTTAATTCAATATTATTGAGGTATTAAGTTTTTCTTTCAAAATTAAATGTATACATTTGGTGATTTTCATTGATTCTGTAATGAACAACCCTAATGCTTTTTTAATGCATTTTTGACCGACTTCTTAAATTGCTATCCTGGGAAAAAACTTTATATATTGCAGCCTGTTTCCCCGTGTGGCAAGAGAGGAAATCGCTAAATCTCTTATTCATACTTACCCCGACAAATAGGAATGCAGAAGCAAAACATTTATCTCTTATTTTTCAACAGTGCATGCAGTTGAACTCAAGACTTTCAAATTTGAAGAGGACAATTCTTCCACTAGGATCATTGTAAGCTGTAAGGTTTGTCATCTAAAAATAATGTGATTCATTGGTATAAATAAGTACTTTGATTATAACTTCAGTATATAGTTCAGTATAAGTTCTCAGATTTTAACTTCAGAAACTTTCAGATATTCCTTAATATTTTAGAATTTTCGTGATAGTGGATTTTTTGCATATTGCATTCTTAAACTTGGAAATAATTCCTGCGTGTTTTCATTTTTGCTCAGTTAAGTTTTCTTTACTTCATACTTTACATACCTCTTAAAGCTTAAATCGAATAATTACAATACGTAGTGACCAGCATAACTGCTAAAATGTGTTATAAGGCTTTTTTGGGCATCCATTGTGATGTTACAGGGAAGACGCGATTTCTTTAGATAACAGACTGTATTTAGTGTTACGGTGAAAAAAATCTGGATGCTTCTAAGTCAATCAAGCCTATAGACATGCATACAGAAACACAGAATCTATTTCCGTTATTAACAGTTGCAACGATCGAAGCTGAGATCTTCTACCCCAAAGAGTGCGTCGCTGCTATTAGATAACTATGACTTCATGTTTGTGGACTACATCGTTTATCATAATTTGAATTTCTTTTTTGAATGGCTCTTTATAATGTACAAAAAAAAAAAAACCCCAGAAATTGTGTTTGTAATTCTCATTAATTTTATGTGTTACGTATGATTAAATGTATATATTTGGTATTTTTCATTGATTCTGTAATGAACAGCCCTAATGCGTTTTTTTAATGCATAATCGTATAATCGATATCATCAATACGTTAAGTACAATAATACTGCAGTCTTACAAAAAACGTGAAGAGTGCTCTGGGCTTTTGGTTCAGCAGTTCGATTCCTAATTCGGCGTCGAATTTTTTAGTGGTTCAGTATTCACTTCAAATAGTATGCCCTGGTCTAATTCACTTTTGTGTGCAAAAAAGACCTTTGATCGACAAACGAAACAAATGAACTAACGTCATGATAGGACTATACTATGCAAAGTAGATAGCTTTCGCTTTGATAGAGAGCAATATGAAATGAATAATGTATTCTCATACACCTATGTGTGAATATCTGGAAGTTTTCCAGGTTTCGTCTCTTGTGATAGCTGAATGGGGAAATGATGACTCTTCTAAAGGCAAACTGCTTTGTTTTTCAGCTGTTTTCAACGGCATAGTTATTCACCATGCTTCAGTTGTGTGGTCTAGCAGCTATTCATAATCTGCATATTTAAACTTAATAATCTATTTTAATTACTTTTACTTTGCTATTTAATTTGTGGGAAACTAATATTTTCATTAGTTCTTTAATGAAAAAAAAACTAAATTTGTAATATTTAAAAACTTTTACAGAAAGCTTGTAAGCATTTTAATATATATCAATAAGATATAAAACAAAAATTATTTAAATGCTTTTATATCACATTCTATTATATCTTGGGATAATGGAATGAAAAGTTTCATATATCCAACAAATCTCATTTTCAGCTGCAAATTTATTTTACATTAGAAAAAAACGATTTAATTTTCCACCACTGAAACTTTTCGAAATAAATTTTTGATTTCATCATATTTATTAATAGCAGCAATGACTAATTTGATGCAAATAAAAGCTGAAAATTTGAGTCTCATTATTCAGATTTTAACTGTTATGTTGTTTTTCCTCCACAATGTTTTGCTTTCTTTTTCTACAGACTTGATCGCAAAACGATTAGACTTTGTTCGTTGAAAAGTCAGTAATAATCCCTTGCAGAAAGACTTGTCCTTAGATATTAAATTGATAATGATTATCTCGTCAGCGTTGATAATGTTCCCAATACATTGCTTTGACTTAACATCCGGAGTATATAGATTACTTTGTTTCATGAAATGAATCGGCAAAAACTAAATTAATTGGCACCACCTCTCCACAAACTAAGCATAACTCATGGGCAACATTTGTCTACCAAATCGAAGTTACAATTTTGCAGCTAAAAATGCAGTAAAAAGTAGGAAATTTACAACATTAAAAGAATTGAAAATTATAAAATAAACACTTTAAAAATTAAATTGCAATATTTGCAATTACATGCACGTTACTTTTTATACATTCCAATTAACCTTTATTTTAAAATTTATTCCTGCAATTTCTCAACTAGCGAGAATAATCCTCCAAACTGTATAAACTGCTTCTTGCATAGTGCAGCCATCTAGTAGTGAGTAATGAAATGAAAAGTGTTCCAACAAACTTATTTGCATATTTATTTTGTTGTTATTAGTTTTCATCACTGCACATGAAGAAAGATGACAACACACTTGGTGGAAAGTATCTGCTTATTTTTAAAACCTTACTGATATTGTGTGTGATGACACATTAATTAAAATGAATAAAATCAAAATTTATTTGTAATTTACCAAATTTTAATGAATCTCAAAGATTAACTAAAGTATGAAGTACCTTAAGGTTTCCACAATTTCATTTCACAAATTGAGTTTTTATTTTTATAAATATAGCTTAAAATTTTAAAGGAAAAAAACCATAAATGAAAAATTATAAAGGAAAAAGCGGGAACTAACTGTGGGTGTGTCAGTGAATCCTTTTAAATAATTCACAACGAGTGTGATTCACATAAGACATTAAGTATCATTTTTAATAAATCAACTATCCTAATACTCAAATGAAATGTAATTGAAATTCAAGCTAATAGAAAGTTTATCTTATGAATCAAATATATATTTGGGAGAGAAAAAATTATTTTCTAATTTATATTCACACTATTTATATTACTCAGTCTCCAATAGGATAAAAATATGAAACTTAATTTTATAAGAAAATAAGCATGTAATTATTTTTAGCAGCTATTAAATTGATACTGAGAGAAAAGTGATTTTAGTAATTATGGTAAATAATAAATCGGATAAATTTTTCATAAAGAAAAATTTTATAAAAGAAGTTGGTTATAGTAGTCGGAACGGCTGCATCAGCACAAGAACTGAACCGAACCGCCAACCTCTTTTTATATCCTGCGCCTGTGGTTTGCGGCGCCGTTGAAATGGGCGCTGTAAACCACTGCGCCACGGATGAATCCGGTAAGGAAGGAAACTTAAGGCTATTTGTATGTTGTTTTTCAATAAATATATCTTAAGCTTGGAAAGAATAGCCAAAATGTTTCTTTTATTGTTTTTCGAAACAGACTTTACGAGATCTATGCAAATTAGAAAAATTTGAGCTGTGATAAAAATTTCGGTAACGCATTGATGTATTTATACAAGTTTTAAAATATTTTTAATTTATTCTATTTTATGTGGGACGTCTTGATATAAAATTTTTTTAGCAGTATTAAGTTCGAACTATTGTTACTGAATATAAAAACTTCTTATTTGCTTGTGTTTGACCTTACTTTCCATCTCAAAACAATAAATATATATTTATTCCAAATGTGGAAAATTAAATTTTTTCCCAAGAAGCCGGTATCTCAATACTGCCATCTATCATTTGAAAATGAAACTAAATGATTTTTATTTACATACCATTCATCTATGTTTATAAACCTGTGTCTTCGAAGAGCTTGATTTTATAAATGAATAAACACATTTTAAAATTATTTATATGAAAAAAATTTTTATAAATGAAATTACAATTAAAACTTATAGAAAATTATTTTTATCTTATGTTATGTAATTTTCAAAATGAATAAATATTACATTTTATAAATGTAAAGAAGTTTACAAGCCAAGAGTTTGTAGAAAATTATCATACAGTTGAAAATTATTAATATTAAAGGGAAACAATATAAGAAAAACATTATTTTCTTTTAATATTCTCATGTGTATAGTACAACATTAACTATTACTGTGTTATGTTACCATATTAACAATTACTAATTATCATTAAATTTTTATACAAGTCTTTTCTATATTCAAATTTTTAGAGATGAGTCCAATATATGATTGCTTTACATCATATATTATATTCTAACTTCGTTGGTGGATTGATTGATTAAATTTTTTCATTAAAAATTTAAAAAAATAGTATGAAAAATTCCAAGAGAGAGAATTTTAACAATCAGTGAGAAAATTATCAGTCTGATTATCACTGCATCATGAAAATCATGAATAATTAATTTTTTTTTTAATTTTATAAAGAAATGACTTTGGGAGTATTGTTAGTTATTAGTACGAAAAAAATTTTCCAGATTTTGTCGAATATTAACATTCAATGGGAAGAAAAGCGGCTGCTCGATTTTTGCTTTTTTTAAGAATCGAGCTTTTTTGCTCGATTCTTAAAAAAAAATTTTTTTTAAGAATCGAGCAAAAAAGCAAGTTGTAAAATTTCTCTTGATTGATGATAGGTTTTGATTTAAGGATAAATAATGTTGGTTTAAACATTATCCTTAATAGCTCTTCCTGATGTTTTCGACAGAGTAGCTCTGCTCTCTGATTTACAGGCTGTAATTATGACCATAAGCTCAATCGCTCCCCCATCTTGTGAAATACTCCATATCCAGAAGCTCTTAGAAATTCTGACATCACGAAAGAAACGTGTTGGGTTTCAGTGGGTACCTGGGCACTCTAGCAACTATGGAAGCGAACAGGTGGACTTCTTCGTAAAGAGGGGTGCAGGACTTCTCCAGCCAAAATACACATAGAGATTTCCTACCATACTATAAAGCTATACCTAAAACAAGTTCTTAAAAGAATTCAAGCTTGTAAACTGCAAGACAGGATAAAAACCAAGCAGTGGAAAGATGACCTTCTAAATATCCTTGATGTTCCACGTTGTGAAATGGTGGTGCAGTTTCGACTCCTGACGGGTCACGACTGTCTGAATGAACTCTTGCATCGCATTGGCATCTTAAATTCATCCGACTGTCTGCTGTGCAACTTGACAGGACCCATGAATAGAACCCACCTCCACCACTATGTTGCACTGCATGGCTGCTCTGAATCATCGCTTTATTGGTAAGTCAGAGAACATTTGGGCCAAAGATTCAGGTCATCTCGTTTATGTTTATGTACTGTATTCACCTGTCTTGTCTTCGTCTCATGTCTATTTTGTGATTTTTCACGTGTTTTATTGTGCTATTCCTTGTATTTGTCCTATCATTGGAAATAAAAGAAAACATTGTCCTCATTATTGAAAAGGACTATTAATTATAGTCCTTTTTTTTAGCTTTGTGCATTATTTGACCATGGCAAGAATAAATAAACTATCTCATTTTTAAAAAGAATGCATACTTGTATCATTTTTAAAAAAGAATGCATACTTGTATCATTTTTAAAAAAGAATGCATACTTGTATCATTTTTAAAAACGACAGCTAAGTAGAACACTCTGAGTTCGAGACTATAATAATGCATAGAAACAGAACAGTCAGATAATGTTGGTATATGTATGTGTGTATAATTGTGTCGTCCCTTTTTGAATAAAATAATTATGACATTCCGGCTTTTTTAATAAGTATTACACTATAAAATACACTGCAATACAAATTTCATTCATAGTTTTCTCTAGCTTCGAATGAAGGTTAAAAACAATCTCTCTTTTCTTCAGAGAACTTATTACTTCCCCAGCAAACATCGCAAAATAATTTAGTCTTTGTTTTTCACATTTTCTTGTGTTATGAACTTTGGAACTTTCTAACTGAGTAAACTATGCTTCTTAGAGGTGCTTTGAAAAGCATCGATGAAACTCTAAAAAAAGTTCCAGAAGAACTTTGGAACTGAATTGAAAACGTTTTTATTGTGAGAGGAAACTATAATCCATAAAATCTCAAAGTCTGGTAGCATACCTAGTTCATCTAAATTTTAATTTTAAAATAAATAATTGTCTCTAACTATATATATACCCATTTGTGACTTTTATGTTGTCATGGAACACTCCTGATTTAGAAAAACACTTTCTCGCAGTTTTGAAATAAAAATCTTTTGAGCTTATTCGAGCATTTCGAGAATAAATCAGGAATTTTTGGAAATATTAGGAATTTTGAGGGAATAAAAAAAACCACATCTTTCGTTTTATGAATTATTTTGTCTTATATCAATGAAGAAAAGTAAAATAAACTACGAAAATGCGTAAAAAAACATAAATGTCTGTTCTGTCTTCTAGTAAAGAAGTTTATTATTTTCTTACTGAGAAAAACAAAAATACTTGTTTAATAATAAAAATAATGAATTAATATTTAATAAAAAATATATCAGAATATATTTTTTAGGACTGTCAAAATAAATGTTGACATTTCCATGCTTCTATCGTTATAAATTCTTAAATTCATACAGAGAAAAAGATAAAAAAAAATATTTTTTCCCAACATTAATTCTTGAAGTTATTTTAAATTTGTCATTAACGCAAAATCATTTTCTTTTCCCGAAAAACTTCCTATTACCGCAATTAGTAGTATAAATAATAAAATAAGGGGTTTTTATTTATTTTAATATTTTTAAGAATTTTGTTATAAGATATCTTATAACAAAATAACTTCAAAAATTTCTAAATCAGTTAAAAACTTTCAAAACTCTCGATATCTTTAAAAAATCCTATGATTTTTTTTAAAATTCCCAAAGGAATAAATCGGGTTTATTTCCGGAAATAAACTCGGAATTTTCCCTCCTTTACAACACTACCGCTGATATACGCCGCGGCATTTATTCAATGGGATGTTAGATGTGTTCCTGGGGTACAACAGAACAAACAGCTTTCATACGTTGCCAAAGTGGATCTGGTGTGGTAGCTGGGGATGTAATCTGGGTCAATCATTGAGCAACTATAGACCACGTGTTTTCTATCAGCGAAAGATCTGGAAAGTCAGCCAGGGAAGCAATTCAGTCTGGCGATTGACGAAGACTAATTGGACAATGCGTACCACGTGTGGTTGAGCAATATCCTGTTGAAATATGGCTGTGGGCAAGCCTTGAAGGTAAGGAAGGACAACTGGCTCCAAATCCTCGGAGATGTAGCGCTGACTGCTTAAAGTACCGGCATTGCGTACTAGAGGAGTGCGAGAATGATATCCAATACCACCCCATACCATAATACTCGGTGCAACTCCAGTGTGGCGGTGCATAACGCAGCTGTTCAGCATCCTCTCTTTACGGTATCTCCAGATTCGAATACGACCATCGTGGTGTTGCAGACAAAAGCGTGACTCGTAGATAAAGACAATTTCATTCCATCCTGCCGACCACATCCTTCTTTTATCGCACCATTGGTAGCGGAGACGTTTGGGGTTCTGTGTCAAGGGTAGACGAAGCAATGAACGTTTTGCGGACAGACAACTCTTCTGTAAACAATTGCGTTAAATGGTATGCGCAGACGCTGGGCGATGTGTTACCCACTGAATGTGCTGTGCTATGGTTCATGTTGTGGCTGAGCGATCCTTCACTGTTATATCCACAAATTGCCTGTCATCACGTGAAGTGGTGCACTGAGATGAATGCGATCGAAACACCTGTTCGTCGTATCCTCCTGCATCCAATGATCACATATCCGCATTCCAGTTGTTTTGTTTCGTCCAACACGACTATTGATTTCCCTGAAAGATAATTTACAATCTCGGTAGGCCACTACCCTTCCTCTGTCCACCTCGGATACTTGATCAAAAAATGATCACTGTTTTCTTAGAGGCTTATGCCTCTTAGAAAACATCGATCATTTTTTTGAAAAAACCACAATTTCCGAACTGGAAATCGCTGAAATCTCCAAGCCTTAAATAGCGCTATGAAGTGGCGACACAGGCGCTCGTGATTTGAGCTGAAATTCCAATCATTAGCATATCTCACCTCCGCTAATGCATGTTGTAAATTTCATGTTATTTGCATGCTTTCTTCAGGGTGTTGCATTTATGGTGGACAGCATTGTATATTATTAATTTTATAAATTTTATATACAATTAATATAAATTTTTTATTTTCTGTAACAGTAGTTTGAAAAATTTCAGCAAACATATGTGAAAAATTTAATTAATGTCTTCTATTGTTTTCAATGAAATATAAACTGTGTTTAGAGTCATAAAGCCATTGATCGCCCATATAAATTAAATAAAATTAGAGAACAACTGAAGAGCGGAAAAATTTAAATTATAAATAACTATGTTTTTAAAAAACTAAAATTATCTCTATATAATAAACTCCTTTTCCTCAGTTGAAAATTTGTAATTTACTTCCATTTAAAATTTTTAGCCCGAGGAACAAAGCCTAAAACACTTGGTGGAAAACTCCAATTAAAGCTGCAACGCGCAACGTTGCCAGGTATTTCAAACCTGCTGGAAATTCAAAATCGTCGTGCGCTCTGCCTATTTTCTGACTACATAACTACTACATAAATGGCGTCATTTTGTCACATGTGTTTTACGCACGACGCTTAGATCATTGCTAATGACACATCACGTGCGATTAACGGCGCATTTGCGCCCAGCTGAAACCATGAAGACCCAGCCACTTTAGGGATTATGATGGCACACTCATTGGGCGCTACACTATATAAGTTGCCATCACTTCAGGCCATAGCAGTGTTAGAAAGGATGAAAATCCTAAAATAATCAATAAGTGATGCAAATAAAGTTATATAACATTTATATCACTTGTTTTTATACAAATGTTCAATTCTAGTTTTTTTGGCACAGGAATGGTATGCTAACAGAAGAAATTTAAAAAAAATTTTTTTATTCAAATTACTTTATTTTATACAATTTTTTCTTGTAAACAATGTTTCATTGCACTTTTGTAATCAACACTGAATTAAAATTTCAGAATTGTTTGCACTCAGAAATATAATATATTAAAAAAAGAAGTGTTTTTTAATAAATAATGTGAGGTTTATCCTGAAGAAATTAGATAATTTCATGCCAAACTGTTCCTGTGAATTTTGGAATTAGAAATATTTATATTAAGAGAGATGTAAATATTAGATTTAGCAGATAAAAAAAATAACAAAAGTTATATATTTTATTTTAAATATAAAAAGAATAATTTTTATAATTAACTTTATATTGCTATTATATGTATTTCCTGTGTATCAAATAAAAAAATGTGGAAGTATTAATCTTCACATTTACAAAAAATTTATAGTTTAATGCTTTATACACAATTTCTAGAAGTTCTTTTGTTAGAAAAGAGGATTACGAAACATAATATTCATCTGAAAAAGAGAAAGTCACACAAACTTGAGAGCTATTATTTCAGAATATCCGATTTATATATTCCGATATTAGAATACTTGTAAAGTTAAACTTCAACATAAAATACATTATAGCAATTGTGTATTTTATGCGACATCAATTTATGTCTCTATGGGAATGAAATTTCTATTTGGAATAAGATTTATGATGAACAGCTGAATTATCTTCTATCTGATTTGATATACATAAATATAACTACACAAAAAATGAATTCAACAGCTGCTGCATCTCAATTTGAAAATCAGTCATGTTTTTATAATCACTGTTAAGATGAGCATTTTAAGTTAAATATAATTATGGAGAACTACAGATTCAGTTAACAATAAGTAAATTTAATAATCAACTGAAATCCCATAATTGTGTGTATACAGTTTATTTATAAAGCTTTATAATATTAAGTTAAAATGTTATGAAATGAAAATATAGTAATTGAACAAAATTTTCACCACTCTTCTAAATTTATTCAACATGACTTCTTGAAACTGACATACATACATACATGGTAAACACACTTGTGACATTGCAAAAGTTTTGCTTTGAGAAATAATAAGATATACTTCAAAATTTGGAACAGATATTTGAATATTTAGGTAGAGAATATTGCAGAATATCTAATATATTTACATAGTAATTACAAAAAAAAATCACAATATTTTTATAACTTCTGTTATTCATTATAACAGTCTGAAAACAGAAAAAGAGAAGTAATGTATACTATAAAATACATCTATATAATACAATTCATGCAATTTGATTGATAAAAATGGGATTTCACATTATTTGCAAGAAAAACTGAATTCTGATTTATTAAATAATAACAGTATTTTTCAGATAAACTTAGGGAAATTAGAATTTCTGAAGATAGGTTATTATCATATAAATCAGAACAAATAAATTAAATATCGAGAAAATAGTATTTATTTTGATGCAATTTTAACAAATGAAATGCCGGAAAATATTTCAGCAAGTGATGATAAAATGGTGTAACCTAAATTGTACAAAATAATTTTGACAAGCAATATTTTTTATATTTTTAACAGTGACTGTTTATCAAAGAAAGCATTTTTAAACAAAATTAAACACTAATCTACTTAAAATAGCATTTCAAGATATATTTATATTTTCTAAGAGAACAATGCATATGAAGGAAATTTTTAAACACAGAATTATATTCTATCAATAAATATTTTTCAAATCTAACAGACGCATATTTTAATTTTAAAAATTTAACATTTTCAATAAGGAACAAGGAAATAAATAATTTAAACAATCAAAAATAATAATTTGATTAAACTTTCTGAAAATGCAAAAACTTTACACGGATGGATAACACAATATACTTTTTCTGGCACAATAAAATGAGAAAAAAAAATCAAAAATATATACAATTTTAAACATAACAGGAGATTAAGTGAAAGTTTAAAATAATATCATAATTTCTTTATGTTCTCTTTGACTAGCTTTTCTTAAACAGACAAACAAGAACTTTTCATGAAGATTTCTTCATATCATTTTTATACAAATTTTACACAAAATTCTTAAAATGGCATTGTAAAAGTCTATCTAGATATATATATATATATACAATCCTTATATAATGTAGAAATCTGTTGGCACTTTACACTTTTGTTTCTGGGCCATCAGCACGAGTGCAAGAAAACGAGTTTCGTAGTTTCACTAGTAAAATAGTACAAATATGTCCATAAGCTCTATTGTACCACTCAGGAGATCGACCTCTGAAAATAACCAACAACTCATTACTGAAAATCACACAATATAGATTTAAGAAATACAGTTGATTAATTTGTGTAATTGAATTTCTCTTACATTTTATTATATTTTTAATACTAAATAACACTTCGCAAATTTTTAAATATATTAGAGAAGATATTGTGTTGAATAATGGATTTATTAACAACTATATTTTTTATAACACAGGCAATTTTACAGGCCCTACTTATTTTATTAATTTACCCATACAACAACAGTTTTCCTTTCCACCAAATAATTATACAATATATTCTTGTATATGCTTCAAAATACATGAGAATTTTGATAACCAGAATTACATATTTTTAGTAATAGAAATTATTGTTATTTTTTTTAATAATAAAAGTGGACATATATATATTTTAAGAAGATTATATATAGCCGTATAATCAGTTATGGACTATAAAAGAAGGCAATGAATATCTTGCAGCATATTTTTATTAAGACGAAAAAAGCATGTCTACAATTCAAAATAAGTAATTGCAATAATTAAATAAGTAACGCTATTAAATAAGATGTTTAATTAAGTACGATAAAAATTTTCATTCTACATGGTAAACATTTTTTTCTGAATATTTCAAGATGAATATATGTGGAACATTATCAATTCTTAGATATTAGACAATAAAGAACTTACATATAGATGTCGATATCTTCACAGTAACAGTTTTAAAATTATGGCTTCACAATTTGCCTTTTTCTCAGAAAAATATCCAATTGTTTTATGAAAAAAATTCAGATGAATTATACTAGGATTCAAAGACAAAACGATTGATAAACTATCGGGGAAATTAAGAAAGTCTGATTTATATAAAAATAAAAATTTCAAGGCGAATCTGATTATTAAGTAATAATGAGTAAAAAACGAGAGACTGGAAATGTGATTCTCAGGCTAAAATTAATTTGAGAATAAGTACTCACGAGTTCTCATTTTTATATATAATTTTATACACAGAAGCATTTATTTTTAATTGCTGAAAGAAAAAAGAATTAAAGAAAAATGTTAATTGAAAAAGAAATAAAATAAAAATTTAAATTTAAACAATTTTACTTACTTTGTATCTGCTCTGCTTATATGTGTAATGCGAGATTTTCCAGATCCACATGGTTCAATTAAATAACGTTATGCCAACATTAAGCCTCTTACACTAACAGGTAAAATGTCTACATTTGAAAGTTCTACTGATGTTTCAATAAGAATACATGCGCCTTTAGGTAAATCAGTTCTCCACGATCTAAAATTTTTTTAAAAATTATATTAAGAAATATACTATTCATTTAATATAATCATTTAAATTAATAATAATGTAGTAAAAATTAATCTTTGTAATGGCAAAATAAACAAACATGGCTATAATATGGCAGATTAAACACACTGATTAAAAACATTACAAATTAATATATATATATATATATATATATATATATATATATATATATATATATATATATATATATATATATATATATATATATATATATATATATATATATATATATATATATATATATATATATATATATATATATATATATATATATATATATATATATATATATATATATATATATATATATATATATATATATATATATATATATATATATATATATATATATATATATATATATATATATATATATATATATATATATATATATATATATATATATATAAATGCTGAACACTCATTACTACTGCAATATAAATGATAAAACAAAACATTTGTTAATTATAAAAATGACTTAAATTAATGCTATATTCATGATTTTTGAAATTTATCTGAAAATACCAGATTGCGTTTTCAAGTGATTTTCAGATGAATTTTATTTTAAACATTTTGTCACCAAATCATTTCAATATAATCGATCACTTGTTCCCATATATTCCTAATGAAGGAATAATCATGATATAAACAATCTAGTTGAATATAAATTCATAAATTTACAATATTTTTTTATTATACAAACAAATAAAAATTTGATCACATTCATATTAAGCAAAGTGGCCAATTCCTAAAATACTCAATTACATAATCTTAAATGATTTAACCTTTCAGTACTATACAGTACAATGCAGTGAGTTAAGAATAAAGATAGCTAAAAAGTGACAAAACCTGGAATTATATTCTAAATTTTATGAAGCATAAAAATTTTACTTCATTTTTTTAAATTATCTTTTATTATTAATCATATTTTAACCACATAAATCAAAAATATTATTTAAAAAGTATATTAAAAACAGTCATTTACTTTTTTTCAAACAAAAAGTTTTTAGGGAAATTGATTTTACAAATGAGTAAACTAAGTTGAAAAATTTAACAATTTTAATAACTTATTAAAAAAAAAAACTTATTCCCTGAATTTTCTAATTTTAGTTTTTATAATATTGTCTTAGAGAAGACAAGGTTTTATCACCACGATCTATATTCATGATTAATCAGTATGTTATTTATTTTTTAAGGAAAAAATATTGAGAAAATAGTATATAATAAAATTTATTTTTACACAGGATAACCATTTGTAGGCTAAACATAAATACTACATTCATATAAATTTTTAGTAGTGAGAAAAAAGTTAGTAAATTTGGAAAAAATATCATAGTTAACATTAAATTTAATGATTATAATTCTCATGAAGTGCAACTTAGCTAAAAAAAAATTGCAATATTTCCACAATAGGCTATTAGAATATTTTTGACAAATTAAAAAATATATCCTCTTCATACAATGAGTTAGAAAATATGTTAAAGTATGTTAAGCTACCACTGGTAGGATAAGAAGTTTCTAACTTAGCTTACATGAAAGTCTGATATATATTAATAATTTTAATTTTGCTACATTTTTATTATATGAAAAATACAGTCTGATGAGCATGCAACTGAAATAAAAATAACAAATGTAATTACTGCAATGAAAAAATTAGCAATTTTATAAATTGAAAAAAAAGGCAGAGTCATAACAAAACAAATCTTAATTTTTTATTATTTAAATAAAATAAGAGAACAATTGGTTAGTATGAAAATGATGTCAACTAAATCAGAGAGTAAATTAAATCAAGTTAAAAATTATATCCTTTTAGTTTTCGGGAATTAGAAACATTACAATTATATATATATATATATATATATATATATATATATATATATATATATATATATATATATATATATATATATATATATATATATATATATATATATATATATATATATATATATATATATATATATATATATATATATATATATATATATATATATATATATATATATATATATATATATATATATATATATATATATATATATATATATATATATATATATATATATATATATATATATATATGTATGTATATATATATATATATGTATATGTATATATATATATATGTATATATATGTATATATGTGTATATATATATATATATATATATACACACACACACACACACATATATATATATATATATATATATATATATAAACTTGTAATTTACATAACTGCAATTACGTACTTTTTGTCTTAAAAATATTTCATGTATTAAAAAATACTTGTGTTAAAAGTTCACACATGAATAAGAAATTTTAAATTTATAAGAGACCTGAAAATTTATTACCTTAGTATACAAAAATCGCAAGGTGGATGAGGTGGTAAGGAAGAGCTCTGGTATTGAATAACTTCGGTTTGTTTATCAATGCGGCTAACTACACGGCATTTTGTATATGAATTGTCCCACAGATGTCTAAAAAAGAAAGAAAATAATTATCAAATTTTGATAAGAGATTGCGTGAAAAACTGCAAATTAACTTTATTTTTTTAAATATAGATATCAAAAATATACACTTTTAATGGGAAAGAATGTACAAAGTACATACATTTTTAGAAGAGATTGTTACTAAATGAAAAAAAATATATTAAAAAGAATTGTAAAATTCTCACAATTATGAAACCTCAAATCTTACATTTTACAATTTATGTTGTTACTTTATGTCTTTCTTTAAACCCTCTGTTAACAGATTTTTAGGATTTCTGAAATACGATATTTTTTTTTTTTTTTGAGATTCGTTAGTTTGCTTATTTACATAATCATGAAAGAGAAAATCTCTGTAAAATCACACATGCAACTCAGCCTGAAATTACTTGACATCAAATGACTAAAATATACATGAGTCAACTTAAAAACTGGATCCACATATGCATACTGTAACTAATTTTCATTACTTTTGGAGAATTCTCCTAAGGAACTTTTGTTACATAAATTGTATATATTGAAATTAATTTATAGTTTTTGAATAAAATAGATCAGTATTTTGAAATATATTATATTTTGATTATTTCATTTAAAAATTTGCTGAGATAATCAATTTAACTTATATGTGATACTGCTATTTTCTATTAGACTTTAATAATAATTTTTTTGAGTTTAATTTTCAAATATGAGAAAAAAAATTTTTTATCATACTCTTATAATATTATATTATTCGCTAGGCGGCTGATTATGTTATAATACTTTAAAATCCACAAGTATACATTATCAGTAAAAATTATATGCCCCATTTTAAAGTTGTATATAAAATTAATCAATGTTACTTATAACTTACTATGAATTTTGCTATTTAGTTTCCTATGTTTTCTTTAAAATCTAAGAAACAAATTTAAATTCAAATAATTTAAATAATTTTAAAAGAAATAATAGTCTAATTTTTTCTCGTAATAGAATCGAACATGTGTGAGAACAGCGATGTTTTTTCAATAATGATCTTTCTTATAAAAATGTATAAATCGATTCAAAACTACTTCATATGAAATCTTACTAAATTGATAGATTTTTCCAATTAAAATATTTTTATATATTTAATGGATAAGAAAATAGGAGTGTTTTGCGTTTTTTAGACACCTTTAATTTTAAAATTTGTCATAAATTGCAATACAGTGCAGAAGAATAGATTCAGTAATTGTAAAGTTTTGGTTTCTAGAATGCTTTACAGATTTGTCTGGATCTGTTTAAAAATAAATACAAACCTTTCTCTAAGTATTCTATTCAATAATTCAACTGGTGGTGCTTCTACTTCAGTAGAAACTTTCCACAACTTCAATGGGTGACCATCGGCGACTTTTTTATAAGATAAATCTACATGATCATTTTGAGAGACAGTTTTCCAGCCTTTATACTTCTCTTTGGTTTCCTGAAAAATATAATAATAAGATTAGTTAAATTACAATTTTTAAAAAATAACTATAATAAGAAATAACATAAAATTATTATTTTATAGAAAATCTAGCAGAATTTTTTTGTTTGCTTCTCTTACATACTATAAAGTAGAGGCATCAAACTTAATTTTGTAGTGGGCCATATATTAAATTTAAAATGTGTAGACTGGTCAGATTCAAATAAAAAGAAAAGTACTGAATTACTATAACATTTTATTTACTTAATTATACAGTATATAATATACGGTTGATAAAAATCATATCAAAGTTATAAAAGAGGGTAATTATTTTGAGCTTGAGGATCCAGATACCTGATTTCTCTTGTTTTTGACAAGCTCATTGATGTCAAGTATACTGATTGCAGTTATTTTAAGAATTGATTTGAGATTTGATTTGCAAATTTTTCTTCATCGATGATATGTTTGATTTAAGAATAAATAACGTTGGTTTAAACATTGTCCATAGTAGTTCTTCCTGGTGTTTTTAACAGAGTGGCTCTGTTCTCTGATTCTCAGGCTGCAATTCAGGAAATAAGCTCAATCTCTCCTCCATCTTGGGAAATTCTCCATACCCAGGAGTTCTTGGAAATTTTAACAATACGAAAGAAACGTGTTGTGTTCCAGTGGGTACTATGAACGTGAGCTATGAACTAAGTAACTATTTAATTGGGTAAGCTATTCTTTATTAGAGGTACTTTGAAAGGCATCGAGGAAACTCAAAAATAAGTATCGGAAGAAGCTTGGAAAAAAATCAAAATTCAAAATGTTTTTAACGTGAGAGGAAACCAATTTATAAAATCTCAAAGTCTGGTAGCATACCTAGTTCATTTAAATTCTAATTTTAAAATAAAATAAAAAATTGTCTCTTGCAACCCATTTATGACTTTTATGTTGTCATAGAACACTCCTGACTTAGGAAAATGCTTTGTCGCAGTTTTGAAAAAAAAATTTTTGCTATACATTACACACACACAATGCATTGACTTCTCAATAATCAACGTCTTAATTATCTGTTTTGTAAACCTTCAAGGCATTGAAAAACACATTTCGCTTTATATAGCCTTATATACGAAATATAATGCAAAAAACAACGCAGTTTTCTGAAACAAAGTAAAAGGTAATGTAAATCATTTTATATAATTTCCTTAATTTTGAAAAAAAACGGTGGTTCATTTAAAAACTGCGGACTACCATTAAGCGGATTCATACTCAGTTTTTACGTATATCTCAAACTTTCGGGAACATTTAAGGTCTACCCACACGTGCTGACATCACTTTGCCGGTGTAGCCAGAATAACGTCAGTACGCGTAGATCGACGTGTCCAACGGGAAGCGATGGCGGTCCCGCAAATCACGTCTACCGAAATTCTGCAGCATATGTAAGACACCTTCGATGTTCCCATATCGAGCAGAACCATTTGCTGTCGATTGGTTGATAGTGCCCTGCGCTAATGAAATCCGTTAAGAAGGCTGCCATTGACACTTGAGCATAGACGCCAACGTTTTAAATGATGTTGGATTTGAGTGATGTGGATGACGAAGTGTCACAGGATCATCTTCTCAAATGAGTCACGTTTTTGTTTCTTCAGTGATAGTCACCGCTTACGCCTGTGGCGTCGACATGAAGACATGTCCAACCCTGCAGCAATCATAGAACGCCCATCGCATGATAACACGGTATCGTGGCATTTGGGGCACCATTGTATACGATTCTAGACATCTGTAGTTCGTATTCATGGCACTATGACAACCCAACGTTACGTGGATGATGTGCTGCGGGCGATGACTCTCCCCTTTATTCAGGATGTTCCCAATGCCCTTTACCAGCACGATAATGTCCAACCACACATTGCTTGTATCAGCCAACATGTTCTGCAAGGTGTGAATTTGCTTCCTTGACCACCATGCTCGCTAGATCTCTCACCAATTGAACACGTTTGGGATATGATTGGATGTCGTTCGAAGATCCTGCTACTGCCTCCTTCCGAAGACGTACTTTTGCAAATGGTTGACAGTAATGGAGAGCCGTTTCTTAGGACGTCATCCGTATTCTCATTGAATCCATGCCTAAAAGTTTTCCTTCATCTATCGCTTTTGAAGATTGCATAAAAAGTAGTAAAAAGTAAAAGTAATTCAGGAACAAAAATGGCTAAATTTCGTCTTTTTATTTATTTACATTCTTTTTTTTTTCGTTTTTATATAAGTGTTGCCAAACAAGGGCAACTAAATGTTTAAATCTCTCGAAGCTCGTATGTGGCCTCCGTGCGTGCAACATCATTTAAATCTCTTGAGGTTGGTACATAGCTTCCGTGTACGCAACATCCTCCCCACCCTGGTTAACCTCGAGGGGGATGACCAGCTGCATTGGCCGGTAAATGGTTTGTCCGTTGGTTCTCAGTTTGCACGTACGGACCTTGTTGTCGCGGCCAAGGATAACTGCCTCCACACGTGCTTTCTTCCAGGTATATCGAGGTCTGATGTCTTCCTGTAGTAGTGCTATGTCTCCAACACGGATTTCGGGTCGTTTCGGTGGGTTTCTCAAGTGATGGAATGATCTTAGGTCCATCAAATATTCCCTCTGCCATCGTCTCCAGAAGGAGTCCATAAGTTGTTGACGACTCCTCCAAATTCGTGTAAGGTTAGAGTGGGAATTTGGTGGTCCAGTTGGGATCGTTGTCAGTCGTTTTCCTATTAGGAAATGCGCTGGGGTAAGAACTTCCTCAGGATCATCCGTCAAGCCATATTCGTGGACAATCGGTCTACTGTTTACGGCGGCTTCTATATCGCACAGTATAGTCGTTAGTCCAGTGGTGTCCAGACAAGCTTTGCCGAGGGTCTTTCTCAGACACTGTTTGATAGTTCCAATCATTCTCTCCCACCATCCTCCCCACCAAGCCGCTTGAGGGGCGATGAATTTCCAGATTATGTTGTGATGAGCATAGAACTGGTGTACTTTGGAAGAAGAAATGATGTTCCACAGGGACTTCAATTCTCTGTCAGCGGCACAGAAGGTTGTTGCATTGTCTGTGTAAACTGTGTGAGGAAGCGAGCGTCGGGACACAAATCGCTGAAGTGCAAGTAAGAAATCATCAGTGCTTAAGTTACAAACCACTTCTAAATGTATGGCTCGGGTTGTAGCACAAATAAATATGACGATGTAAGCCTTTGTAACCAATTTGCTGTTCTTCACGTGCAGCGGTCCTGCAAAGTTAATTCATGTGGTTTCGAATGGAATCGACTTCTGAATTCACTCAGCGGGTAATGGAGCTTCTATCTGTTCACCACATTTTTGCTTCAGTATCTTGCAAGGAAGACAAGAGTGTATGACCTTTTTAATGGCCTGTCTTGCTCTCAATATCCAAAATTCAGAACGAAGCTGAGAAAGTACAATCCGGACCCCAAGGTGATGCAATTGTAAGTGTGTTTGGCGTATAAGTAGACTCGTGAAAGGATGAGATCCTTCTAGTAAGATCGGATGTTTCTCAGATTCAGATAAATCAGAAAATTGTAGCCGGCCACCAAGACGTATCAACTTGTTGTCAAAAATTGGGTTGATTTTTTCCAATTTCGAGTTTTTGGGAAGAGACTTTGAATTCGACAAGGCTTCATATTCCAATGGAAATGACTCTTTCTGAACGGTTTCTATCCAATAGTTGCGAGCTTGATTGAGTTCTGTGGCATTCAACTCGCTAAATATTTTGTCTTGTGTTTTGCAGTTATGACTGAAGCGAAAAATTCAAGATGTCACACGTAACAGTTTAAAGTATGGACTGTAGTTTTGAGCATTGATAATTGGCTGAGTTAAGGCAATGTTAAGAGTCTGAACTTCCTTCTTCTTCGATTCTAAATTGTGAGTGTAATGTTCATAAGTGCTATTAGAATCAGACCAGTTTTCTTCAGGTGTAGTTAACCACTTAGGGCCATGCCACCAAATGTCTAGATCTTTCAGTGTTGATGGTGAGGCACCTCTAGATAGTATATCAACAGGATTGTTTTTACCGGGACAATGTCTCCATTGGGAAGGATTAGTATGAGAAACAATTTCTGTTACCCTATTGCAAACAAAGGTTTTCCATTTGTTAGGATCACTGCGTATCCAACCCAAGGCAACTCGATAATCACTCCATAACGTTGCATTTGTCGTAGGAATATTAGTCTCACTACAGAAGTATAGCAGAAGTCGAGATCCCATCAAAGCTGCTAGGAGTTCTAAACGTGGCAGGGTGACTTTCTTGATAGGTGCAAGTCTGTTGCGGCTGCACACTAGCTGCACATCTACTTGATCATTATGAGAACTAACAATGTATAATACTGCTCCATAGGCTCGTTCTGATGCATCACAAAACACATGAATAGTAAATGTCAAGGAAGAGATACCTATGTGTTGGGGAATTTTCAGAGAGCAGATATCATCAAGTTCTTTAACAGCTGCGTGCCATGAAGTTGCCAAGCTCGATGGAAGGATTTCGTCCCACTTGATACCAAGAATCCATGTATCTTGGAACAGGATTTTTCCAAAAATTGTAAAAGGGGAAAACAGTCCTAGTGGGTCGTAGAGACTAGCTATACAATGGAGTAACCATTTCTTTGTTAGTGGTTTGTTTTCAACAGCACATAGAGAGGTAGTGAATGTATTTCCTTAAGTGTCAGTTTCTGTGTTCCATTCTATACCCAGTACTTTAACGGTTGTCTTGAATCCTTCATCTTGTAGATGGTTCTGGAGCACTGTGGAGTTAGTAGCCCATTTACCCATTGGAATTTCAATCAATTGCATCATCTCTCTCTGTGCAGTGTAATAATTTCAGATTCTGTTTTTACACTAGCAACAAAATCGTCCATGTATAGATGTTTGTGAATCATGGGAGCAGCAGTTGGAAAATCTTGCATGTGATTCGAAGCTAATTCACGTACCGTGGCACATAACAGGAAGGGACTGCATGCTAAACCAAAGGGTAAACGAGTAAATCTGTATGTAATTATTTCATCTGTGAAAGTAGAGTCCTCTGCTAACTTGAACCATAGGAATCTTGTGGAGTTTCTATCTTTCTTGTTCAAGCTCAGTTGCAGGAATGCTTGTTTTCCATCACCTGTTATAGCAAATTTGTGTAATCTCAGTCGAAGAAGGCATCCGACTGTTTCCGGCAACAGGTTAGGGCCAATCTCTAAAGTGTCGTTTAGCGATGGGAGTCCTGGCTCATGAGACGAGGCGTCAATTACTATTCTCCATTTGATATCTGTTCATGTTACCTTTTTCACAGCATGATGAGGCAAGTAGAATACGAGGTCCTCACTGGAGGGCTCGCAAACTTCAACTTGTCCCTGTGAAATATAGTCCAGCATACATTTGTTGTATTCTTCCTTCATAACACTATCAGATGCTAGTGTTTCTGGAGAGATACCAAGCGTTTTTCTGCAGTAGCTATGTTAGTCGACAAAAGTGATGCTGTAGGCTTTCTCGGCAGAGATACAACTCTACGATTTCCTTCAGTCTCGTATGTCTCTTGAAACTCTTGCATAATTTCATTTTCTCGGATAATCATGTTCCTAAGCTGAATGTCTTTGATTCCAATGTGGTCCAATTCTCATAAGCAACGCACTTGATCATCCAAACAACCACCAGGAATCTGCACAGAAACATGGTGAACTGATGAAACAGGTGCGATAGTGGTGTGTATTCTTGACCCATTAAGAATCCAACCAAAGATAGAAGGTACAATAGCAAGAGAGTCTGTGATCTTGATTGGAGGTTCGGAAGTGATTACATGCCAGTAGAAGTCACCACCAATAAGCAATTCAATAGGTAAGTTGACGTCTCCTGAAGGATCAACAAGAATCAGCTTTTGTCTACGAGCAAAGTGAAAGACCTCAACAGGAGCAGCTGGGTGTGTAGCATATTTGTTTGTACTCTCGAAGGCTGTTATCAAAGCACAGTTTTTATTCCACAAACTTGTAACTGAAAGCTGTACATATCTCCTCATGTCTCGTGAAGTAGTAGGAGATTCAAATGCATGAACGTGTAGCTGTCCAGAGCTGACAATCATGAGTTTCAGTTCATCAATAAGATTAGCATTCACAAAGCTAGTTTGGCTACCAGCGTCTAAGATACATCTAGTAAGCTTTGTCAGACCTGTGGGACCAGTAATATAAACCCGTGCAGTTTGTAAGTGTGTGATTGTAGTTTTGGGTATGTCAATGTGATATACAGCATTGTTTGTGGTCGTATCAGTAGAGGTTGATGGGCAGATAGATATATGGTGTTGTTTTTTGCACTTTGTGCAACGAGCTATGTTTTTACGAGGGCAGTTGGACAGTCTGTGTCCTCTATTAGTGCATAAGAAGCAGCGGTTAGAACTTTTTAGCTTCTGTATGCGAGTATTATAATCGGTAATTGTGTCACAGTTTTGAGCCCAATGGCCAGAAGTTTCACAGAATGCACAAAAGGCAGTATGAGTCTTTTTCTTGGTTGTAGAAGCAAGTTTTGTCTGTACATTGAATGCAGTAGTGGGATGAAAAAGTACAGAAACATCACCTCTGATTTTTGATGTAATCAGCCCACCTTGTACTTCTTGTGATATAAAATCCATCATCTTCGTAATATCTCCTTCAGCTATTTTCTGTCATTGGGCATGTATGATCCATTGCTTACAAATATCGCCAGGAAACGCTCGTAGTAGTTTTGGAGCTAGCACACGGCCATAATTGTCGATATTTTCCCCCAGTGCACGTAGTGCTTGAACTCGTCGATCACACTCGATGTAGGTGTCATTCAAGGTTGTAGCTGATGTATCGCTTGCGGGTGATATGTTATCCAAGAAGTCCAGGTGGGCTTGAATTATTCGGTTTTTGTCACCATATTTTTCTGTGAGTAGTTTTTTAGTCGTTTCGTATGTTGCAAATTGCCTACAATGCCTACAATGTTGATACCGTCCACCAACCTCTTGGGTTCACCCTGAAGGTAGCCGCGTAGGAATACGTGTTTGTCAATTTCTGACAGATTGGGATTAGTATCGATTGACGATTGAAATTATTCCCAGAAGTTTTGCCACTGTTCTACGTCACCTGTAAAGGGTTCCAATCGGTAATTTCACAGTGTAGTTTTGAGTAGGAACGACGTATGGAACAGCAACAGATTGCGTAAGTGTAGACGAACTAGAACTTTCGTTATTCACGTTCACAGAAGTAGTTGACAAGGTTTTGTGTTCAATCATCTTTTTACCTTTAAAAAGGGCTTTTTCTGCAGTATCGGTGTAGGTTTCACATTGCTTTATGTCGTCCTCGTACTCTGCATCTTCCAAGTAAGAATGGTATTCATCGTCTAGTAAATGCATGTCCTTCAAAGTGTTTGTTAACCGATAAAGTGCGTATTCAATATCTTCAGGCTTTGAAGCATCCGTAAAATTGTCAATGTCCGTGGAAAAGCGAGTAATATTGCCGCGAACAAAAATGCGTTTTCTTTTTATACTTGCAGATGCTTTGTCGTCACCAGTTGCTTCGGGTGGCGCCATATTTGTTCACGTAGAAGTTTCGAATTCGCGAGTGTTTTAAGTTCCGTAAATGCGATAATTCGATCGTATAAGTCAGTCAGGTTCGTAATTGAGTATATTCGGCACCACTATTTTGAAGATTGCATAAAAAGTAGTAAAAAGTAAAAGTAATTCAGGAACAAAAATGGCTAAACTTCGTCTTTTTATTTATTTACATTCTTTTTTTTTTTTTTTTTTTCGTTTTTATATAAGTGTTGCCAAACAAGGGCAACTAAATGTTTAAATCTCTCGAAGCTCGTATGTGGCCTCCGTGCGTGCAACATCATTTAAATCTCTTAAGGTTGGTATATAGCTTCCGTGTACGCAACAATCGCCGTAATTGGTAGTTCTACAACCAACTGACCTGACTCTGTTCTCTCTCTGGATTATGCATATCATTTCGAAAAACCTATAACTTATTACTCGTTGCTGTCTCTCTCTGTTTGCCGATTTTTGTCCCTTTCTGGCAACTCCTTCTTGGTGTTGCATTTTCGATGTCGGACAGTGTAATAATAGTCATCGACGATGTCAGCTCTATGAGGGCGTGCATTATCGTCCATTAAAACAAAAGTAGGACCAACTGCTGCAGCGTACAATCCCACAATGGGTTTTAGAACTACCTGGAGAGTGAAGGGATTGCGCATATGGCGTGGCCAGCATATTCTCCCGACCTTAATCCCATTGAAAATCTTTGGGATGCTCTCGGCCGTGCTGTATCTTTACGTTTCCCATTTCCAGCCACTCTTATTGAACTGGAAACTGCTCTACAATAAGAATGTCTATTGCTTAATTCGGCGGTAGTGAACCACCTACCGCATGCTAATGGAAAGCATGGTCACAATGTGTAATCTTTGTATGCAGATGAGGGGGGATCACATACCCTATTAATGTCCTTTTTTCATTTTATGCTGTTCATTTTCACTTTATATATAATTCTGTTTAAATCTCCATCATATTATTATCTGATAACTTAGAAAAATTTAATATTTTTTTCATTTCTTTATGTAATTATTGATTTTATTTTATGTATAAATATATATATATGCTATCCTGCCGATTTTTGAGTCAATCAAATCAGTATTTGTTGATTTTTTTGCATTTTACATCTTTGTGCTTAACTTTTGGAAGTGAGTGTATAACAAATTGCAAATATATATGCGATGGAAAATCTATATGCAATGGGTACATGTTATGAAGCTTGCTATAAAACACACAAGTTAAAAAAAATACATGAGAAGTTTCTGGAATAATTATAATTTCGTAAAATATTATTTTGATTTTATACACACTAAATGTATTGGTGGATCATATCCAGGGGATTTTAGTCTATTTATGATAATCCAAAATATGTAAAACAGACAATAATTCGAAAATTTAAGCATGCATGACTCTGTCAACGTGATTTTTTTTTTTTTTTTGTCGTCTTAGATAATGAAATTTTCATTCTTAATAGAAATGTTTTAATTGCCCAAGTTACCACGAAATACTGTTGATTATTTTAAATTATTTTAATCTTGAATGTACTATTTCTTATAGGTTCTCAATAGAAAGGATGATTATATTGACATTTGTTTTTATAACTTTCAAACATATAAACAGAAAAAATAGCATTTCTCTTGCTTTTTCACTTAAAACATTAATTTTCAACTTAAGAATTAAGAGTCTTATCCTAATCCCAAATATACCCTTATCGTCGTAAAATAATCATAAAACATTTTTTTGCCAATGGCAGATTGTTGACAGTTGCAACTGCAACAGAGTCTATTAATCTATTATTCCCTGATACCAAGGAACCGGCCTGACACAGCGAACTCTTAGCCGCCGAGGCGTTGCCCCGGGTTCACCACAGTGGGTGGGCCACCATCGCACCCTCACACATGCCATAGGGATGCATTTATAGGGTAGGCATCATTCATACTTTATTCACACACACAAGGAAAGGCCAAAGGCAGAATAGAAAGAGAGAAAATACATCCATGCCTGAACCGGAATTCGAACCCAAGACCTATCCGTAGTCAGGCAGGCTGACCACTAAACAAATTGGCCACCAGCTCATAATCATAATACATTATAAATATTTATTTTTGCACGAGAGCAATATAACTCTTCAAAAAACACACACACACCTTTGATTTTTATATTTTTTATTCTTTTATATCTTCATATTCAATGCACATACAACCAGACGCACACGCCACTATATAAATCATTCCAACACACAATACTGCTACAATAAAACTAGAAAAGCACTGATTTATAAAAGCTGCAAATTTTCCTAACAAAAATTAATATTTCATTCTTTCATGGATCAAAAAATCTTATATTTTTTAAAAAATTCTGATGCACTGACCCTATAAAAATACTTTATTTGAAAGTCCCTGAAAATGAATGGATGATTCAATATCATTTGTGTTGCGTCTCCTCTGTCTAGGCCTTCCACTTCATCAGTGGCATTGAGAATGTTCTAAATACCACACGGCCTTTTAATTTGACCCATTCAAACACCTCATTAACCATCACAAAAACACGCTTACAACCTTTAAAGATGGTTAATGACGTACCCATAATTTTTGCATTTTTTTCCCCATCCATCCACTTTTCTACTTAAGTTTCTTAGCAACCGTAATTGTATTAAGAGCTTAGCTTCTGTAGCAATTGAGTATTGTGAATCGTTGGCGTTACTTTGTGAAAGATTATTAGAGTTTTAATTAAGCATCAGCTTCTGAATTAGAAAATGACGTAGTATTTCATTTTTATAAAGTAGTTTTGATTTGCAGCGAATAAAATCAGTGTCATAATTAATTTAGTTTGATTAATTGAAGGAATTTTATTTGCAGTTGTGCTTATTATGAACTGGATGAAAGCGTTCCGAAACATGATCATAAAAATGATTATCAGTGTGATTTATTATCTTTCTCTAACAAAAGCCGCTTTATCGGTCATTTGTAATATTTTAAACATGTAAAATCGTTAAACTTACTAAATGAAAAATATAAAAGTATATAATTTTATTTTTCCTCAATTAAAGTTAGTATTCAATCAAGAAATAATAATGGAAAATAAAATGTTGAATACAAAATCTTCATACGACGTCATACATATATATATATATATATATATATATATATATATATATATATATATATATATATATATATATATATATATATATATATATATATATATATATGGTTTACCTTTGTAATTGAATTTATTATAATTTTTTAATCAAAAGAATCTTGTATTCGTATGATTATTTAAATAGCTAGAAACATATGTTATTCATATATTTCTATAAGGCAACTGAGAAGGGCAGTACTTGATGGAATGCAAAAGATTGTTTTTTTTTTTTTATGCATTAGTTCCACAATATAAAAAACGCTGTTCGTTGAACTGCCACCACAGTCAAAGCAAAACAGTCTTAAAACAGAACAAAAAAAATCCTCGATTCTTAATCTGGAGTGTACTTAAAGTTGTCATTTCAAGAAAAATCTTCCAAAGCCAGTGAGGCAACGAAATAAATAAATTCAGTCAAAGAAACATCACTGAATAAAAATCTCTATACACATATGTTAATTTCTTAAATAATCTTATGTTAATTTCTTATTTATACACACATGCTAATTTCTTATTTATACACATATGCTAATTTATTATTTATACACATAAGTAAATTTCTTATTTACACATTTATGCTAACTTCTTATTTACTCGTAAAATATATATCCTGTGTGCCCGACAAGCTTTCGTCCAGGGTTGAATTGAAGACGACTGCGCAGAACAGGATGAAACTCATATCAGGTAACTTCTGGTCTGATAACATGTTTCTATAGATAATTTAAAACAAACTGTTTCTTTTTAAAATTTTGATTACAGCATTTGTGTGATTAACACCGGCTGAAACTCATTTTAAAATTGCTTATGCACATTATTCAAGAACTTTGCTTCCTTCAAAAACAAAGGCATGTGATTCTTATCCCTTTTTAAAGTTGTCATCTTTACTTAAGAACTCGAGGTAGAGAAAAATAAGTACGACAGCGGATAGCGTTTTCTCTCTACATTGCCACAACATGATTTCTTTTAAGAAAATAGTGATATTTACTTTTCGGTTTTCGACGAAGCTTTATTTACGCTTACCACGACGAACGTGTTTATTCTCTCGCATATGCTGCCGTAATTAAAGAGAGTTTTCAAGCCTCATTCAATTTGTTTTTAGATAATCCACAAATGAGACGTGATTTCGGAGTGCAAAATGACGTTTTAAATGAAGTTAAACTATTTGTAAATAACGTTATTTTTCCAAATTGCTATTTTTCCAAAATTCTAGCTACATATTTTCCACTAAAAGTCAAGAACCGCTAGTTATTAATATAATAGCGGGTCCAGGGTTATATTCAAAGGCAAGAAAATAGAAGAATCAGACGTAATCTTAATCTCAGTAGCAGACATGCACCAAGATTTTCACTTGTCAAGAAGTCAAGAGTCTAGATTTCTGGAGCATCAACCAAACTTAAAAATATTTGCCATACAAGAAAATTTGGAACTCAATAGAAAGTTAAAATAAAAATTCAACTAAGAATTAACAAAATTTTTGTATGAAATCAAAATAATAAAAGATTTGTATTTTTAATTTATTTTGAAGAGTTATCTTAAGAAAAGGATTCTTAGAATCCTCGATTCAATAGGAAGTTTAATCTTATTACAGACCTTTAAATTTGCTAATCCGAGAGAGAAAACCATAAGTTACATCTGTGACATTTATACAACAGGAAATGCATGGGGTGATATTTAAATGTTTTAATTTTCAACGCCAATAAAATATACGGAGGTAACTATACTGTTTACTTTTTCCAATATGTTTACATTTTTAATACATATAAATTGCGTTTCAATATTCTTCAATGCTTAAACATTGTTGCAATTCCTAGTGTAAAAAGAATAAATACTTACCAGTACATTCCTGACTTTGATAGGGCTAGAATATTGGGGGTTGTGGTTTTCAATTGAGAGAACGAGATTGTAATTTATAGTATGGCATTATTCTCTCGTGTTTTTACCAGTTTCTTTACCCTTTATTCGTCTATGTGAAAGTTACGTTTAAGCAGGATAATGCACTGCAGCATGTGTCTGGCGTTGTATGGACATACCTTGACAACAAAAAATTTTCAATTGCTGCTTTTTTCTGCTTATTCTTCAAATCCCACAAAAAAGTCAAGTTAACTGTAACCAAATGACTTGTTTGACACTGCATTGTCTGCCTAATGCCCTAAGTCTGTTGTGAAACATTTTAACCTCTACCTCGTAATTGCCTTCTAAGAGGATTAGTCATAGATAGTGGGCTGTATACCTCTTGTCGCAAAGGAAAAAAACCCCGAAAACTCCCAAGCACCCAATAGACGTGAATGCAGAAGGTAGAACCTCAATATCCTTCTTCTGTTGTTCAACAGTGGCTGGGATTGAGTCCGGAACCTTTCGCTCTGAAGTGTGGTTTCCTATCACGGGGGGTACTAGTGATTTGTTTGTCCACTATTAAAACAAAGCCAATCATAGTAGTCAATGAAGTTTCACATCGTGTTGAAAGTTACAAATGCAATTATACCTGAACATGTCATCTAATTTTGTTTGACTTAATACCTAAATGCATTGACATTGCTGCTATTTGTGGTTCCTCCGGATATTGATCTAATTTTGTTTGACTTAATGCCTAAAAGTATTGACATTGCTGCTATTTGTGGTTCCTCCGGATATTGATCTCTTAGAATCTAATTTTTAGGAAAATTGTCTCGCGTGTGTTTCCTAATGCAGTACATTTGCTTATTATTTTTATTTGCATTAATAATATAATCAGTTATAAACATTTTCAACATCCTGATGAAAAAAAAAAGGTAGTTCTGTAAACTTCATTTCCGATAGTATCTAAACAAAGTGCTTAAATTTTATTCTATTTAATACGAATGATTGACGATCTAAATTTTCTTACAATCAAATCACAAGACCGAGTCAGTCTACTGTTTTCAAAAATTTAATCAAGAGTAACATTAAACATGATATTAAATATACTTCTTAAATCCAAGATGTAACTTAAGCGTAGGTTACAAAATATTTAGTTTAAGTACTAAAAGGCGAACTTAAAGAAAGGGAGAATCTCAAAATAAATCTCTAGTTTGAATAGTAAATGCTTTAACCAACCGATTAAACAAAATTATAAAAAGACGATTATACTTGAAGTTAATAATCAATTCAGTCCCAGTTAAGAGGGGATTAAAGAAAGAGATGTATGTATATTTATTTGTGTAGCGCCCCATCTCTTCAGCACCACCCATGACGTCATCACCAAGGAAGTCAGTCCCTCTCCAGCAACCGTAGGAATGAGACGTATATCCATATGACTCTCATGTTTACCCTATTCCCTTTAACTTTATGTGTTTAGATGTAATTTTGTTTTATTTGTAGTATATGTATCTGTGTTGTGCTCAAATTGTACCCTTAATTGTAATAAATTATTTTGAGCTATTTAAGGAACTTATTTCTTTGTTCCTATTAAACCAGATAAGTGCTACAATATAAAATAATGGCGCCCAACGTTGAGGCCCGAGTTAGAGTTTCTTTTCGCTGTTAAAATTCTACCCAGAATTAAATCTTGTTGTTGAGGGGAACTCAAAATTTTACAGGTTACCTCCTGATGTGTTGTGTGTTATGGATTAATGCAAAATATAATCTCATCCGAGATTGGAGTGTCTTTGTTGTTCAACTGGAGTGGAGTGTCTCCTTCATTTGGATTATCCAGTTTTGATTTTGAATTCGAGATAAGTTTTGTTACTGTTTTATATTTCTAATATTTCCTAATTAATTGTGAAGAATTACAATTAAGAAGTAATTAATGAGTGTTAATGTTTAAGCAGTTATGAATATAAAACTGTATAAAAAGTTTCTTTATATAAGTTGTTGTGTTTCGATAAAAGTGTTATTTTATGTTCTTGAATTTAGAACAGTATTAATACTTGCGAGTATAGTTATTTGTTTGATTTGGTAGATATGTTTCATATCTTATTAAATGCTTAAAATTTAGTAGAATATTGAGTTAAAAAAGAAAATATTTATTTTATTATTATATTTGAAGTATTATAGTATGTGTGCGTGAGTTATATTTTAAGAAAATTATGAACAATAAGGAAAATATTTGTTACTTTTGAATATTATATATTTCTTATATATTATATTTCTTAATTCTGAATATTTGAAGATAACAATCTTTACAGTGAGATAGTGTTTTAAAATTGAGTAGCTAACAGAATTTAAATGTCTGATGACTGTGCGTTTTTCATGTGATGATACTTTTGTTTTGATTTAAAACACGAAACAAGGCGCTGCAAACGACCGTTGTTATTGTTTCATAAATGCTCTCTGTCTAGCTGCTCAATATCTATGAATGCTATGAGAGTTCAGTATATATTAATGCTTATTTTTATTTTATTTTTTCCTCATTCACTTTCTGTTTGGAATTTTGTGTTTTAATCTTTTTAGTAAGTGGTTTCATTGAATAAAGAATGAAAATATATTGTTTTTCATGTATATTTAAGGTTATATATTAAGATAACAAAATAATATATTGTTAATATTTTGGTAAAGGAATCAGAATTGATATTTTAGAAATTGAGGAAATTTAAAGAAATAAAAATTTAATAGAAAATTTTGTTATTTATATATAAAATATTCTTTGAATGCATATGATTAAGTTATCTTTATTAATATATTTTGATTTATTGAATGTTGGAATTGAAGTATTGATAAAATATAATTTATAAACAAAGGTACATTGAGTGATTATTGGTAATTGTAAAACGATAGTATAGAGTTTTAAATGAAAGAAAATAAAAAAGTTTCATGATAGAATTTTGAAATGTTTTGTTTCGGTTTTGTTTGAATTGAAATATAAAATAAGAGCGAATCTTTATAAATTTAGTAAGATTAATATAATAAAATTGATTTGATTATTTTATAATGGTGAATATTATATGATTATTTCGGGTTTATTTGATTTGATTATTTTATTATGGTGAATATCATATGAATATTTCAGGTTTATTTACAATAATTAAAGAGTTCATTTTATTTGCAATTAATGTTTGAATAAATAGTAATAAGTTACATTTCATATATATTTAGAGTTATAAAAGATTTATATTTTAACATAATCTGGTACTTAAGACTGATATTGTTTAAATTTCGTTTTAACTAAAATAAAAACACTTGCAAAAATGTCATTCCTTGGGAAAGGGAAAAAGGAGGATCTGAGAAACCTCGCTACAGAAATGGGGCTAGGGGTAGCAGATGATCTGAAAGTAATTCAACTGAAAGATATCATAACCAAATCAAAAGATTATGATGAAGAGTTGGTGAAAAATATGCTAACTAATATAATAGAGGAACGGCTTGAAAAAGAAAACAAGCTGAATGCGAAAAGAATTGCCAAAGAAAAAGAACTATGCATTGAAAAGAGAGAGCGTATGAGTTGCAACGCTTAAAACTTCAAGTGGAAGCTCAGAAGGTACTTTCTCCACAGATCCATCCAGTGAAACAGAGAAAACAAACTGGGATCTGAATCGAATTCTCCCAAAATTTAATCCCAATAAAGATGAAATCGGACTTTATCTGACAGTATTTGAACGTCAATTAAAAATTAGTGAATATACCTGAGATGAATTGATGCCGTACTTGATAGGCTCATTGCCAGCCAGAAATAAATCAATTAATTGCTAGAGAAAATGAAGAGGACGTTAAAGACTACTCAAAGGCGAAGAGATGCTCTTGAAGCGTTTTAGACTTACTTCAGATAAGTTTCGGCAGATGTTCTCATAACATAGAAAAGTGCAGAAGTAACATGGAAAGACTTCTATTTTGAAATTAAATCGTATTTCGAAGGATGGGTAAAAGAATTAAATATCGTCACTTTTGAGAAATTGCAAGACTTAATTATAGCTGACCAGTTAAAGAAAAGAACACCTCCAGAGGTTAGAGAACATTTTGTTGATCAATGGTCAGAGCTGAATGATCCTTTAGAACTTGCAGAAAAGCTTGACAGTTATGAAAATGTAAGACTGGGAAAGAAGAAAAATTCACCTATATTTGCTAAGAAGCCAAACATCAAAGACTATGTTAAATCTGCTTCAGAGAGAAACTATAAGCTTCCTATTTCTAGGAAAATGACAAAATTAAATATTCCAATTATGAAAGTCCAAAATTTACTAAAGACAAGCCAGAAAGAAGATTTTCTGTTCATTGCTATGGATGTGTGGTAATCCTGGTTTTATTCAGTCTAAGTGTCCAAAGTGCAACAAATTAAAAGAAGAGGCTAAAACAATTGTTAATGGTGTAAAGTTGTATACTGTACAATCTTCAGATTCATTGTCCAGCTCAATTTTTTTAACTGTTTGTGGTGAAAAAGCAGCTTTTTGTGCCGACACCGGTGCATCAAATTCCATTGCGGGAGAGAAATTTTATAGTTTATTGAAAAGAAAGGTTTCAAATTTCAAAGAAGAATATTACAATGGTACTTGCTGATGGAAAAGAAAGAAATGTCCCAGCTTTGTCAACAGTCATCAAATCTTAATGTAGAGGGAAAGAAAGTTCGTATGAAATTTATTGCATTACCAAACGCTAGAGGCAATAGAACATTGCTTGGCACTGACTTTCTCCAGGCTGCTGGAATTGTGCTTAACATCCAGAATGGCACTTGGCATTTTAGTGAATATCCACACAGACATTACCCATTTTATCGTGAACCATCCGAAACCGTAAGTACTGCAAAAGTAATAATGTCGCAGAAATTAACTTCTCCTGATATGCCTGCTGAAATTTCAGAAACCTCTAATTCCGTGAAATTGAGGAATGATGAAGGAAAACATTTGACAAGAGAACAACGAAACAAATTAAATTCATTGCTGGAAGAATTTGAAAATAACTTCAAGCCAGGGGAGAGCCTACTCCTTTTATTGAACATAGAATACAGACTGAAATAGCCTACCTGTTGCTGGAACCACCATATAGAATGACGCCTGCAAAGAAAGAGTTGTTGAAGAAAGAGCTAGATTCCTTACTAACAGAAGGAATAATTGAGGAATGAGTCTCCTTATGCAAGTCCTGTGGTATTAGTACCTAAACCAAACGGTACCATTAGATTGTGTGTTGATTACCGCAAGTTAAACTCAACGACTATTCCGGATAACTATCCACTACCTAGAATGGATGATTTATTGACTGAGGCCAAGTCGACGAAATACATGTCTACGATAGATTTAAGATCTGGTTATCATCAGGTCAAAGTTCATGAATCAGACCTAAGAGAAGACAGCCTTCATCTGTCCATTTGGAACTTTTAAATTTTTACGTATGCCTTTTTGGTTGCGCAACGCACCCGCAACTTTTCAACGTCTCATTGATAAATTTAGATCTGGTCTCAAAGATATTTTTGCATTGTCATACCTTGATGATATCATTATCTTATCAGAAACTTTTGATGAACATTTATCAGATTTACGAAAAGTGTTTGAAAGACTTTCTATATTTAAGCTCAATGCCAATAGAAGCAAGTGCAATTTTTCTTGTGACAGAGTGAAGTATTTAGGTCATTGGATAACTGAAAAAGGTGTAGAAGTAGATGCTGACAAAGTATCCACTATTCAAAAAATTCCAACACCAAAATGTGTTAAAGAAGTTCAGTCCTTCTTACAGACTTGTTCCTGGTTCCGGAGATATGTTCCCCATTTTTCTGAAGTTGCTAGACCCCTTAGTGACTTAACTAAAAAGAATAAACAATGGACATGGGGTGATACAGAGCAGAAAGCATTTGAAGAGTTAAAAGACGGCTGATTTCACCACCTGTGTTGTCTCAGCCAGATGGATCTAAACCATTCCTCATAAGAACTGATGCGAGTAATTACGCTCTAGGAGCAGTCCTTATCAAGGAGAAAGACCGGAAGAACATGTGATTGAATATGCCAGTCGATTGCTCAGTTGTGCAGAAAGAAATTATTCAACTACCGAAAAGAAGCACTAGCGGTAGTATGGGCTCTTGAGAAGTTCCGTGGCTATGTGGAAAATCAAGAAATCATTATTGCATCAGATCACCAACCCTTGAAGTGGCTTATGAGTATTAAATCGCCATCCGGACGCTTAGCTCGATGGGCTCTTCAAATCCAGTCATATCATCCGGAAAATACTTTACACTCCAGGAAAATCTAATGTAATTGCAGATCTTCTGTCTAGACCATTTGATACAGAGGACAAATTTGTTTGTAACTTCAACACTATTTCCATAGATTTACCGTCCGGAAATCTAAAGACATTCGCGAAGAACAACTGAAGGACGAGGATGTAAGAAAGATCATAGACTGCTTTGAAAGTGGACGGAAAGATGAAAATTATGTAAATTGACTAGTAGAGGTTATCTCATGAATCAGGGAATACTGTATCGATATTCGCCTGAAACAGAGTCAGAAGAAGCACAGTTAGTTGTCCCTTGTCACGAGCGAGAACGTGTCCTACAGCAATATCAGCGATTCTCCCCAACGGCAGGACATTGTGGAGCTGAGAATACGTATCATAAAATTGCTTCTAGATATTTCTTTCCTGGTATGAGAAAGTTTATCGCCGAATACGTGAAAGATTGTGCTGAATGTAATCGGTACAAATCTAACAACCAGAAACCTGCCTGGATTACTCAGAACGCCTATTTACTCACAAAGATTTGAGACGCTGGCAATAGACTTGTTTTGGTCCTCTTCCAGAGACCCCAAGCTGGAAAAAATGGATTTTTCTTGTTGAAGATACAAGTACAAGATGGGTCGAACTTTTTGCCCTAAAAGATGCTACAGCTATCAATTACTCTAAAATATTGATAGAAGAAGTCTTCTTACGCTATGGCTTACCCAGAAGACTAATCAGCGACAACGGTGTACAATTTGTCAGTGCTGTAATGCAACAAACTTGTAAGATCCTAGATATTAAGCAAGATCTTATACCTTTATACCATCCTCAAGCAAATCCTGCTGAACGTAAAAATCGAGATCTAAAACCCAAATTAGCAATTCTAGTTGGTGACTCACATGATACTTGGGAGGACAAACTACCCATGATACGTTTTGCTTTAAACACTGCAAAATGTGATTCTACAGGTCATACGGCAGCTTACCTTCAGTTCGGAAGAGAACTTTGAACCACAGACGATGTCAATCATGATATTAGAGCTGTCATTGATAACGATAACTTCGTCGCAGAGATAACACCTTATTTAAAAAGAATTTGCAATGATTTACACCCCATAATTAGAGAACGTATAGAGCAAAAGCAAGATGCTAGAAAGGAGTACTTTGACAAGAAGCACAGAACCCGTTTATTATCAACCAGGTGATAAAGTTTGGATCACTTTACATCCCGTGAGCAAGTCCAAAACCAAAACAAGTAAAAAATTCATGCCCAAGCGTGAAGGACCTTATATTATATTAACGAATAAATCCCCAAATACATATGATGTTGCAGATCCTGCTGCCCCTGATCAAGTACTCGGTACTTACCATACCAGTATGTTGAAGCCTTATCAACAATCCTCTAGAGATAAAGGGCCAGTGTATCCATTGAAAAGTAGAGGAAGACCACGTAGACAACCTCAACCTTAACCTCAATCCTGTCTCCTTGCCGGGACGTCGGCGGAGCCAGAGGGAGTCTGTAGCGCCCCATATCTTCAGCACCACCCATGACGTCATCACCAAGGAAGTCAGTCCCTCTCCAGCAACTGCAGGGAATGAGACGGTATATCCATATGACTCTCATGTTTACCCTATTCCCTTTAACTTTATGTGTTTAGATGTAATTTTGTTTTATTTGTAGTATATGTATCTGTGTTGTGCTCAAATTGTACCCTTAATTGTAATAAATTATTTTGAGCTATTTAAGGAACTTATTTCTTTGTTCCTATTAAACCAGATAAGTGCTACATTTGTAATTATAATATAATATACTTATAACAATTTTTTATATTGAGAAAAAAATACTTGTAATTGCAGAGTAAACTGTCATAATTTTTCGTTCCAATCATAAAATCATATTTTTATTTATTAAAGTATAAAATTATAAAATAAGTATTTTGTAAAGCTGTAAAATATAAGAAATTAATATTTAATAAATAGAAAATAGACTGAATATGTAGTGCTGCAAAATCTAGGACAATAAATGTATAATAAACTAATATACATATAAATGCTAATATTGTAGCAAACATTTTTCCAAACTCCTGTATTGAAAAATTTTTTCATTAAATTAGAAATCCAAAGTGAAATATATGTCTCAAAGAAAATGAATAAATTTATAGCAGGAAAGGAATATATAAGTAAAGTTTCTCATTTCATAATCGTTAAGAATTGAACAATGAAAATTAATTTAACTATTTTTAAATTTAATAAATTAATGTTTGCAATTTAAAAATTGACGCAAAAGTTTATTTTCATCAAATAACGGAATTTTAAACAAATTGAGAATATAAATCAGAAAAAGTCAAAGATAATTTAACAAAAAGTAACGAAAATAATTTATAACAAAATATTTAAAGTTCTAAGTTTTAATTGATTAATAAATGAAATTTTTCTGCATTACTGAAATAAATAATAGCCCTTTAGTAGTAGAATTATTTCAATTGTACTTGATTTATTATTACGATTACCCTGTACATTGTAAGCGATTATTTAGGATATAGTTCTAAAAATACCTCCGGAAACAATTTTTCGCCATTTTGAACCATACACACAAGAAATACGTGTTTTGTAAAACTCATAAATTTTTCTGCTTGAAAAACTGTTAAGTTTTTCAATATTGTCAATATAGTTATACATTGTTAAATATATCTTGACGCTTTGTAAATGTTATATATATTTTCATACAATATTTAACTTTTTTTAATTTAATATTTTGAATAATAACATAATATTTTGGAAAACTGCTCCTGATTAAGCAATTTTAAAATAGAAATCGTTTGGTTATATCTTGGTTGACCGAAAACGCTCGAGAACCTGGAGCAAATTGTCATTTTGGGATCGCTCAGTTTATCGAATCTGTCAGACTCGTCTCCTCAACACTAGCCTTAACATATCAATGTCCCGTATGTTCAGCCCTCGTGCCTGATATAAAGACATACTTGTTACCGTATTTCTTTGGTAACTAATTATATGTGAACTCCATTTGGTAACTAATTATATGTGAAACATATGAGAATGCTTTTTATCGTATTTACTAGTTTCTTAATTATCACAGAAGTCTTGTTAAAGAAAATTGTACCTCGAATACTAAAATTTCTTAATTAGTCTGATTTTTTAATTAATTGAGTTTATAATATAACCTGTACAGTATAAATGGTATATCCTAAAATCAAATTGATAAAAGATCATATATTTTTCTTATTTTTAATGCTCAGAAATTTAGTCATTATATTTCCCTCAACATAGGTTACTTTAACTGACATTTTTTTAAAACAAATAATTAGCCATTTAAAATAAAAGTGAATGCAAAAAAAATTATTTTTTAATTAATGAATTTATATGTCGTTATTTACAAGAAAATGTAACTTGCAGTATGTCTAGTCAGATTTAATAACTATTTCATTTTTTAAATGTCTTTTATAAGCGATCACACATTTACCTAAAAATATACAAATAAAATATAAGTTGGATGATTAACTACATGAAATTATTTAAAAAAATGCAACAAAAGTCAAATAAAATAGCTTCGGCATTCGAAAATGAAAAAAAAAAGACTACATTTAATCATAAAATGTAGTCATTTCACATGATTAATTGAATCTTTATTGTAGTTTTTATTATATCATTTTTTTTTTACTTTTTTTTATAAATTTTCCCGTTTCTAACCGAAAACCATAGTAAAATAATGGCATCTGATAAAATAAAAACTTTGTTTCTGTGGAATGAAAATTTCTATGATAAAATTAATATATATAGTTTATTAAAATAATGAAACCATCTATAAATAGCGTTATATACTAAGATACAACAGATCACCCACCAAGCTCACAAGAAATAATAGCCACGTTTCTCATATTTCGCCTCAGGCAAATAGATACATAAAAATCCCCACAAGCTCAAGGAGAAAAAGAACTCTACTTTTAAATATTGGAATATTTCTTTATTCTATAATTCATTCAATATTTTTCGATTTAGCCCTTACTTTGAAATATACATATTTTGATACTGTAGTAGTCAACAGACAAAACTAAAGAAGGAAAATTATTCCTGATAGTGCTGGCTTTAAAATTATATCTTTAAATTACTTTTTTCCGCTTTATATATATATATATATATATATATATATATACATATATATAATGTATGTATTCATTAACTATCAAATTTATTTCTTAACATACCAGTTTTAATGGCCAATATTGTACACCAGATTTAAAAAAAGATAACTTCGCTTACACACTTAAAATTGTATTAATTTGTATTTAAATTGTTTTGAAATAACTATTCTATATTTCGAAGAATTAAACTGTTTCCATTTCTTTGAGTTAATTTTATTTAAATAATTTAATCTTCAGTTTTTTATTTAATAAGTTTTCCTAATAGTTATTTGGAAGTACATTGAATTTTTTCAAACTTCATCTGCAATGAGGAACAATATTATAAGAATGATTACCAGAATGTTTATAATATTAGAAAAAAGAAATAAAAACACAAACACGCACATATTGAAATTTTAATATTGAACTACAGTTTAAATTATTTTAAAATTTTAATTTAATTTTTATTTCACTTAAGAGGAGGAAAGTTGCTTTCCTTAATTTGAATATTGCTTCATTTTATTAAAAACTTCTATTTTGACTTCATGAAATATTGTAAATATCTTTAATGCACATAACATACACAAATTTCTCAAAAATTACAAAATTAAAATTGACTAAAAAAATTCTTGAAATCCCAATGTGTAACAAAGTTGTATATATAAGTGTTATATGAAAAACTTAAAAATGATGAAACACAACAGTTTAAATAATTTCAAGACATATTTCTTAAAAATAAATTCATGGTGATATTTCCCAGAATTATTGTATTACCACAGGGTGCATTTGACACAGTCAACAATTTGAAACAGCAAAATGACTAAATGGCGATTGTTCCATATAAATGGTAGAAGGAATTTGTCAGTATGGGTCTCAAAGGAGCAAAAATAGACGAAGAGACAATCAGTATTTGTGGGTTTGTGTGTATTGCAACAGGAATGCAATTCAAACACTGACCCGACTTTTTTCTTCTTTGACAGAAAGCACAGTATCATACACAATACAGAGAAAGCAGTGTGAAACCTTTGATGTACTGCACAATTTGCATTTATGTCCTACTTACAACCTGGTATGAAGGGAGTATTATATATAGAGATAGACCTTAATATATAATTGTACAAATTTGACTGAAAACCAATGAGAACAGTTGCAGCAATTCTCAATGTAATTTACATAAAAAGAGAGAGAACCAATACACAGCATTAGACTCGAACATACAAGAAAAAGTATTATTTTTTATGCAGGAATATTTTTGAGAATATTGACCTATATATGATGCCACATGAAATTTAATGCTCAGAGAAAATATACTATATCCTATGGTTTGTACAGATGCTGTAGCAATTAGCAACACACACTGACAGTTTAAATGATAAAGCTTGCATCGTACACCAATATTTTGTAGAAATTATAGTTGAAATAGCACGGACATGATTTCTATCTTATTTAATATAAATGAAACACTGAGATGGGATCTCCATTGATTGTCTTTTATTGCATCTCCAAATCTTAAGTTTCAAAACTGTTTAATGAGATCAATAAAAAATGCCATTCATGCAGCACATTTACATCATTAATAGTATCAGATGTAGAGGTAGATGTCAATTATAGGACTGTGATGTAGGTTATGCTACTATTCAGAGCATGATCTTTCTCATAATTAAAGAAAAAAAAATTTTACTTGCATGTTGAAAAAATTAAATTTCACATTCCTATGGATATATCTTCCAAAATATAATATTTTCTTACACATTATCTTGTGTTTTACAACAAAATTTGCTTGCTTATATTTTTGCATTTACAGCTTACATGTTATAATAAATATCAAATTATGTTCCATTTCTTCGCATATTTTGAATTATCAATTTACAATATATATATTGCTTATTTTCAGAAAACAGTCTAGCAACTATAAAAGTAAAGTAGTAATTTCAGATGAAATGATCAATTTGCCAAAAGAATAAATAAATCAATAATATTAATAATATACATGTTCATATGTGTGCACACAATTCAAGTTTCCTTTTCCATAAAAGTATGTTGAAATAGTAAAAATAATCACATAAAGCACATCAGTTCTATCAAGTACAAAGATGAAAGTACACAAGATGAAATTATTCAATTTCTATACTTAATTTCAAATTTATTCTGTTAAACACGAGCATTTCTAAGCAAATTTGATAACTTCTAAGTTAATCAAAATGGATAAAGTTGTGAACATAAATGTTGAAATATCCAAGCCAAATATAACTGTCATTTTCAGAACAAAAATATTAGGAACTACAAATTAAAAATATTCCAGAACATTAAAAATAAATTCAACAAGAAACATAGGCCTTGTTAGAGGTCCTTTAGAAATAAAATACAGTGAGAGGTATGGTTAACTATAACGTTCTGTACTAAATAAAACAATGTAATATGTATAAGTAAAAGAAAAGGCAAATGTAAAGGGCGAAATTTATTGGCAAATTAAGATACTGATAAATAAAAGGAAAGTCTGAAAATTTAAACTGAGGTTTAGTTCTTAAAAGATAAAGTATATTTAAGGACGAACTAAAATAATTTAAAGAAAAACTGGAAACACAAAATAAATAGATGGGTACAGGTGAAATGTATTTAATATAGTGAAATTTTATTTTATTTTCATAAGTAATACAACTCACAAGGGAAAAGATTAAAGTTAATCCGCTTTTTGTAAAATTTGTTTCGAAAATATTATCTTTGATTAATATGTAGATATGAATCATTGTTTCACATAAGAAAAAAAATTGCCTTATTCTTTTTAATTTTTTTTTAAATGCATTCTTCCTATATTTTTCTAAATCTTAAGACCAGGCATGATGTCATCTTCAAAATGATGAATGTGTTCATTGATTACTAGATTTATTGTTACCTTCATAAACATATTTTAAGAGATTATTTAAAACACATTCCAAAATTAGACATTAAGAATAAAATTTGTTACTTATCAAGATAAATAACAGAAGCAGAAAGTGCATAATTTTGTAGAGTTTATTTTTAGAAATTCTTTGGGACAGTTTTAAACCGATTATTTAAGTTTATCATATATAATGTTTAACCACTGTATTTGCATCTGAATATTTTTCCATCACTTATGATTAGAATAAGTTTCATAAGCAAAGCACTAAGATTTATTTTACTAAAAGGATTAAAATCTATTAAACATAAAACAAATAAGTATTATTTTTTTAATAAATATAGGTCCAATTCAGACTATTTTTTGCAATTTGTAAAATGTATGTATTTTATTTAAACACTGCTCCTTAAACTTGATGACTATAAATTAACATCACTGCCAAACACTAAAAAAATATACAAAGTCAACAAATTTCATATTTTTCTTTTTGAGGTATGAAAGAAAATTTGAGAAAATAAAATTTAAATTCTGATTACATTATTTCTGACTGCCGGTAATTCTAATTGGTAGATCAAAAAAGGTTGGCGATAATAAAAGGCTGTTTAAAAGTTAAAGATTCCACTTCCAATTTCCACTCAAATTATTAAAACACTCCAAAAAATCTGAAATTCCAAATAGTCTTAATTCGGTTTTCTTGTCTCATTTTTATAAAATCCACTTGCTTAAAGCAAAATCATAAATACAATAAAATCAATGCACTGAGAAATCTCAGTTAGATAAATAATCAATATTTTATTCGTATTTTAAAAATAATTTCTCTTATAGCTTTTAATAACTTTTCTACTTTTCTTATTACCTGTTATTAATGTATAAGTGTAATAAAAAAAGAACTTTCGTTTTGCAAAATTCTAGTTTTAGAAAAAGCTTTTCATGACAAGAATATCTATAATGCATGAAAATTTAAAATTCTTTGTAAAGTTTTTTTAAAAAATTATTTACATAGTTAATTTGTATTGTGTGTGTGTGTATATATATATATATATATATATATATATATATATATATATATATATATATATATATATATATATATATATATATATATATATATATATATATAGGCTTATTTCAAGATCATTTTTTGACATGTTCAACAAAGTTTTTGTTCAGAAGCAAATCATTTCTTATTGCTTCCTTCACATTTTTTAAATATGTTTTTAATAATTATAATTACTGGAAACATCTTTTTCACCCATTAATGATAAAAAGATTATTCAAAAATTAAAATATTTTTTATTTGAAATATAAAAGATGACGTGATTTGAACTACAAATGTAGCTTTACCCAAATAAATTTCTTTATTATAAGTTTCAAATTATTTAAAATACTATAGTCAAAAAGCGTCTTATACACAAATGAAAGCTGTAAAAACAATTTTACAAAATTTATAACATTCATTAGTTTTTAATTTAATAATACTTTATTCATTTTTGTAATTATAAAAAATCTTTGAAATCATTAAAAGAATCCTTATACAAATATATATCTTTACACATTCATTATAATAATATCTATGTATGACTTAACTATGTTATAGTATGATTATAATAAATTAACAATGAATTCCTTCACAAAAATGAATCTTCTATTATGAATGCAAGAGAAATTTTATACTTAGAAAACTAAAACATTGAATATAGAATAAAATTTTCCACACAAATCAAACAATTTAACATATATAATTTTAAAATTTTAGAGAAAACACAAAATGCTGAAGAAATAAATTCAAATTTACTTATGAGGCTTCACTTATAGCACTTCATTTAACTAAAATATACAGTATTGATTTGTTACAGGAAAATTATATGTATTATCTAATGTAATGTAATAAAATATTTTCTGCAAATAAGATTTGAAATATAGTAAATAAACAAATTACTAACCATATACTGAGATTTTAAAACTGAAATTAACCATTTGGAAGCAGACTGCTAACTAGTACAAAATGATCTAAACCAAAAAATTCACTTATCGAAAATTTTAAGAACATCAAACTACAATAGTATACATATGATTATATATATATAATCTTGAAGAATATATATACTTTAATTTTTTATAATATTAATTTTTTTTATATAATTTCTCAACAACTATAAAATTAAATTTCTGAAGCTGTAGCATATCGGTTCAAATATCCATTTAAATCAAAGATAGTACTAGTTTCTAATGTTATAAAAGCAAATTACATTTAAAGTACTTAAAAAAATGGCTAAATATTTGACACCTAATTTGTTGTCAATATTTTAAATTTTGTGAATACTTAAAATAAATCAATAAAAACATGTTTCAATATTGTTACACATATAAATCATACAAAAAGAAAACTACTTTGGATAAATACCATAAACATGATAAAGAAAGTTTTATTTTTCATCATTATTAAAATTCATATCGCAGATGCACTTCCAATAAATAAATTAAAAACAAAACTTATACAGTATTTAAGTAAATTTTACATAGTTCAATGTGATGAATAAATGTTAGATTTTTAAAAATTCTGCATACTAATTTAAATATTTATTTTAAGTTATCATTGAAGCAAAAAATGTCCATCTTGCGAAAATCATTGCTTTATGGAAATCTAGTTGACAATGAATAAAAATATTTCATTAACTAATGTATAAGTATCTCTCAAGAATATTTAAAGGAAGGAACTATGAAATTCAACAAAATAATTTTTGATATTAAAAATGTTATCTTTATTTCATATATTATATCATATAGATTCTCATCATAAATTAATAAAATATTAATATTGAAGGTTGAACACAAAATTACACTTAATTTATAGATGTATGCCTATAATACAATTGTATACATTCCAAATATGTAACAATTAAACACAAGATACATTACATACACAATTAAGATAAATAAATTGCCTTTATCCACACATTGCAGAAAAACATGTATCATCAATTTGTTTACATTTCCAACAGAATACTTGTGTTTCCTGACAAAACATTCTTACTCTAGAAAGATATGAGTTATAACTCAATTACAACTGGAGATCTATTTAAAAAAAAAAAGTACATTAATACAAAATACAAAAAAAGGAATATAAAAATCAAAAATAACTGACATAAATTTAAAAATTGCTAATAATTTATTTTTAATCACAGATTAAGATGAAAAAAACAAAATGTTAACTATCACATATTAGGTTGTGCCAAGAATTTAATTATCAATTTTTTAGCATTGTATAGCAAGATTTTCATAATTAAATTTTAAGAAAAGTAATTTTCAGTATAGATTTATAGAAAAACAATTAAATTGATGAGCTAATCTCTAGCATTTTAAAATTAAATATTACATAATTTATCAAAAAGAAGTGTCTGCAGTTGCAAATACGTAAACAAGGTGAAATATAGCACTTAACATTAAATTTATATTAGTTTTAATGTTAAAACAGAATATAATAGTTCAATATAGTAGCAAATTTAAATACCATTTTGCAATATACAAAGAAAAAAGATTTCTAATAAGAAATACAAGAAATTAAAATAAGTATTCTGCCTTAAAACAATATATTTCAGTTTCATTTGAATTCCTATTTTAAGGACAATGTATAACTTAGATATTTATTGTTTAGAAAAACTACAGCAGTGGTACCTTATTAAAAAATTGCAAAGACATAAAATTTCAAATCATAATATTAATTGATCATTTTACACAATTTAATATATTAATTTATACTATAAATTTATGTTTCTAAAAAAAATACTTTTTGTTGAGATAAATTAGTTTCTTTTTCACAATTACATATTCTAGCATATTCAGTTTGATTTTTCCTTATCCTTTGATGTCCGCACATAATTTAATGTCTGAAAATTTGGATTGTGATGTTAAAGAAATATTTGACTAAAAAAACGATTTCTTTTGGCTAGGAAAAGTAAATCCTTTCTAAGAAGCTTGGGAATTGTTAAATTAGCTAAGATACTTTGTCTTTCAAGTTTTGACAGCACAAATAACACTGAATATTTACACTTATACTTTTAAAATTTCTTTGAAAACAAAATTTTTGAATTAATGTCTCAACTTTAAAAATGTTTAAGACATAAATCCAGCCCAATATGTAAAAATGGCAGCACTACACTGCAAGTCTAGTTAAAAAAAAAAATCACACAGCAAATTTATGGGAGAAACAAAAAGAAACACCCATAATAAGATTTTGTTATCATCCTTTATGTCACAACCACATTCATGAAATACAGCTCCCGAATTATTAAAAAAAAAAACATAGTACAACATTTAACTATTGAAAAATCAAATTGAAAAAGATGCTCAAAAACTATTTCTGTGTACTCATTTAAGCAAACATGGAATTGTTTTTATCAAGCAGCCATCATAAGTTTTAATTTACATACTTGCTAGAGTAATAGCAAGTGTGAAAAGGCAATTCAGCAATTTATTCAGTAAAGTGAAATGCATTTATGCTTTTGTTTTACTTAAAAATGCTTATTTATTAAAAATACATAGCAGTTAAACTATTAACATGATGGCAATTTATATTTCTAACATGTCAACAAAATAGAATGACAATTTACACTAACTAAAGTTTTAAAATTTCATTGGGAAGTAAGGTGAGTAATCATTTCAGTTTTTGAGTAACTCATGCGTGGATTTCTGCACGAGTTTCATAAGATAATAATTACCTCAAAATTTACAATATATAGTTGAATAAAATTGTAAAAATCTGACAGCAGGTTTAGGAACATTTTTAAAAGGTTAATTTATTAAGAATAAAATCATTACTGAATAACTATAAAATAGCTCAAATTACATCAACTAAATAGCATAATATTTTGAAATCACGATATATTATACATGATACTATTAAAGTAAACAACTTATTACATTTTCTTCTCTGAGGTCACAACAAATCAATAAGTAAAATAAAAAGCACATACTCAATAAAGGATAAAGTTCTTGCTAATCGTATATTAATGTAAGCATTATTAAATAAATACTTTTCCAACTTTACGTTTACAGCACAAAAAAAAAAATTAGTAGTAAAGAGTATGAATTAATTTTAATGAAAATTGAATTCACTGAACATACTTGAAAAATTGGAAAATATCAAAGAATACCAGAACTTACAGTAACTTTAAAGAGATTTCAATAAAATAAACCCTCATTTTCATCAATAAAATAATAAGATAAAATGAAAGCATGAATAATGTTAAAGCAGTCTTTAAACATCATAGTCTAATGTCATAAAAATTCATAGCTAAATATAAACCCCAACATATACGCCAACTTTAATTTTTAATTATGTGATACTTATTTAAATTTTCTTATTCAAATAATTATACTACATGACAGCATTATAATAAATGGAATTTTAAAAGTATATTCACAATTTAAACAATAACATTAAGGCAGAGCCTTTAAAAATCATTTTTACAAAAGGTTGCAAATTTAAGCAAAAGAATATGCAAACACTGTTTTAACATCTTAACTTTTGATATAAAATTTTAGTTAAGAAATATTTTGCAAGTGAGAATAAGTTTTTTTGAGAAAAAATATGATTAAACAAAAGAAAGGAAATAAAATTTAGTAAAACATCCATCCAACTATTATTAAATTCTGCACACAAATACTCTCACTGTTAAGGGGAAAATGATGTTACATTTTAATCAACTGAAAGAAAAACCTTTTTCTGTGATTTAAAAAAATCACATTTTTCTGATTCAAGATCTGAGAAACTTTAAAAATGAAAACTATTATAAATTGAAAATTTTAAGAATGACTTTACAAAGTGAGCCAAAGTAAAAAGCAACTTAAAAAGAGAAATCGAATTTATATGCATTCAGACACATTAAGTTTTCACAATATTTCATGCAACGTTAAAAAATACAATATTTACTTCCAGCATACAAAAGTATCCATATGAAAATTTAATGCAGAATTTTATTTATCAAAATATTTTGCTAATTTATTTTGAATTTGCAGAAATCAAAATCAAGTGCATGTCATTCTCATAACTACAGCAATGAAATGGGATACAACTAAGATACTTTTAAATAATTTGAAAACAAAACTTTTCGATAAAATTAAATTTTTGTGGTGGAATACCATAAAATTAATATAAATTGCAAAAATCGAACTAAACAATCCAAAAAACATTAAGATAATCAAACGTTCATAAATCATTATTGAATAATTTAATGTATTTCTTTTTCAACTTTGAAATTTAAGAGTATTAACTAAATCTTAAGATGAAAATAACCACTATAGATTTTACAAGTGACATTTATTTAACATTTTTATACTAATTTTCATTTTATAAACATTTTTTTCCAAATACTTCCAATTTTTTCGTCCATCAGATATATAAGCTGATTATAAACATTAGAAGCTTAATTTCCACCATTTTTCTCATAGTTAATGTTTATAAAGAGAAAGAATTAATCCCCCACCTACCTTATGTATACACGCATTACCATTACAGACCTCTTACTTTAATTCTTGACATTTTTCTATTAAAAATTCATAAAGAAGTTATAACCTTTGTTCCTTACTGAAGCCATCAGCAGATAAACCCTTATTTGTTCAAATCTTTGTGAAAAATTAATTTCTTTCTATATCTGCAAAATCATTACACAAAACTGATGTTGAATTTCTTATCTTAATTTCTACTGTCATATCATTAGACATATTCACCACCATCTTTTTCATTTAAAATTTTAAAGAGCTCTTCTCTTTAATTGATTAAAACAATTTCCTAAAATATTTTGAAAAATGCTATGCAGGATTTATCCACATATTTTAATATACCAATAAAATTAATTAAAAATGTAATTCTTTCCTTCAAAGCATAGGATCATATAATTAACCATCTACATTTTACATTTTTTTTCATAGTTAGAACAAGCTGATTTTACAAGACTAAAACTTGAAAATGATGAACTTGAAAAAGAATAAACAATTAAGCAGCCAATATGTCTCCAATGTGAGAATGGATAGCAAAATTAGCCAGTGACAAATTCCTTAAATAAAACAATTTAAATAACAAATTTAACTGATAAAGATTTCTGCAGCTGTTTACATTTTTCAATTAATATCTTAGAAAATTGCAATATTTTCATACAACTAGAAAAACATGAATTTGCTGATTTATCTAGCACTAGTAGGGATGGTAGCTTTAAAGATTTATCTGTATCTCATTAAGGTCCATCCATATCACATTACTGCTTTCCCTTACAAGAAAATGACTGTCAGAAGCTGTTTCATGAATGTGGAAATATTGCAGATGACATTCACTAATCATAATAAGCTATTTATTAGTAAAAATTGAGTATAGTATGGTAAATTCAAACTCCTTTCATCAAGTTATTTTTAACTTATAACTATGTGCATATAATTTATACATGTTTACTTTAGTTTACATCGTATTGATTACAAAGGAAAAAAAGTCAGGTCTCAATATGATTTTTATCTAAATTCATCTTAATAGAAAAAAATTACAAAGAATCAATCTAATATATTGTGAGAAAAAAAAAGAAAGCTTATTAAAATAGAGTATAAAATTTATTTTTTTCTGAAGTTATCTAATATATAATCAGCAGATACTTTATTCATTCCAAAACACATAAAAAGTATCACAGAACTTTCTACATTCAATGCAAAATATCAAGTTACATAAACTAAATTATATCAGACAGATTGGGAAATTATTTCAGTCTGAGAAAAAATAAGGTGTAATATTACTAGTTACATTTAAATATATGTTTGTGTATTCAATTTGATTTGTTAAAATGAGTAAATATAAAAAAAGAGATTAATTAAAATATTTAATTATCAAATGAAAAATTCTGAATAAATGCAACTAAATAAACTATAAATCCTTTCAATATTTCAGAACAGAAGAATAATTCCTTTTGAAGTTAATACAAAGAAAGCAATAATTGTAATATGCTAAGCAAATCAGATGGAAGATTAAATTGTTTTCTGTATAAATAAAATGCACAGTAGGATTCCTTAAAACTGACAAAAAAATTAAATAATAAAGATGATAATGCATAAAATGAACAGATAATTTATGATATATCGTTTAATAATCACTCTGATCATGTGATATCAATTAAATCCGCCAAGAGGCTTCATAGAAGAAATTAGTGATGCAGAGAATGTTTTTAAGCAAAATGTTTTAAGCAAGTTTCATATATACATCAGGTTTGACAATAATAAACAAATTTAATTGAAAAAATAATAATTAAATAAACGAAAATACATATTGTTACTACTATACAAATTAGCTCTTCACTAACTGATTTAAGGGATGTTTTAGTTGTTCTATTGGGATAATTTGTGTACATATTACACATATGAATCAGATCATTTATGAATCAAAATAGAATTCATCCCCCTTTCTGGTCCTCAATTTCCTTAGAGTCATTGATCTGATGGACCTAGTCTGACTTCATCAGACATTTGGAGGATAAGCCACAACAACATAATGCGTATAGGCATTATTGCAATAAAAGAAATTCCAATGAAACAAATTACAAAATTAAACCAATTATTTCACAATTATAAAATACCCAAGAAAAATTCTAATCCCAAATTTAGAAACAAAATATATAAGCACTATAGAAAATATATGCAAATTCTGGTATGTGGACTACTGAATATGGTACATTAAAAGCTCAAATGAAAATATGCAAAAAGTTAAGAAAGTTTTGTTATCAAAACATATTATATAAAGAAAGAAACTCAACAAAACTGCAAAATTCTCAAGGATTAAAGAAGTTTTAATAGAATTTGTGAAAAAGCAAGAAACTGAACAAAGCTCTAATATATCTAAAATAAAATAAAAAGCACAGTTAAAATCTATTACATGGCAATATATAACAATAAAATGAAATAGCAAACCCACTATGACAAACCACATAAAAACTAAACATCAATATCTTACCATCAAATCAGATTTAACTCTTTTGCTTAAAATGAAAATGTAATTATAGCATTAATAGAACGTTCACATCAGAAGAGTTTTTGACAGCAAAACAACAGTTTATGAGGATTTTATAAAACTTCAGAGAAAATAATCACAGTTCTATGTATTAAAGCAAAAAAAAAAATGCGATTTTAAACAGTTTTAATGAAATTTATAAATAAGGGTCCACATTGAAAAATACTGGGACATAAACTGTCAAAATAATCTATATATTAAGAATTAATAAAGAGCATAATATAAGTGCATATCATTCTACAGATTTAGCTTCATCAATTAACAAATTATATGAAATTTTATTTTTTTAAACAATAATTAACAACTTTTATTTCGATAACTCAAAAACTCTTACAATTCAAGTTTTTGGAAAGCAATTATTGTGAGCGATATTTTTACTGTTAAATGAAGTATAGAATGCATTCATTTTCTGCATCAAAATATCCAAATACTATATGGAGAAGTACAATAAAATAGAATAATTTTAGAATGTAAGACAAAACATTATGCAAAACAATCACAATTGAGAAATGTAATTTAATATGCCAGAGAAAAATCATTGAAATATAAAGTTAGCATTCACACACAATTATATTTTTATACATTTTTATAAAAACATACATATTAATATTTAAAATTTTTTAATACTTGCATTTTTTTTCCAATCTCTCATTATAGATCCATGAAACATACATGAACAGTAAAATTTTATTTTGAATCAAACTAATATTAATACAATAATAATCTAATTCATTACAAAAAAACACTAGCACAAACTTCAATGTTTTTCAACAGGTAAGAAGGATTAATTTCAACCAAAGAGTTAATGTACAAAAAATTGGGAAAAAGATACAAGGCAAAATTTGAAACTTATACTCTAAGCAAATAATTTAAAGCATTTTTCAAATTAACAAAAATAAAATGGATATAGATACAAATGAAAGAAAGAGCACTGGAAAGTTAAACATATTTATACAAGAACCTAAATGTCAAGACTTTCTTTTTTAAGAAATGAACTGGAGAGTATTAATCATTTCCTTCTCTACCTTAAATATCTTTACTTACATGCAACATAGCTTATGAACATATTCAAAAATCTGGAGTGAAACCTTTATTATTCCAGATAAATTCAATAGTCATTAACCAGTAGAGTTTTATGAGATGGGTGCAAGCTCTTACAATTCAATAAACAGTACATTGCATGGCAGCAATGTAAAATAATCATAAGAAAATGCTTTTAAGAAAAGAGAGTTGCTTCATTTTTTCTTCATAATATTTTTATTAACAGGACAAAGTTTTACCAGTTCAAACAATTAGAATGCAATGATAGAAACAAAAATTAACGTTTGACTACACTTGTTTGCTTTAAAGGAAGCACTTTTATAATTTTGCTGAGGTATTTTTAATAATAAAAAGTTAAAAAGGAATTATTACTCTTTGCTTATATTTAATTACCAAAAATATATATAGATATATATAGATATATAGATATATATAGATATAGATAGATATATATATATAGATATATATAGATATAGATAGATAGATATATATATATAGATATATATATATAGATAGATATAGATATATATATATATATCTATATATATATATATATATAGATATATATATATATATATATATATATATATATATATATATATATATATATATATATATATATAGCTCTCATATATATATATATATATATATAGCACGCAGATATATATATATATATATATATATATAGCACGCATATATATATATATATATATATATATATATATATATATATATATATATATATATATATATATATATATATAGATATATATATATATATATATATATATATATATATATATATATATATAGATATATATATATATATATATATATATATATATATATATATATATATATATATATATATATATATATATATATATATATATATATATATATATATATATATATAGATATATAGATTTATATATATATATATATATATATATATATAGATATATATATATATATACATATATATATATATATATATATATATATATATATATATATATATATAGATATAGATAGATAGATATATATATATAGATATATATATATAGATAGATATAGATATAGATAGATAGATAGATAGATAGAGAGAGAGAGAGAAAGAGAGAGAGATATGACTTGCATTTCATAAAATCAATCAGGATTATTTAACAACATACTACATCAAAAGTACCGTTTAAGAATTTTAGAATAGTTTTGTACCCTTACAAGCAGAAGCAAAATAGAATTACAAAAATATTATAGAGCTTATATTCATCAACCATAAAATTAACCTTATTATGAAAATATCCAGATTTAATACCCATAAAAATGCAATTGGTCTCAGACTTAAAGCAAATGAGCATAAAAATTTCCTTTATGAAGAGTATGAAAGATCTTGGAGAATGACGAAATTTGCAAGATTTGACCCTTTTTATTAATAAATTACATCTTTACAGAATAGTAGGATTTTATGCATAATGAACAAAAATAATTTACAAGAAACATTACTATATATACTAATGGACCAAAAATATACTATAAATAATAATTATCAGTAATTTAAATGACAATATAAATACTACTGTTGAATTGTACAACATAAGTACATTTTATGGCAAAACACTAACTCAGGGATTCTTGACCACTGTGCCACAAAAATTTTGTGAGCCATCAAAGTTTATAATGTTTACTATAGGCATTTCTAATGTTATTTTATTATAAGTTGTATACACTTTTGTTTTTGCAGTACATATAGTTTTATTTTACATTTAAAAATACTGTCATAAGCAACTATACACAGTATATAATAGGTAAATGTACAACCTTTTTCTTTGTGTACCCTCAAGTTTTCAAATAATTAAAAATCTACCATGACAAAACAAAGTTTAAAAATCACTGCTTTAATTTATAAACCATTATATGAAATTGTCAACAGAAATAAAAAGCACAGAATAACTAATAATATATCAATTTAGGATTTTTTTTAAAAATTTAACTACAGCTACTTTCTTCTCCAGAAAATATTCTAAAATTAAAACCACTATGCATGTAAACCTATAGAGCTACTTTGAATTTCATTTTAACTGAAAATAAAATTAAATAGTGACACAACAAAAAAAATTCTTCAATATCATATTTAAATTACTGAACAGAACATGAAAATATCAAATTAAAACTAAAAGGTGGTATTACAACAACAAAAATACAGAAAAGGGCAATTACAAGAAAAACAATTAACAGTATTCCGGCTGATCAGTATTAAAAAAAAAAGAATAGAAAATTTTTTAATACTAACTAAAACCTATTGGAAGACTCAGAAGTGCTATTTTCATGGAATTATGCTGAAATCTTGCATACCAACCTTTTGTTCAAAACGGTAAAATAAGGAATATCCATAATGAAATTTTAACAAAAACAGAAGATACATGCATTTAGTTCTAGTTTACTTAATATGTAAGAATACAGAAATGGTTTAGGGAAAACATGGCATAATCCTTTCACCCTGTAATTGGCTTTTTTTAATTTAAAAAATACTGTCATAAAAATTAAAAACTTAGTTAAATTCATAGCAAACCAAAAACTAAACTGAATTTCTAGCTTTGACAGTGTGTAAGGTCTTCAAAAGTAAATAATCAAAATGTCTTTTTGAAACATTTTGCTCTTTTAATAAGGAGCCTGAAATAAAGATTTTATCATATATAGACTTGAGATAATTATTTCAGAAAGTATGCAATTTAGACCTTGCAAATGACTTTATCAAAACAAAGACCAATAAAAGTTAATACTTTAATGTTGTTGTCATGTGCCAGCTAGGCTGGCATTATGGGGTGTGCTGATCCACTAACTAATACTGAAATAAAATGGAGAATTGAAGCTGCTATTATTCTCTCTCTATTGTATATTTTGTCCCATTAAACATCAAGTTTCAATCTGAGTACTAAAATTTAAATTTGATTTATGTATTTTATTGGAGATAAAGCAGGCATAGTGAAAGAATATTTAAAGTATAATCTACAAGTTACAGTTAAATAAAATGTAAACATAAATATTAAAATACAAAATAGCATACTTTGTTTCCATCTTTTTCTAATGAATTTGAAATACTAGGAGGAGGAGCAGCAGGTGGTGGAAAGATGGGTGGCAAATGAGGAACAGTACTATGAGAAACCTTTTTTGCTGTTTTAGGCAAAACATTGCACAAATTTGGAAAATGGGTTATTTCCCCCATTAAACCTGTTAAAATTATTAATGGGAAAAATTAAAACTGTTAAAAGTTTACATGTACTGTACATGATTTAATAAATTGGTTAAACAAATCAATTAAATCAACATAATCAAATATAGATAAAACATTTAATACCACATAATATAGATAAAGAAATAATATCAGATTTCAGATAAATTTAAGAATAAGAATGTTTAAAAATTAGAAGATGAAAAAACTACAAAGATGTAGAAATAAAAATAAACTTTTAAAATAAGTTTTGTCATATTAATCTCAGAAAATTGAAATATAAATATTTTAAAAATTTTCAATTTTTTAATTTTATCTGATAATGGATCTAAGATATTTTTTTTAACTAATATTGGATTTTAGCAAAACATTTAAAACAATTACAATAACTTTAATAAAATAAAACTTTGAGAACAAATTAGTATGCATATTTAAAGGTAAATAAAATTCTATAAAACTTAAATCAAATAAAAATAAAACTTAAATAACAAATTTGAAAACTGTTGAATCTTAATTACATATGCACACACTCTTAGATTCTGTGTCAATGTCTTTGTTACTAAGTTTATCAAACTATTGACTACTTTGCCTCAATCAGGACTTCATTTAAATTTTAACTTAGGATAACAAATGAACTTTATTAAAAGTAATAAATTATACAATAACGAATCATAAGAGAAATGATATGAAAAAGTATTCTGTAGTTTCTATTTCAAAAACAAAGGTTAGTTTAAGATGCAAGTAAAAGGAAAACAAAAAGCATTTTTTTATAGAACACAATCTACAATACTGTTTATATAAAATATTTATAATTTGTCAAATTAATGCTTAATTAACTTTAAGGTAAAATTAAACAAATTGATGAAGTTTTTGAATTCCCCTAAGAAAAAAAAATGGAAAGAAAGCAAAATCAGAAATTTTCAATTGATATTCAGTTAAACCGACCATTATTAAAAATTTATCATTAAATTTGGATAGTAAACAAAAACCAGTAAAAATATTTAAAGGATTTAATTAACATGTTTTGAATTGCACCATATATTTCATAAACTTATTTCTTAAAAACAATCATACCAAAATAACCTATAAAGTTTTATAGAATTCAACAGTTTGCTGTGCCAGTTACGGAAACTTGCATTCAATTTTTTAAAAAGAATATTCTGGTTTTTCAATTACATTTACATTATGAAGGAAAACTTTTAACTCCACTAAGAAGACCTGAGTTTAAGCATTACTTGCATCATAACTAAAAAATAATTTTAACTTACTAATCGATTTATCAAAGATCATTAAGTTGACATAATAATATATATATATAGTTAACAGCATTCAAATACACCTAAATATTTGCATCGTATTTTCTTAAGGTGAAAATAATGGTTTTCATCAAAAACAAATACACAAAATCATAAAATAAATTATTCTTCCTCTAACAATAAAATGTTAAAAAAAACTACTTTAACAGAAATTCATGCATAATTTATCTATATAAAAAGTATTTATGAAAAAAAAATCTTATCATATATTTATTTAAAATCTAGACACAATTATTAATCTATGTAAAAAAAAATTATAGATTATATTTTTTAAAAATCTGTTTATAAATGTAATCTTTTTAAATAATTGTTTAAAAAAGACAAAAAGACAAATGAAAATACTTCGTGTGAGTCTGTGTGTGATTCATTCTAGAATATTCCTTTACAATTTGAAAATCCATCAATTTAAAATAAAAGCAAAATGTCTGTAAAAAATTTAACTCATTTTTATAATTGTAAAATTATGAAAATACTTAGATTTGAATACAACACACTGTAATAAACTCTAAGCATTAGAAAAACAATTTTTCACTTTTAAAATATCCATTTTAATATAATTAAAAAAATACAATTCATGTCTCTTTTCTTGAATAAATAAAATTTTTTATAAATTTATTAAAGGCATACAATTTAAAGAAAAATTTATGTACATTTTTAAAAGAAGATTACAAAGAAAATATATAAAAAATATCCAATATGAATGACATTTGTAAAACATTAGTCTTTTTTATTCAATATGTAATTATTTGCGGAGATATTTTTTAAATCTTTTTTTAGATAATACTTAATGTATTTAATCAGGAAAATGGAAAAATATAAGTATTTAAGCATAAAAATACTTTCTGAATGAAAATTTTATATTTAAATATATCATTCCTTGACATAAATCTTTAAATTATGGTATATAGTTATATATAAAAGTTATACATAAATTATGACTTTTTAATGGCAGATTTTTTTGTCACAATTAAGTAGGTTTCATTCATTATTCTTTGATTAAGTTTTGAAATTAGTCAATAAACAAAATTAATCAAGAAAATTCAAAAAAGTAAAATTTAAACCTTAAACAAATTTTTAAACATAAAATTTTTTTTAATATAATACTCAAAAATTAGAGATAAGATTTCTATTCATTAGATAAATACAGAAAAAGCAAATAAAAAGTCTGATTATTCACAAAAATATCTAGCTTGGATAAAATCTTACTGCTCAACTAAGAAGCATAAATCTTACTATTGAATAAACCAAAATAATTGACATGAATTTCTGTTATAATTCATAACAATTCTAAAAATATAAGGAATTATTTGGAACTAAAAGTATTTAAGAGACACTACCATGTTTTTCAATCTATTTTTAAAACTTAAAATTCCAAATTATGCCTGTAAGCTGATAAGTGCATTGATTAAACAATTAAAATTTAACAATATTTCTATACAAGAATCAGAAAATAGTTTTCTTCTTAAAGCAAAAAATTTTTCAGTTTATAAGAAAATATATAACCCCTTTTAGAAAGAAAAATACTTCATATTTTAAAAACACTGAAATATAAAAACTTTTTATTTTTAAATAATAAAAGTACTTGGTTAATATAAAAATTCTACAATTTAAAATATTTATTTTTCATTATCTATATAGACATAATGAAAACTGATGTAAGTTTAAAAATTTATATATTTAAATATTTTCTGAAAATAATGTATTTGATAATATCAGAAATATATTTTATTTTACACCTGAGAAAAACTAATGTTAATATTCAAAATTGCACTTTCATATCCATGGAAAACAAATTTCATACAGCATAAATGAATTCGCATTCTAAGTTATTAAATCCACCCTAAAAATATGTAAAATAAAGTTTTGTTAGTATTAAAGATGTTCCTCATTTCAATAAGAAAACATGCTTTGCTGGGAAGAACACAAAAAAATGGAGAAATAAATTATTTACAAAATAGTATATATATATATATATATATATATATATATATATATATATATATATGGACTTTGATATTAATTTTACTTTCCGCTATTTGGAATTTATAAAGTTGTAATGAATATAGTCTTTAACATGATTTTAACATGATCATATATAAACTAGAAACAAAATACTCTTCTCTTATGATGCTGAAGGATTTACATTAGGTTTATTGTTAAAATTGAATAGCACCAAACTCCTGTCATTTTAAAAATAATTTTTAAAAAATTTAATTAATAACAGGAATCTAATTTCTAAATTATACATATTCATTTTCAATTTCCAGTTAAATTTGATAATATATTTTACTAGCAAATTCTTTATTATTGTATAATTGAAAGTGCAATCATATTTATGAGCTAACTACACATAGAAAAACAAAGTTTGAATTGAATATTAGAATTTGATTTCAATATTCATTTCAGATACTGTAAACCACAACTATAATCTGCTTATATATTATTCCTGAAAACTCAATGAATTCATACTGTTTCAAGAATTCATGTCTCAAGAGTTTGAAATCTTTTGTAAATGATTTAATATTAGGCAATTAATTAATTTATTTATTTATTTTTTTGTCTTGTGTCAGCTAAGCTGACAATATGGGGTGCGCTGCTCCACTTTTTCATACTGAACCATATTTGGTGTGGAGTCGTACTATTTCAGTACACACATGCCATAGGGACCCGTTTATAGGGTAGGCAACAATTCACACCTCATTCATACACAGAAAGGACAAAGACAGGATTGATAGAGAGAGAAGGTACATGCATGTACGAACCAGGATTCGAAACCAGGACCTCCCTGTCCGCACTCAGGCACTCTGATCACTAGACAGGGTGGTCTGCTTGGGCAGACCACCCTGTCTAGTGATCAGAGTGCATAATATTTATTTAACAAAGTTCTTCCACAACACAAAACATTTTCTTTACTACATAAAATACTAACTAAGGTAGATTAGAACTTTTCACAAATACTAAAAGTAATAACTAAGTGAAGAAAGTAAATTAATTTTTAAAAATATAACTTAAGCATCTAAAATAACATTTAGTATGTTTTCTTTAATAACTGAATGTTTAATTTTAGATTATTTTTTCTACCCTTAAATTAGTATTAATAATTCACATATATAAAATAACATTTGAATAGCATTTAATGAAAAATGTAAAATCGAAAACAGTTAACATATGAAGTACAAATTCAATTATAAAAATAAATGTATCCACAATGAAATAAATTGAAACTGCAATATTGTCATAGTACACAAATAACACACATATCCTATTTTAGTATCACTGATCTCCCACAAATCCTATTCTATAACTTCAAAGTGATGTGAGGATGAATACAGGCTGTGCAGGTGACACATCTATGCAGAACATAGAAACTACAGTTGGGGAGTTAGGAGTTCTCTCAAAAACCTAAACTCTCAATTTAAACCACTGTAAAAAGCAAAAGAAGCGGGCTGAGACTGCTAAGAAGAGGGGAGGAAAAAACAAAATTGGATCTAACGTTTCAACCCCTTCTCCAGCAGCACTGCTTCAAACAAGAAAAGGAGGACTATCTACTTGTAAACTTTGTCCAGGCTGTTAAATGTTTTAAAACAGCCATTGTGAACGATGGACAAGCATCCACTAAATTCACTAAGAGGATGTCACTCCATACAACAAAAGATCTTTACCGAAGATTAGATCCATTTGGGAAATTATCTGTCACAGGTTCAAGGCTCTAGCATTGTATCAGCACTGATAGTCTTATATAACGATCTTAAGGTCATAGAATGAATTAAAGTCTTCTATAGTAGCAAGTATGAACTCAAGAGTGAGGGACTGGATCCCAGAGTCCTAGATCCCAAGTGACTCTCTTAACCAGTTAAAGTGGCTTTTAGGGACAAGGACATTCATACCAAGGATCCTGCTACCCTTATGATATGGCTCAATAAACTGATCCCGGAATTGGAAGTCTTTAGAATGGTACACGATCCGAAAATCTGTAGAGACATATTTTGTTATTGGATCTTTAAGGTTAATGATGAAGCTGCAGAAGTCATCAAAAATACAAATTATGATGCCCACACAGGTTTAGATTGGTAGACTTAAAATCCTGCAGGACCAAAATCACAGAAGAGATAGAAGTAGTGACACAAGGTCAGGCAATCCCATCTCAAGTTAATCCTCTCATACTTCTCGTAAGAACAGTGAATTATTTAGTATTGAAGAATTGTAATTAACAACTGGTTCTGATAGAACCCTGCTCCCTAGCTCTCCTACATCTGAGAATGAGATAGCAAAGACTTTGCAGGAAATTCAAATAAGTAACTATTACATGTGGTCACATGAGAAACAATGTTTTCTCTTAGGTTCTTTGGATAACATAATGGTAAGCATTAACAGAATAGCTTAAATCATTCTTCATCACAAACAATGGGATGTTGCCAAAAAATCATAACTTATGATAGAACAAAATTGGCCATAATATCCTTTAAACTTTATAAATCAACAGGAATGGCTGGTATTGTACTTATTGAGGGAGTCCAGTGAATTACATCAATTCTTTGCAGGATTTTGAGGGCATGTATATCCTTTAGCCATATACCTATTACTTGGAAGAATACAAAAATTATTTTTATTAATAAAATAGGAAAAGATAATTACTATGAAGCAAAATTTTTCAGACCTATCAGCTTAGTATCTTTTCTTTTAAACACAATTGAAATGATGATCGACAAATATATCAGATCACTTTACTTAGTCCATAAACCAATTTCTGACTCTCAGTAGAATTATCAACCTGGTAAATTCCCTGATACTGTGATCTATAATCTGTTTTTCACTTTGGAGAATAACTTTAAGGCTAAGTAACTTCCTTTAGCTGTTTCCTTAGATTATGATAATGCTTTTGATAAGTTACTCATCGAAACCATTCTACAATCCGTTGCTAGAAAGGGAATCAATGACACTATTTGTTTTTGGATCAAAAACCCACTCAATAACTGATTGGTCAGTGCTCCCTTTTTAGGAGAAAACATAATGATACAGGTCAAAACTGGTTGTCAGCAGGGAGGAGTTCTTTCAAACATCTTGCTGTATTATGTTGTAGATTTCCTTCTAGGGGTTTCAAACAAGTGTGGCATAACCACCAATGATTTAGTCAATATCATTAGAGGTAAATTTGGCAAAATGATTTCTAGCATCATGTCGAATGCCCTTAAATGACTGGAGACTTGGTGTAACAATGGAGGTGTTTCTGTAAATCCTCAAAAACTATAGTTACCTTCACAAAGAAAAATCTTAATCTGAGAAGGATAGCTTTTTAGTCAAGAATTAACTTGTGCCATAGAAGTGAAATTCTTAGGCGTATTTTTTGACATGAACCAATGTTGGAACAAGAATTTCAACTTTTTTATTCAAAGAGCAGAAAAAGCATTCTGGTTATGCAGAAATACATTTGGAAGAACTTAAGGTCTAAATCTCAAAGTTATTCATTGGATTTACACTATAATAATCTGTCCCACCATTACTTAAGTCTCAATGGTCTGGTAGTCTAAAATCGGAAATGAAACTACTAAGGCATATTTAACAAAATTTCATTGGTTATTTTGTAAAGCTATCTCTGGGTGTATTAAAGCAACTCCCTCTTTTACACAAGAACTTTTGCTGGGTATGCATCCACTTTGCATGAGTATTGACGAAGAAACTATAATTTACATGAAAAGATTTAAAAATAGAGGTAAGTGGAAGGATTACTAAAGAATTTTGTTTTGGGGAAGCCTTAATGCTGATGTAATTAGTAATCCTTTCATAAGTATGCCTACTTCTTAGATGATTGTTAAATATGCTTTTGATAAGCCTTATACAATTAAATTTACCTAATGAGAAGACATGAATACTATTGTCAGTAAAAACTGTGCTTACTGGTACACTGATGACTTAAGGATTAATTCCAACACTGGGACAGGTATTTGCTATCCAGCTGGTAGTACAAAGTGTTCATTCCCTTTGGGAAAACATACAACTGTATTACAACCAAGTCTTTGCCATACTCAAGTATAATAGAGTATGCTTGGACAGAAACTATTTACGTAAAAGAATAATTATCTGTTTTGTTGAGTCAAGTTGAATTACTGGCTTTACAGAAGTCTACTACAGCTTGTTTCCTTATCTGGGAATGCTACCTTACTGTGTGCAGATTGGCTAACAATAATTCCCTCACCATAATGTGGGTGCCCAGGTATTCTGATATTCCTGGCAATGGTTATCTGTAGGTTGGCAAGGGCTGGACCAACAACCGATTTTTTTTGTTCTGAACCAGTGCTAGGTATTTCAATAGAACTGATCAGAGAAACAGTGTTTTTTTTATCTTGTCAGGAAACAACAGTTTTTGAACTGGTATAATGCCAGTAATCAAAGAGAAGCAAAGATATTAAATAGCGCATGTTCTAGTAAAAGGCAGAAAGAGTTATTAAAGCTCAGTAGAAGCTATTTAAGAAGAGCAGAGGAACTTCTTACTGGACACCACCATCTTAAGAGACATCTCACCATAATGGGAACATTAGATGATCCTATTTGCAGGGGGTGTCAATATATGAAGGAAACTTCATTACATATTCTATAAATGAGAAACCTTTTTTTGAATATAAATTTGAACACATGGGTCAGTATTTAATTGAACTTTAAGATGCTGCAGGATATTCTAATTAAATGTCTGCTGAATTTTGCTTCAGCCACTGGTCTCTTCAAGTAAGGGCTTTCTTTTCTGGGTACACTAAAATAGACCTAAGGTCACAGTGCTAAGTTCCTTTGTAACCACGCTACCCTAAACCTAACAGCTAAAGAAGATTTAGGCAAACTTTAAATATTGTTTTGTGTAGTTATCTTTGAGTGTATTAAAACAGTTCCTCTTTCTACAATTGAGCTTTTACTTAGCGTGGACCTTCTTTACATGTGTATTGAAATGGAAGCTACACTTTTCTTACAAAGATTAAAGTACAGTTCAGTGGAAGGATTACTCTAGATTGTCTTGAGGAAACCTTAATGCTGATATAATTAGTCATCCTTTCATAAGTATGTCCACTACCTGATTGTTAAATCTTTTTGACAAGCCTTGTGAATCAAATTTCCCTTATGGAAAGACTGAAATAACTTTGACAAAAATAAAATGTGGTATTACTTACTGATACAATAATGGCTCAAAAATTATGTCAAACACAGTGGTTGGTATTTGCTGTCAAACTGGTGGCCCATGGATGTCATTTCCTTTGGGAAAACATACAAATAAGATCCCAAGAGAAATGTATCATTCTCATGTGCAGCAGAATATGATAAGACAAGTCATTTTCACAAAAGGATAATCATTTGTTTTAACAGTTAAGCTGAATAACTGGTTTTGGAGAAATCTACTTTAACTTCAGTTTTTGTCTGGGGATGCTACCTTAATCTAAGTCTATGTTAATTGGCTAACATTAATTCCCTTACTTAAATGTGATTGCCCAGGCACTTTGGTCTTTCTGGTAATATGTTGCCTCACCAACTCATTACCAGTTGGCAACTGATTTTTTAGGTCCAGTTTCAAAAGAACTGATCAGAAGCAGTGTTTTTAATCTCTTCATGAAATAATAGTATTTTAGCAAGTATAATGCCAGTCATCAAAGACAAACAAGACTAAAAAGAGCTACTAACACTCAGTCAAACTTGTTTAGGGAGAGTAGCAGGACTTCTGACAGGGTATTGCCACCTTAAAAGTCATCACACCATAGTGTGAGAATTAGATGATTCTACTTGCAAAGGTTGTCAGTGTATGAAGAAAGTTCATTATGTATATATTATGTGAACATACAACTTTTTCCACGCAGATCTGAACACTAGAGTGAACATTTAATTAAACCTTGTAAACTGCAAGATATATCCAATTAAATGTCTTAAATTTTGCTTCAATCTCTTTAAATGAGGGATTTCTTTTTATGGTAGAGTACAACAGACGGACAAACTTCTAGATTCTTTTGGAACCATCTTACCTAAATCTAATTTAGTATTACTGATACTGAAAATGAGTTACAGAAATTAAAAAATACCTAAATATTTAGTGTCACTTATACATTATGAAAATTTAAGACAATCATAGCCTAAAATTACTGAAAAATCAGATGTTGAATTAAAATAAAATTATCACCAGCATAAAAAGTATATTAAATATGAAATACCATAAGAAACAATGACCAAAAAATGAAAATTGTATCAAAAAGAGTAACAATATAGCCATTAAAGTGCAATAAAGCAGTAATTGATATGATAGATAAAATCTAGCTGTAATGTTTGTGATTAAAAGGATACAGAACTTACTTTACACAATTTATACACAAGCGGTTGGAGCAATATACTAAGACCATAAATACAAATAATATAAAGCAATTTAAAAATTGTTAAGACACCTGATCTACATGGTTAGTAAGAATGATTTAATTTTGCTGAACTTTTTGAAAATGACACTCAATAAAAATCCTGATGTACAATTATTTGACACTTAACACATTTAAAAAGAAAAACGAATTATTAATTAAATAGCAAGCATTTAGATTAGTTTAAATGGTGATTAATCCCACAGAGCCAATCGTAACATGATCAAAAATGCAAAAAGAAAGCAATCAATATTTTAGTATTTTGAAGGACTGATACATATATTATTTGAATAAAAAACATAGCTTCATAAACATTAAAATTATATCTTAGCATTTTTGCACCTCGTATATACCAAGGAGTATCATTCAATTATCACTGAAAAAAGAAAAATCCTGAGACATAGGCTATACTAGTTGTTGGAAACAGATGCTACTTTTCAATGATCAAGCTGTGTGAATCATTTGTGATCGCAAAAATATTGAAAATTAAACAATAAGGCACATTTTAACTTATGCAACAGAAAATTGAGCTATTACTTACAAATAAAAAATTCTAATTAACTTTGAAAGAAAAATTTTAAGGGAAATACATGAACCATTTACTGATAGATATATAAGTGGAGCATTAGGAGTAATTTAGAGCTAAGCAAGTTCTATGAAGAAAAACATACAGTAAATATAATAAAAATAAAAAGGAATATAATTGCTCACACATTTGGAATAAATGAATGATAAAAGAGCAATAAAAGAAACACAGAGAAATATTGGAGGGAAAAAAAGATTGGACGTCTCAGAAAAAGACTGCTTAATGAGGTATAGGATTCGAAAAAGATGAAGATCAATAATTGGAGGACAACGGTCAAGGATCGGAAAAAGTATACCCGTTTGGTAAAAGAAGTAAATATCATGCATGGATTCTGCAACTCTGAGAAGTATACATATATTTCAATAAAATAAGCCCAAGTTAAGGTTTATACAATCTTCAAAATGTCTGATTTTGGAACGATACAATAGTTTATGATTTGAAAGATGGTCAATTTACATTGTATCAATTCTTACATTTTCTGTGGATTTAAGATGTTTCCAAAGGTTAATGATCTTTAACAACATTATACAAAAGACAGACCTCAAGATAATTTTCCAGAAGCATGAAGATTATGGCTTAACCCTCAAGATCAGCATATGTATTTTTTCATATTGAGATAAATTTTTTTCAAGTCAGTGTCTAACAAAATTGTCAAATCAACGGACAAAAGAATAAAACCTATGTCATACTTTGAGAATATTAAGAAAAATAA